>JAJGRW010001175.1:0-275188 GCA_025461045.1 Carex parvula | reverse complement strand
TCAGAATTTCAAATTTAACAAAGACGTTACTGTTCGTAATGTCCAGGAGACTTTACCAACGTAACGGCCCGATTAACCACATTCCATTGCTAATCGCAGCTGCTAAGGACTGGCCGGTTGAGAACGGTGACGTCCGAGAGAAAAGAAAAAAAAAAAAAAAAGGTTTGGCTGTCGCCAACAATAACGGCCTGCGAAAAAAAATAACTCATGGCCGTTGCCAACGATAACGTCCAGACTCCGAAAAAAAACAAATTTTTGAGGCCGTTGCCAACGATGACAGCCTGCCGTAGAACAGAAAAAAAAAATATTGGGCCGTTCGGAACCATGACAGACTGTCGGCAGTACAGGGAAAGCAGCGTGGACGTTATTCTTCATAACGGGCAGAATTCCAAAGGTGCTTCCCGGGTCCTAGCGGAAAAAAATTAAAAATCTGGACGTTGTACTCCTTAACGTCCAGACGCTCTATAAATCACACGCCCCTCTCGCTTAAGTCTGTACAACTCTCTCTCAGAGGCTCAGTCTCTGCAACTCTCTCCTCTAGTTTAAAAAAAAAAAAAAAATTTCTCTCCTCCGAGAAAAAAAAAATTACGCCTTGTCCTACACCTCTTCCCTTGAGAATAAAGAAATCATCAATATAAAAGGTAAATCTTCAATTATATGTCATGTATTTACATTTATGATTTATATTAGATGAATATCAAAATTGTTTGATCATTAGTTAAAAAATATTAGTAATGTTAATGTTAATTTGTAATGTTAGTAATGTTAATGTTAATGTAATGTTGTAATATTAGTGTCTTCAATTATATGTCATGTATTAGTAATGTTAATGTTAATTTGTAAAAATATTAGTAATGTTAGTAATGTTAATTTGTAAAAATATTGTAAATTTGTAATGTTAATTTGTAAAAAATATTAGTAATGTTAGTAAAAATATTAGTAATGTTAATTTGTAAAAATATTAGTAATGTTAATGTGTAAAAAATATTAGTAATGTTAATGTTAATGTTAATTTATAAAAATATTGTAAAAATATTAGTAATGTTAATGTTAATTTGTAAAAATTAGTAATGTTAATATTAAAAAAAATAGTAATGTTAATATTAAATAATTTGAAATATATAAATAAATAAAGAAGTTCACATTTGCATGCTTAATAAATTTTGTTTTTGAAAAAATATTGTAAAAATTTACTAGTTTAGATTTTTAATAACTATTGTGTAGGGTAATTAATTAATATTTATTGTTTATTAGTGCCAACATTTTTTAAATTCATTTTTTTGAACGAGAATGATGGACAGTAACAATCGAGGTAAGAAAGAGAGCAACCGAGATCATGGCGTAGCGAAAGGAGGGTCAATTAGTGAACGAGGTAAAAATGAGGAAAAAAAAGTACAAGTGTCAAGTATGTCATGATTTTCTTAATTGTGTGACATGTAAGATGGAGGAATGGAGTAGACGGCATGATCGGTATGAAATTTCAGACGATGACTTTATGGAAATCCCTTACGGCTTTGGTTTGAAAAAGAAGAAGGTTGATCCAGAGCCTTCAGCCTCGGACAATGAGTTTGTTATGTGTACTTATACTAGTAAGGCCACCACTTTGTCTGCTGTGACTGATCCAGATCCGACAAATTCCGATGATGACTTTGTTCCATGTACTTTCAAAGCTCGTTGTAAGAAGTAGTAGTACTTATTAGTAATGTTTGTTGTAAGAAGTAGTAGTACTTATTAGTAACGTTTGTTGTAGTACTTATTAGTAATGTTTGTTGTAATAATAAATTATATCTAATTTATTCATTATTGTGCAGGCTAATTCATCAAAATAATTAATCATGCTCATGGTGAGAGTTCATTTCGGTGGTGAAATACGGCAAGGTCGTAAAGGAGCGGAGTACACTGAATCTCCTCGATTCACATTGATGGCAACTAGTGAACAAGGTTGGCATGATGTGAAATGTGAAATTTATCGTCAGCTTGGATATTCTGAGAGTAAGTACAACCTAAAAACACTTGCATGGGTTAATGTTGGTACAACAACTCGACGTTATTATGAGATATTAGAAATCGTGTGCGATCAGACTTGGCGAGGTATTTATGACCAAAGTATGCTTGCCAGAACCCAGTATTCTTATGTCGATTTGTACATTGAGTTAGTTCCAATTATCGGTTCGATGCAATCGTAATTATTCATTGATAGTGTGTTACCAGAGACACAACTAGAACCTGGACATACCCAATACAGTGTTTCACAAGCGGGTCCCAGTCTATTCGAACCCTATCAGACACAACAAACACCGAGGCACGACCTTTATCTGAGTCCTTATCCCGATGTAAATGACTTGTCACTGCCTGTTCAGACAGATTTGGGTTGGACAGAGTACAATAATCAGGACAGTCCATGGGTTGATCCGTCGAGGGCCGGGGATCCTTGTAATGATGTAGACAACGTACCGCAAAGTGACGACGAAGATGACGCTGACTCATGTGAGGATGATGCCGATTGGGATACTGAACCTGATTTAGAAGGGGATGTCTCGCCTGATACCCAGAGACAATCACAAACACCACGTGTTCAGGCTCGATGTTTTCCCATATTTGATTGCGGTACAAGTCACCCGGTGGGAAGTTTCAATGACACCTCGAGATTCCAGGAAGCAGATGTATCCTACTTCAGTAGGACCCAACACGTCATGATCCACTTGGTGTAGTAAGGAGGTACTCTTCAAAAGAGGTCTACGGTTGGCCATAAATGATATCACATCAGAAATAATATTGAAGTAAAAACTACTAGATCAATAGAACTCAACTGATAATGGAATGCAAGAGCAACATGTGTATGTGCGTTTGTATGCCAAGTCCGGCATATTTTCATCTAAGTGGGAAATTAAAACAATTAGAGCACCACATACGTGCCAGGCCGATACTTCTCGTACCGATCACTCACAATTAACTGCAGAAGTGATTGCCGATGTTATAAGACAAGATCTTAGGGAAGATGTTACAAAAAATATTAAAAGCATTAAAGGGCTAGTTCGTCAGAAATACGGGAGAGTTATTCCCAAATATATCAAGCTGTGGCGTGGCCGAGAGCTGGCAATCGCACAAATATTCGGTAGTTGGGAAGGATCGTACAACATTCTCACTCCATTGTTGGAAACAATTAAAATCAACTCCTGGAACAAAATATGGAGTTGCGCACGTACCCATGGATGATCCGCTAAAAAGGTGTTCAAGGCAGCTGTGTGGGCTTACGGTCCGTGCATTGCTGCAGTGCCTCATCTCAGGCCAATCATTAGTATTGATGCATGTTTCCTGTCTGGTCGGTACCAAGGGAGACTGCTGATGGCGTGCGGTTATGATGCAGAGAACCAGTTGCTTCCTCTGGCTTTTGCATTAGTCGAGGAAGAGAGATTCGAGACATGGGGATGGTTCATGAGGTGGTTGCGTTGGGAGGTAATTGGTAATAGGTTCATGTGTGTTGTTTCTGACTGGCACATGGAGATCAAGAAAGTTTCACCGATAGATACAGTGGTTGGTACGAGGATGGCGGCGAGTGCGTTCACAGATTATGTTCGCAGCACGTCGCCGAGAATTTGATGAAAAGGTACACAGTAAAAAAATCTGCGAACTTTTTAAAATACTTGTGAACAAAAAGAAGCCACGGAGGTCGAAGAGTTCTTCGAACTATTGCGGAAGAAAAGTCCAGACGCAGTTGCATACCTAGAAATGTCAGTAAATAATAAGATTCCAACCATAACGATATCCCTAAACCATGGAAGGTGTATCAGAGCATGGACGCGGCCCCCGCTGGAGAATTATGACTACTAATGGATCTGAATCATTGAACGCTGTATTCAAGATAGTCGACGGCTGCCAGTCGTTGCACTCGTGGAAGACACATATTATAAGTGTCTCACTTGGTTTAACCAAAGACGAGAGAAAGCTGGCTCGCATAGCTGATCAGCAACTTTGGTCAGCGCGGGTTGAATGACTATTACAAAAAAAGAATCGGAAATGCTTACCTATGCGTTCAATGCCAGTTGATGAGCAGTGACACGAGGTCAGGGTCAGGATGAGAGAGTCGTATACAAAGAACGAGACGGGAATTTTAGTTATAGAAGGGAGACCTTCAAGTACAGATCGACATAGTGACGGAAATAGAGCAGAATGTGTGTGTCTCAAGCCACAACTTACAGGTATACCGTGCGCCCATGTTCTCGCCGTGTGTCGGGACCGGAGATACAACCACAATTTATTCGCGCATCATTTGTATTCCATGACCAAACTCGCTGAAACTTGGGGTGGCCAATTCCACGGCTATGCCAACCAATGTGACTGGTTAACCATACCCGGCCCGGGCATCCTGAAATGGTCATCCGAACCCTACAACAATCGCCGAAGTCTTTACCAAACATATAGAGACTTATTTAAATAAAACTTATAATTTCGAAAAAAATACCTGGTACACCAGACTTGGTCCTGTTGACCCGTGTATTGCTCATCGTAAGCAGAGGCATGAGGGTATGACTAGTGTCCAAACTTATCGAAACCGACAAACTCATTCTGTCCCTATAATAAATGTTGTAGTATTGTAATAAACATTCAACCACAAATTTTTAGGATTAATTTGTTACGAGTTTGGAAGAAATACCTGGTCGACCTGACTTGGTCCCGTGTGACCCATGTGCAACGAGGAATCTTGGACGGGAATGCCATGGTGTGTCGTGTACTGACCCTCCTGTGTAGGACCTTGCTGACTGGCTCGTTTTGAAGCAACTCTGTCATAAATTGTGATGTCTCATACCAACTGAAGTCGGGTATTTCCTGCAACAAGTATTTAGTACTTAATAAATGTAGAATCAACAATCAACAACAAAATTGTTACATTTTAGAATAGTTACCTGGCCGACCATACTAGGTCATGTGTTGCCCTGTGCAACACCGTCATGTGTGGCTCCGACATTGCCCTCCGGTTCCTACAATAAATATATCAGTATTTTAATAAATACAATCGATAATTACTTAAGATTTTGTAAAGTTTTGTACACTTACCGGATCGACCTGAGGAGGTACGACTCGTGCAAGGTGTTGTCCCTTAGGCACCACTAAATTCGAAATATAAATTATTGCAAATAAAATAAAGTAAAAGAGTTTAGAGAAAATTGACACAAGGAGTGATAACGGAGTTCGGCTTAAAATGCCTACGTCTCCGGGGCGTCGCAACCGCTTCTCGGTGCGCCTTTCTATTACCCAAAAGAGAAAGGTTACAACTTGTGAACCGGTGAGCCCTTACAACCAACGGGAAGTCACACGGCCAACTAGAATCGAGAACGAAGTCTCTAAGTTCGAAATCTCAAGATGAACGCTCAAGTGCTCACTCTAATCTAATCTAACTCAAGATTAGTGAAGTGGATTTGAGGTTGTTTTGAGGGATATTGAAATTTGTGCTCTCACAACAATGGAGGAACTTGTTCTCACAGAAAATTGCTTTTGAAATAATTAGGGTCGGCTAGATAATTTGAGGAGAACCCTAAGGTTCTATTTATAGCGGCAGCTTTCAAACGAGTATTCTGCCATAAAACGTCCCAACGTTTTGTAAAACGTTGAAAACGTTTTAACTTAAATTAGGTCAAAAATTCAAATTTCTGTGAGAATTCCTAAAAACGTCTCAGACGATTAACAAACGTCTCAGAATGTTTTCCTCTGGAGATTTATCGATCAAAATGCAAATTTGAAGTCTGAGAAACATTTTAAATCGTCCAGACGTTTTACAAATCGTCTGGGACGTTTTAGAATGTTTTTTCAGCTTTTAATCGATTTAATCTCCAGATTTTTCACATAGAAAAACTTCTGAACGTTTTGTCAATCGTTCCAACGTTTTATCCCTGTGTTTCAACATCAAAGCTACTTTACCAATTATAAATTTACAGTTTAAATGCTTGATAAATAACTTGATGATTTCTTCAGTCCAAGTGCTCTAAATTGCAATTTCAATTGTCTTGAACCTGCATTCTTTCTAATCATAGAGAAAATCGTAAAATTCAATAGTTATATGTTTTGCAAATTAGTCAAATAGACTATAAGAGAATTGCTTGAAACAACAATCTCCCCCTTTTGACGATTTGCAAAACATACAACGCAAGTAAGTGCATATATCGATTTTTCCCAAATTTCAATGTTCCTAATAATCGGTGTTTGCATGTCTTGCATTTTCTCCCCCTTTTTGGAAATCGACGAAAGGGAGACAAAAACATAATCAAGTAGCACAATTAAGAGTGCTCCCCCTCAACATATGCACTCCCCCTCAATTTGGTAATATGTGACATAATTTGAGAAAAGTATGCATGTCATCACAAATATAAAATTATGATAAGCAATTTAGAATTAAACATGCAATCATATACCTAGCAAAGTTCAAGTCAAACACCATAGGAATAATAAAAGTTCATGCAACACAAATAACATAGCATAGCAATCACTTAGCAAATTCTAATTGGAAAAGATCAAATATATTTAAAATTCGGGGTCATCTTCATCATCTCCTTCGTCACCCTCTTCATCATCTTCATCATCGTCATCTTCGGAAGGTATGTGAGGGGCACTAGTGGACGCGCCACTAGAAGCACCATATTGCTTCACAAAGCGCCGAGCGAGTTCCGAAGTAGTGAGATCAACATCATATATTGCTTTGGCGTTTTTGCGGCCTTGAATTTGGATTTTGCGTGAATTTGCCTTCAAGATTTTAAGATCGTTGTTGATCGCGGTAAATTGGTTGTTATTGGCTATTTGGTATTCTTGCATGTGTTGAACAAGCCAAGCCAATTGATTTTCTGCTCCTTGAGGAAGCTCACCTTGAGCCATTGGTGGTATTGGTGGTTGGTCATGTTGTGCCGGCGGTTCTTCTTCATACGGATCCCAATATTGGTTTGGTAGGGCATTGACGGCATTGATCCAACTATTGATGGGCCGGCCATCCGGTTTTATCATTGGTAAACCCGAGCCCGATAGACTTTTGACCCAACCATGTTTGGGTAGAATATCAAGCAAATGATGAGGTTCATTTTGAATGAGATGAGTTGGTACGGTTATGCCATTTAGGCGAATCATGCGATGAATTAAATGGCCATAGGGTAGAGAGGCAACGGAGCTAGAATAGCAAGCAATCATGTGACGAAGAATGATAAAGGGGATGTTGAACCGTTTTTCATCCATGGAGATGAGGTGCCTCAAGTAGTACATTGGACCCCTCTCAATGTTAGATTTGATCGTTGCTTTGGGTATGAGAATATTGTTAACGAAAAGAAATAGCAAACGATGTAAAGAGGGAAGAGATGAGGCATAGAGGGGTGCTCCGCCAAAGTTACGGCGAGCAAACCAGGTTTTGTAATGATCGGCGGATTCTAAAGCTAGATCGGGCCAATTCCGAAGGAGATAGGCTTCTTCACCCTCATTTACTAACCCTAGCCAATTGGCTACATTGTCTAAAGAGAGAATGATTTCTCGGCCACAAACATAGGACTTGACAAGAAAGGGGTCTTCGGAGAAAGTGAGATTGCAATAGAAGGTTTTGGTAATCATCTCACTATAGGGTTCATCACACGTGATCAAAGGTTCCCAAGGCCAATGGCGGATAAATCCGATAATTTTGTCATCCTCGGGATATGAGAAGGTAACCGAGGCCTTGTTGAAATAGTAACAATTCGATAATTTTCGATCCGAAAATTGACCCATGAAATTGGTGTGAGCAATTGGATTTTTAAACAAATAGGTGTTGGATCGAGAAATGTTGGTATCTTGTTCAATCTCAGTGGCACTCGACTGACCCGAGTCGGTTCGGGACCTTTTCTTTCTAAGAATATTCATTTTCGAGAGTTTTGGAGCCATTGATATGAGAGAGAAATTGAAAATTACCGATTGAAGATTGAAGCACAAATCCGTGAAGAGAACGACTCTAGAAGTGCAATGATGAAGACGGATCGTCGATTGAACGGTCGGATTGCCGGATTTGAAAAGGGGCGAGAGTTAGGGTTTTGGTGGAGAGAGAGAAGGAGGGAAAAAAAACCTTGATTTTAAGAGAAGAAATGGAAGGAGGGTTGAGAGGAGAGGAGAAATTACTTTAAAATAAGTGATTTGGTTGTTTGTGGTGGGTGTAATGGAGGTTGAAGGGCAAGGGTGGCGGAGAGAAGAAGAGAGGAAGAAGAGAAGAAGAAGAGAGAGAGGCGGCTCAAGAAGGAGATAGGAAAAAGAAAAAAAATTGCGTCGGTTCGCAGGGGTCTTTTTGAGGCTGCGCCGAAAACGTCTTGGACGATTATAAAACATCTCACAACGTTTTGTTCTGAACATTTGGAGACGAAAAGTTCTTTTGAATTTTGATTTTATATTAAATCGTCAGAAAAGTTCGTAATATAAAATCAAAATTCAAAAAAACTTTTCGTCTCCAAATGTCCAGAACAAAACGTTGTGAGACGTTTATAATCGTCCAAGACTTTTCGGCGCAGCCTCAAAAAGACCCCTGCGAACCGACGCAATTTTTTTCTTTTTCCTATCTCCTTCTTGAGCCGCCTCTCTCTCTTTTCTTCTCTTCTTCCTCTCTTCTTCTCTCCGCCACCCTTGCCCTTCAACCTCCATTACACCCACCACAAACAACCAAATCACTATTTTAAAGTGATTTCTCCTCTCCTCTCAACCCATCCTTCCATTTCTTCTCTTAAAATCAAGGTTTTTTCTCCCTCCTTCTCTCTCTCCACCAAAACCCTAACTCTCGTCACCTTTTCAAATCCGGCAATCCGACCGTTCAATCGACGATCCGTCTTCATTATTGCACTTCTAGAGTCGTTCTCTTCACGGATTTGTGCTTTCAATCTTCAATCGTAATTTTCAATTTCTCTCTCATATCAATGGCTCCAAAACTCTCGAAAATGTATATTCTTAGAAAGAAAAGGTCCCCGAACCGACTCGGGTCAGTCGAGTGCCACTGAGATTGAACAGGATACCAATATTTTCTCGATCCAACACCTATTTGTTTAAAAAATCCAATTGCTCACACCAATTTCATGGGTCAATTTTCACGAAAATTATCGAATTGTTACTATTTCAACAAGGCCTCGTTTACCTTCTCCTATCCCGAGGATGACAAAATTATCGGATTTATCCGCCATTGGCCTTGGGAACCTTTGATCACGTGGTGATGAACCCTATAGTGAGATGATTACCAAAACCTTCTATTGCAATTCACTTTCTCCGAAGAACCCTTCTTGTCAAGTCCTATGTTTGTGGCCGAGAAATCATTCTCTCTTTAGACAATGTAGCCAATTGGCTAGGGTTAGTAAATGAGGGTGAAGAAGCCTACATCTCCTGTCGGAATTGGCCCGATCTAGCTTTAGAATCCGCCCGATCATTACAAAACCTGGTTTGCCTCGCCGTAAACTTTGGCGGAGCACCCCTCTAAGCCATCATCTCTTCCATCTTTACATCGTTGCTATTTCTTTTCGTTAATAATATTCTCATACCCAAAGCACGATCAAATCTAACATTGAGAGGGGTCCAATGTACTACTTGAGGCACCTCATCTCCATGGATGAAAAACGGTTCAACATCCCCTTTATCATTCTTCGTCACATGGATTGCTTGCTATTCTAGCTCACGTTGCCTCTCTACCTATGGCCAATTTACATTCATTCGCATGATTACGCCTCAATGGCATAAACCGTACCACTCATCTCATTCAAAATGAACCTACATCATTTGCTTGATATTCTACCCAAACATGGTTGGGGTTCAAAAGTCTATCGGGGCTCGGGTTTACCATGATAAAACCGGATGGCGGCCCATCAATAGTTGGATCAATGCCTGCAATGCCCTACCAAAACAATATTGGAATCCGTATGAAGAAGACCGCCGGCAACAACATGAGCCAAACCACCCAATACCCAACCAATGGCTCAAGGTGAGCTTCCTCAAGGAGCAGAAAATCAAATTGGCTTGGCTTGTTCAAACACATGCAACGAATACCAAATAGCACCAATAACAAATAATGTATACCTAGCGATCAATAACGATCTTACAAATCATTGAAGGCAAATTCACGCAAAATCCAATTCAATTTTCCCAGGCCGCAAAAAACGCCAAAGCAATATATGATGTGATCTCCATTCTTCGGAACTCGCTCGGCGCTTTGTGAAGCAATATGGTGCTTCTAGTGGCGCGTCCACTAGTGCCCCTCAACATACCTTCCGAAGATGACGATGATGAAGGATGATGAAGAGGGTGACGAAGGAGATGATGAAGATAGAACCCGATTTTAAATATAATTTGATCTTTTCCAATTAGAATTTGCTAAGTGATTGATATGCTATGTTATTTGTGTTGCAATGAACTTTTATTATTTCTATGTTGTATGCTTGACCTTTTATATTCCTATGGTGTTTGACTTGAACTTTGCTAGGTATATGATTGCATGTTTAATTCTAAATCGCTTATATTTCATAATTTTATATTTGTGATGACATGCATACTTTCTCAAATTATGTCACATATTACCAAATTGAGGGGAGTGCATAGTTGAGGGGGAGCACTCTATTGTACTACTTTGATTATGTTTTTGTCTCCCTTTCGTAGATTTCAAAAAAGGGGGAGAAAATGCAAGACATGCAAACACCGATTATTAGGAATATTGAATTTGGGAAAATCGATATATGCACCTGTACTTGCGTGTAGTTTTGCAAATCGTCAAAAGGGGGAGATTGTTGTTTCAAGCAATTCTCTTATAGTCTATTTGACTAATTTGCAAAAACATATAACTATTGAATTTTACGATTTTCTCTATGATTAGAAGAATGCAGGTTCAGACAATTGGAATTGCAATTTAGAGCACTTGGACTGAAGAAATCATCAAGTTATTATCAAGCATTTAAACTGTAATTATAATTGGTAAAGTAGCTTTGATGTTGAAACACAGGGATAAAACGTCGGAACGATTGACAAAACAGTTCAGACGTTTTTCTATGTGAAAAATCTGGAGATTAAATCGATTAAAAGCTGGAAAACATTCTAAAACGTCCCAGACGATTTGTAAAACGTCTGGACGATTTAAATTAGTTCTCAGACTTCAATTTGCATTTTGATCGATAAATCTCCAGAGGAAACGTTCTGAGACGTTTGTTAATAGTCTAAGACGTTTTTTAGGAATTCTCACAGAAATTTGAATTTTTGACCTAATTTAAGTTAAAACATTTTCAACGTTTTACAAAACGTTAGGACGTTTTATGGCAGAATACTCGTTTGAAAGCTGCCGCTATAAATAGAACCTTAGGGTTCTCCTCAAAATTAACCCAGCCGACCCTAATTAGTTCAAAAGCAATTTTCTGTGAGAACAAGTTCCTCCATTGTTGTGAGAGCACAAATTTCAATATCCCTCAAAACAACCTCAAATCCACTTCACTAATCTTGAGTTAGATTAGATTAGAGTGAGCACTTGAGCGTTCATCTTGAGATTTTGAACTTAGAGACTTCGTTCTCGATTCTAGTTGGCAGTGTGACTTCCCGTTGGTTGTAAGGGCTCACCGGTTCACAAGTTGTAACCTTTCTCTTTTGAGTAATAGAAAGGCGCACCGAGAAGCGGTTGCGACGCCCCGGAGACGTAGGCATTTTAAGCCGAACTCCGTTATCACTCCTTGTGTCAATTTTCTCTAAACTCTTTTACTTTATTTTATTTGCAATAATTTATATTTCGAATTTAGTGGTGCCTAAGGGACAACACCTTGCACGAGTCGTACCTCCTCAGGTCGATCCGGTAAGTGTACAAAACTTTACAAAATCTTAAGTAATTATCGATTGTATTTATTAAAATACTGATATATTTATTGTGGGAACCGGAGGGCAATGTCGGAGCCACACATGACGGTGTTGCACAGGACAACACATGACCTAGTATGGTCGGCCAGGTAACTATTCTAAAATGTAACAATTTTGTTGTTGATTGTTGATTCTACATTTATTAAGTACAAAATACTTGTTGCAGGAAATACCCGACTTCAGTTGGTATGAGACATCACAATTTATGACAGAGTTGCTTCAAAACGAGCCAGTTTAGCAAGGTCCTACACAGGAGGGTCAGTACACGACACACCATGGCATTCCCGTCCAAGATTCCTCGTTGCACATGGGTCACACGGGACCAAGTCAGGTCGACCAGGTATTTCTTCCAAACTCGTAACAAATTAAATCCTAAAAATTCGTGGTTGAATGTTTATTACAATACTACAACATTTATTATAGGGACAGAATGAGTTTGTCGGTTTCGATGAGTTTGGACACTAGACATACCCTCAGTCCTCTGCTTACGATGAGCAATACACGGGTCATACAGGACCAAGTCTGGTGTACCAGGTATTTTTTTCGAAATTATAAGTTTTATTTAAATAATCGTCTCTATATGTTTAGCAAAGACTTCGGCGATTGTTGTAGGGTTCGGATGACCATTTCAGGATGCCCGGGCCGGGTATGGTTGACCAGTCACATTGGTTGGCATAGCCGTGGAATTGGCCACCCCAAGTTCAGCGAGTTTGGTCATGGAATACAAATGATGCGCGAATAAATTGTGGTTGTATCTCCGGTCCCGACACACGGCGAGAACATGGGCGCACGGTATACCTGTAAGTTGTGGCTTGAGACACACACATTCTGCTCTATTTCCGTCACGTATGTCGACTCTGTACTTGAAGGTCTCCCTTCTATAACTAAAATTCCCGTCTCGTTCTTTGTATACGACTCTCTCATCCCTGACCCTGACCTCGTGTTCACCGTGCTCACTAACTGGCATTGAACGCATAGGTAAGCATTTCCCGATTCTTTTTGTTAATAGTCCTTCAACCCGCGCTGACCAAAGTTGCTGATCAGCTATGCGAGCCACTGCTTTCTCTCGTCTTTGGTTAAACCAAGCGAGACACTTATAATATGTGTCTTCCACGAGTGCAACGACTGGCAGCCGTCGACTATCTTTGAATACAGCGTTCAATGATTCAGATCCATTAGTAGTCATAATTCTCCAGCGGGGGCCGCCGTCCATGCTCTGATACACCTTCCATGGTTTAGGGATATCGTTATGGTTGGAATCTTGGTATTTACCGACATTTTCTAGGTATGCAACTGCGTCTGGACTTTTCTTCCGCAATAGTTCGAAGAACTCTTCGAACCTCTGTGGCTTCTTTTTGTTCACAAGTATTTTAAAAAGTTCGCAGATTTTTTTACTGTGTACCTTTTTCATCAAATTCTCGGCGACGTGCTGCGAACACAATCTGTGAACGCACTCGCCGCCATCCTCGTACCAACCACTGTATCTATCGGTGAATGCTTTCTTGATCCCCATGTGCCAGTCAGAAACAACACACATGAACCTATTACCAATTACCTCCCAACGCAACCACCTCATGAACCATCCCCATGTCTCGAATCTCTCTTCCTCGACTAATGCGAAAGCCAGAGGAAGCAACTGGTTCTCTGCATCATAACCGCACGCCATCAGCAGTCTCCCTTGGTACCGACCAGACAGGAAACATGCATCAATACTAATGATTGGCCTGAGATGAGGCACTGCAGCAATGCACGGACCGTAAGCCCACACAGCTGCCTTGAACAACCTTTTTAGCGGATCATCCATGGGTACGTGCGCAACTCCATATTTTGTTCCAGGAGTTGATCTTTTAATTGTTTCCAACAATGGAGTGAGAATGTTGTACGATCCTTCCCAACTACCGAATATTTGTGCGATTGCCAGCTCTCGGCCACGCCACAGCTTGATATATTTGGGAATAACTCTCCCGTATTTCTGACGAACTAGCCCTTTAATGCTTTTAATATTTTTTGTAACATCTTCCCTAAGATCTTGTCTTATAACATCGGCAATCACTTCTGCAGTTAATTGTGAGTGATCGGTACGAGAAGCATCGGCCTGGCACGTATGTGGTGCTCTAATTGTTTTAATTTCCCACTTAGATGAAAATATGCCGGACTTGGCATACAAACGCCACATACACCTGTTGCTCTTGCATTCCATTATCAGTTGAGTTCTATTGCTACTAGTAGTTTTTACTTCAATATTATTTCTAATGTGATAATCATTTATGGCCAACCGTAAAACCTCTTTTGAAGAGTACTCCTTACCTTCACCAAGTGGATCATGACGTGTTGGGTCTTGCTGAAGTAGGATACATCTGCTTCCTGGAATCCCGAGGTGTCATTGAAACTTCCCACCGGGTGGCTCGTACCGCGATCAGATATGAGAAAACGTCGAGCCTGAACGCGTGGTGTTTGCGATTGTCTCTGCGTATCAGGCGGGACATCCCCTTCTGAATCAGGTTCAGTATCCCAATCGGCATCATCCTCACATGAGTCAGCGTCATCTTCGTCGTCACTTTGCGGTACGTCGTCTGCATCATTACAAGGATCCCGGGCCCTCGGCGGTTCAACCCATGGACTGTCCTGATTATTGTACCCTGTCCGACCCAAATCTGGCTGAACAGGCGGTGACAAGTAATTTACATCGGCATAAGGACTCAGATAAAAGTCGCGCCTCGGTGTTTGCTGTGTCTGATAGGGTTCGAATAGACTGGGGCCCGCTTGTGAAACACTGTATTGGGTATGTCCAGGGTCTGGATGTGTCTCTAGTACCACACTATCAATGAACAATTGCGATTGCATCGAACCGACAATTGGAACTAACTCAATGTACAAATCGACAAAAGAATACTGGGTTCTGGCAATCATACTTTGGTCATAAATACCTCGCCAAGTCTGATCACACACGATTTCTAATATCTCATAATAACGTCGAGTTGTTGTACCAACATTAACCAGTGCAAGTGTTTTTATTTGTACTCGGTCTCAGAATATCCAAGCTGGCGATAAATTTCACCTTTCACATCATGCCAACCTTGTTCACTAGTTGCCATCAATGTGAATCTAGGAGATTCGGTGTACTCCGCTCCTTTACGACCTTACCGTATTTCACCACCGAAATGAACTCTCACCATAAGCATGATTAATTATTTTGATGAATTAGCCTGCACAATAATGAATAAATTAGATATAATTTATTATTACAACAAACATTATTAATAAGTAATTTTACAAACATTACTAATAAGTACTACTACTTCTTACAACAAACATTACTAATAAGTACTACTACTTCTTAGAACGAGCCTTGAAAGTACATGGAACAAAGTCATCATCGGAATTTGTCGGATCTGGATCAGTCACAGCAGACGAAGTGGTGGCCTTACCAGTATAAGTACACGGAACAAACTCATTGTCCGATGCTGGAGGCTCTGGATCAACCTTCTTCTTTTTCAAATCAAAGCCGTAGGGGTTTCCCACAAAGTCATCATCTGAAATTTCATACCGAATAGGTCGTTTAATCCATTCCTTCATCGTACATACATAACAGTTACCGGGATTACGACATAGTTGACAGTTGTTCTTCTTTTTCTCTTTTTTACCTCGATCACTACTTGACTCTCCTCTCGCTACGCCACGATCTCGGTTGCTCTCTTTCTTACCTCGATTGTTACTGTCCATCCTTCTCGTCCAAAAAAATAAATTTAAAAAATGTTGACACTAATGAACAATAAATATTAATTAATTACCCTACACAATAGTTATTAAAAATCTAAACTAATAAATATTTACAAGTTTAGTTCAAAAATAAAATTTAATTAAACATGCAAATGTGAACTTCTTTATTTATTTATATTTTTTAAATTATTTAATATTAACATTACTATTTTCTAAATTATTAACATTACTAATTTTTACAAATTAACATTAACATTACTAATATTTTTACATATTTTTATAAATTAACATTACTAATATTTTTACACATTGACATTAAAATTAACATTACTAATTTTTTTTACAAATTAACATTACAAATTTACAATATTTTTACAAATTAACATTAACATTACTAATACATACATATAATTGAAGACATTATTAATATTACAACATTACATTAACATTACATTAACCTTACATTAGCATTACATTAACATAACATTAACATTAACATTAACATTAACATTACTAATATTATTTTAACTAATGTAAAAAACAATTTTGATATTCATCTAATTAAATCATAAACGTAAATATATGACATATAATTGAAGATTTACCTTTTATATTGACGATTTCTTTATTCTTAAGGGAAGAGGTGTAGCATAAGGTGTAGTTTTTTTTTATTTTAGAGGAGATATTTTTTTTTTTTTTAAGAGGAGAGAGTTGCAGAGACTCTCTGAGAGAGTTAATCTCATCAGCGAGAGAGGGGCGCGTTTTATAGTCTGTCTGGACATTAACGAATACAACGTCCAGATTTTTAATTTTTTTCCGCTGGGACCCGGGAATTGCCTTCATCATTATGCCCGTTACCAAAAATAACGTCCAAGGCGCTTTCCCTGTACTGCCGACAGTCCGTCATCGTTCGCAACGGCCTCGAATTTTTTTTTCTACGCAGGCCGTCATCGTTGGCAACGGCCTCAAAAATTTGTTTTTTTTTTCAGAGTTTGGACTTATCGTTGGCAACGGCCAGGAGTTATTTTTTTTCGCAGGCCGTTATCGTTGGCGACGGCCAAACCTTTTTTTTTTTTTTCTTTTCTCCCTGGACGTCACCGTTCTCAACGGCCAGCTCCTTAGCAGCTGCGATTAGCAATGGAATGTGATTAATCGGGCCGTTACCGTTGGTAACGTCTCCTGGACATTACGAACAGTAACGTCTTTGTTAGATTTGAAATTTTGACGAATTCAATATTCTATGTCGACATTCATTTATTATTATTTCTATTAATAAAAATTTCGGCTATTTGGCTCTTATTTTCTAGAATACGGACATTAATTGATTTAGCATTTCGATACTTCGTACAAGTTATTAATATGATTACAAGACCAAGACAAACATTCAATGCAAAAAAATAAAATTACTTTTTAGCCCCCAAAGATTTCAATGATGAGGCGTTATATAATTTAATAACAATATTGGGGACCACCAATAATTTGGAACTTTTTTCCTGCCAACTCGTCGCTGTAAGCATTAAACAATCATTTCTTGAAAAGGAGAGCAATAAAATTAATCTATACAAATCATGACAAGTAACAATTTTATAGTTAAAAAAGCGGTGCCTTTAGCGGTAGGAAAAATGACGCGAGGCGATCTGAAAAAGCAAAACACCATGCGATTTTGCTGAGGTCTTGACGAGTGTCACACTAATTTAACAGATTAGTTGTGGGTGCTTTTTTCTCTTCAGTGATAAAAGAGCTAGTGATTTTCTGTTTGTGTACAGTAGGTATACCTTCTATTTCTGGTTTGATGTTTTTTGTATTGTTTTGTGTTGCTTTCTGCCTTCTCTTTTTCTGCCTATTCTTTTCTTGCTCCGTTCTAAGGTGACTGTTTTGGACTGGTTAATTTAGTTTCTGGTCCGGTTTGATCCAGTACCTTTCCAGCTGATTGGTGACTGTCCTCATTCGGTCGATTCAGTTTTCGGTCCGGTTTGGATTCAGTATCTTTTCAGCTGCAATATGCATACAGAGGCAACAATCCCTAGACTCCTATCACTTCAATCAAGCAAGAATGAACCAATTGTGTGTCCACAGGATGCGCATACTCTCTGTGCATTTTTGTTTGTTTACAACTGTATGTTTTCACAAATACTCATTGTCTAATCTTGTATAATAACTAGTTTGTATCTATTTTAATCAATGCAATTGTCTACTGACTTTCAACAAAAAATTTTTTATAGTTGTGATATATTTTATTCTGATGATTTCAAATTTACAGGATTCAAAGAATACCTTTTCTGTCCAAATCAACAACCACGATTCGTTGGTGCGTGCTTGAGAGAGAGAATCAAAATATGATGTTGTTTTCTATTATTTTGTATTTTCCTACGATAGTCGGCATGAGAACAGGTCGTGTAGCCGTGTAGGTGTAGTCTGCAATCGTACAATTCTACGTGTAGCAACTAGCAAATGAAAATTTATTACCATGCATGGTTAATAATTTAATATTATTTGAATTTTTTTTTTGTTGATTTTGTAACTTTTGTAATATTATACTCTATTTTACAATGTTGATTATTGTAAAATAATTTTTTTTATGAATAATTAACAGATCGTAGAATCAAAAACTTCAATTGAAGTTTTAAGGTCCTAAACAATTTTTTTTGTAATTATTATTCTTTCGGCTTCCTCGGGCTTATGCCTAGAACACTACGTCATCAGTCTCTTTGCGAGTTTCCCGAATTAGAGTAAAATATTCAAATCGGTGCTTTCTACAAAAAATTATGGTCATTTAAAGTTTCGAAACAATGCATCGATGTTCCATTGCAAAAATATCGATGACGCGCCGATGTTTTATACCTGAGTTAATTCTGACAGCGGTATATTGATATTTCATTGTAAAAACATCAATGAAGCACTGATACAAATTACACTATTTAAATTTGGTAACAAAAAAGGCTTGGATCATTTTCTCTCTCAAAGAGATACTTACAAATTAAAAAAAAAAAGCTTGTACAACTAGAGGTACGGGTCAAAATTCTGAATTCAAATCTGCTGAAATCTAAAATCATGAACAATAATGCTGAAATTCCGAATTCAGCCGTTGAACTGTTTCGAGATACGTGTACAGGAAAACTAGCTATTTCGAGATGCGTGTACAAAAAAAGTAACGGCTAGATTTGAAATTTCAGAAATTCCAGAAATACTGTTCATATATCTCGGATTTCAGCTGATTTGAATCTCAAAATTCTACCAGAAAAATGATATCGCTATCAATGTCAACGGTTGGGTAATGATTCGAGATATTTAGAAAGTGATGTTAGATTAGGGTTTTTTTTTATGTTGTGGATAATTTTTTTGGAAAAACTACCTCAGTTTATACGATAATTGACGGCTAATAATAACTTTTATATATGAATTCGAAGAAGATGAGGCACACATCAAGAATAGAGGTGAAATAATAAATAGTGAGAGAGACGTAACAAGCCTTTGCACTAAAGAAGGTTGTGTGGCGCAATAATCAGAAAATTAAAAGATTGCGAAGATAGAGAAGATTGGAAAATGGTATACAAATTAAAAGCCGAAATTTTTATTTATATCCAAAGTTTAATACAAATTATTATTTATGCTCAAAATCCGAGTCTATTTCGAAAAATACCCAAGCCGGCCAGAAAATGACCAGAAAATAGCTGGCTTAGGGGGTAGGAGTAAGTCGGCCATTTTCTGGGCGGCTTACTCGTTTTTTTTTTTTTTTTTTTAGAGACACTATGAATAACAAAATAATGAAATCTAATATTGAAAATTTGAATTTTTTATTTAAATTATTTGTTAGATTACTTCTTTTGATTTATAATGAGCATATTTATACTAAAATACGCTACATTACTTAAAATTATGTTGAATTATACTATATTACAATAAATTATGTTGAATTACACTAAATTATGTTAAATTACGCTAAATTACAATAACTTCGCTAATTACGCTAAACTACGCAAAATTACGCTAAAGTAGACCGATTATGTGCCATCTTTCATGAATCATAAAAAATAGTAAAATAATTTTAAAAATAGTAAAAGTTGGTATTCTATAAGTTCATTATGTAACTAATTTAATGAGCTACTTGGATTGAATAATAGAAATGAAAATCTTAATCGGAAACTTCAACTCAAGTTTTGAGGCTCTTCCCTTTATTTTTTTGGCAATTCTGAATTCAAAAAATAATGTAGTGGTCACTGACGCATGCGCATTTTCGCCAGCTTTTTGAAAAGTGGTCATTTGCTAAAATCGGACACTCTAGCGCCGTTTTATGACCGTTTGAAGTTTTACCGTCGTTTTTTTGCCTTTTTAGTGAAGATATCGTCCCTATTCATATGTAATTTAGCGTAATTTACCGTATTTTAGCGTAATGTAATGTAAGTTAGTGTAATTTAACTTAATATAGTGTAATTCAACATAATTTCAAGTAATGTAGCGTATTTTAGTATAAATATGCTAATAATATATCAAAAGAAGTAATCTATCAAATAATTTAAACAAAAAAATTCAAATTTTTAGTGTTAGATTTCATTATTTTGTTATTCATAGTGTCTCTAAAAAAAAAAAGAGTAAACCGGCCATTTTCTGGCCGGCTTGGGTATTTTTCGAAATAGACTCGGATTCTGGGCATCAATAATAATTTGTATAAACTTTGGATATTAATAAAAATGTCGGAATTAAAAGTATAGTAAATAAATACGCATGTGTAGCTAGTGCATTGGTGATTTTTTATATACAAGAATTGATTCAATGATATAAAATAATTAGGTCGAGTCCTAATAAACAATTATAATATATTTTTTTTCTCATTGGGGATATATTTGTGATTTATCTATAAACGATGAGCTGAAACTATTAATGTCGATATTGACAAGTCAAGTATTTGTGTTCTAAACTTCAATTTTTTTAAGTTGTTTTGTAAAGATGAAATAATTTAAAAATATTAATAAAAATAAACAAACTAGAATAATCTGATTTCCATCTCTTGATCTCACACTAAATTAAACAAACATGAGAATCTGGCTCATCGAGATTCGGTTTGCCTCATAAGTCTTCTTAAGATCAAGTACCTAAAATTCTTCGATGAATTTAATCTTATACTAGTTTGACAAATAATTTTGTATAAAAAAAGTTTAATTTAACTGTCCTATAATTTCAAAGCTCCTCTCTTCGACATTAAATTTACTAGTTTATTGTGATTGAAAAATGCACAAAAAAAGAAGGAACTTCTGTTGCAAGACACCTGGCACCAGGGTGGATCCAGGATCTTCGTCAGGAGAGGGGAAAAAAATATTGAATCGGTTTAATAACTAATCGAATTTAAACCCATTAACTAATTAGATAATTGATAAAAAAAACAATACATTAACTTATACTTTCTAATACTCTGACTTGTAATTTCTGATGTTCTAACTTATAATTATAATTATTAATTATAATTTAAGAAATTCATTTTAATTTTATTTCTAAAATTAACTCGAATTACACATCAAATATTCAAAGAAAGACAAAAAAAATTTTAAGAGAAAGTAAAATTGATCGGGACATCTTAATTTCCACTAAAACTCAAGATTCACAAAAGAGCAGCTGCAATCTCTGAAACCATAATGAGTCCGGCCCTGCCTGGCACTGCAGCATACACACTTGGCCGCTGACTGCCTTGTCAGTAGCAGGGTCTCTCTATCTTTTTTTTTTATGAGAAGCAGGGTCTCTCTATCGAGTAGTCCATTTATGTGAGGCAAGTGGCACTCCCCCTGTTCTGCCACGTGTAGAGCTACACTCCGTTTGTATCCATTACTGACAAAAAATGTGACCTGGTCGTAAGGTAACTATTACCGTTACATACTTACACGTTGTAATTTGATCACTGCATATTTTATCTTAAAAAAATTTCACGTGAATATGTAATTTGATCATTTAATATTTTATCTAAAAAACTTTCACGTGAATATGTAATGATTATGTTATGTTTGTCACTGCGTGACTGGTTACATGAGGTGACCGGTCACATTTATTTTTTTTAAAGTTTGAAGTTAGTTAATAAAAAAAAACAATTGCAAAAATAAATCAAAATAAAAAATAATATTAGAAAATTAATCACACATATAACACATAACAAATAACATATCACACATAACAAATAACATATCATGTGACATGACGTAACTGATGTGTCATTTATGATCGAAGTGATACACGTTATGCGAATGAACAAGCTATATGACATGTGAGTTACCTCATGTGACCAGTATGCGTAAACATGACGTCAGTGGCGAAGTTAGGAATTTTGTCAAGGGTAGGCGAACATATATAGCTGCTAACCAAAAAAAATAACAAAAAGAAATTCCTTGAAATTTATGTCCCTTCTTGTAATATTTGTCCATTCTCTAATTGACAATTTAAAAAAGAAAATCACAAATCATAACACTTTCTAAATTACAAATCAAAAATCACAAATTGATACATATTCTAGATTAAAGAATCTTAATTACCTACTGGTACTAAATTAGAAGAACCTCCTTATGATTCTTAATTACCTACCTGATCAAGCTTGTAGTATCCAAGACTATCTGTTACAGCTTTTAATTAGTTGGCTATCCAGTATCACTTTAGCATTCCCAATACCAACAACTCAAACTTTTGAAGAATTGTGAGGTGCTGATGCGCGACAGAAACAACTAACGAAGAAGGTGAGACATAAAAAATTGTGTTCTCTCCTTTGTAGTATGACAATAACTCAAAGTACCTATATTAATAAAAAACAACAATAATCAATTTCAGAACGATATTATGAATGAATAGTTAAAATCAGTGAAAGACATCAGCTCAAATTAAGCAAAAAAAATCAAAGATTCAAACAATTCAAGTTCATCCTCCTCCTCACTTCTCTGATCAGTTTACTTTTCTAATGATGTACCCTTGTCTTGTCTATTCTGAGGCAAAATTATGAATGAACTTTTTGGACCACTTTATGAAAAATCAAATCAAATCAAATTACAGAGGCATATTAACATGGATTTGGG
The DNA here is from genome assembly GCA_025461045.1 of Carex parvula. Classification (NCBI taxonomy): domain Eukaryota; kingdom Viridiplantae; phylum Streptophyta; class Magnoliopsida; order Poales; family Cyperaceae; genus Carex; species Carex parvula. Next base: position 252,569 of record JAJGRW010001175.1, on the reverse strand, counting down.
TTTTATAATAGTTATGGTTTGGCTGATTAACATGGATTTGGGTTTTATAACTTTAGTCAAAATTCTAGTGCTTAATGATACTGTGAATAGAATCAATCTCCTTAAGTAATACTTGTACTAAAAATAGGTTTAAAAATTGGTACCGTACCAGTAGGCGCAGTCGGCAGTCCTCCTACATGGGCACAAGCGCACAGCAGGGATCCTCAGAAGTCTATTTCTCCTCCGCGCCGTCTATTACTTTTCTCCTCAGCACGACATTGTCTCCTCAGCGATCGGCGATCGCGTTATTTCCTCTTCTTCTTTTTTCCGCCTCAGCGATCGCCCTCTCTCTTTTCGCCTCTGTCACTTTGCTATGGGCTGGAAATGAGAAAATTAACGGACCAGGGATAGGTAAGTCCGTTTTCAGGAGTAAGCAAGCCCAATTTATAATCTGGTCCAATAAAAAAAAAAGTTTCAGAAATAAGCAAATGCCTTCGCCCTGAGAACGGAGTAGGTCCGATGCCCATCGGACCTACTTTTAGATCCAACGAGCATGAAGATCGTCCGATCTAATTCAAGATTGGTGCGCACGAAAATTGAAACATATACGCACGAATGCTAAAGCGTTCCGCACGAATTTTAAAGTAAATCGACGGTGATTAAACCCATCCCGAGTAGGTCCGATGGGCATGCCCTGTACCATGCTGCCTTCACCAGTGCGTGACGTGACCAATTTCTTTTGCTATCACAATTTCTCCTCTTCTGGTCCTCTTCTCGAGGCCTATTCAGGCCCAAAAAACTTGCCACCTGACCATTTAAGACTACCAGCCCTATTTACAATTCTTAGTCGTCTTTTGCTAATAATTTTTTGTACAATATTAGACCTAAACATGAATAATAGCATATATAGAAAAAATTAGCCTAGACATCCTGTACAAAATTAGGATATCAATATATCATAATAGTGTTGGTGATTTTTGAACCTTTTTTTTTTGTGCGGACTGATCAAATTGTTGTCATAAGAGATTCATAGAGAAACCAACGATGGAAAGAAGTTGGACTGTTTGTTTTGAACAAAATACGATAAAAAATAATTAGCTAATAAGGCTTACTATTACAGAAAGTATGAGTCAGATGACAATGAATTATGAATATTTAAGAGGTAAACGATGAATAAGAATCTGTCCTAAGCCCAACTTGGTGATATGCAATCCTCTGAAAAAACCTTTAAAATTTTAAAACGCAGCCCCCATTAGTGGTATTAAAAATTATTTCACTTGGAAGTATTTAGCAAAGTATCTTAACCGAGTAACCTACGAACAATGACCAATATGTTTAGACAAAAACACAGCAATCTGGAGCAACAGTGAATCCGTAATTTAGGATAAAGATATTTCTGACTTCATGCAGAGCACAAGGCATATATATATAGATAGAGAGAGAGAGAGTGGCTAATATCAAAACGTTTGTTCCTAGCCCCCGGTGCAACCAAGTTGTTTTCGGATTTTCAAAGTCCAAACGGTCGATCCGAACCGTTCAACATGTTCTCTATATTGAAATATGCTTGGAGACTAAATTTTACATTTTTTGGAATTTTTTTACTATTTATTAAGCCACTTTGAAAATTACTGATCCGGGTGAACAGTAAAAACAGTGCAACTAAATTCTGGACCATGTGATCAGCAATTTTCAAAGTGGCTTAATAAATAGTAAAAAAATTCCAAAAAATGTAAAATTTAGTCTCCAAGCATATTTCAATATAGAGAACATGTTGAACGGTTCGGATCGACCGTTTGGACTTTGAAAACTCGAAAACAACTTGGTTGCACCGGAGGCTAGGAACAAACGTTTTGATATTAGCCACTCTCTCTCTCTCTCTCTATATATATATATATATATATATATATATATATATATATATATATATATATATATATATATATATATATATATATATATTTACTCTACCTTATATGCACTTTATACATACAATCAAAACATTGCTGTTAATATCTTCACCTGTCATTTAAAAATGAAAATAAGACAAAACAAAAGGTGTTTGCAACAGGACCACTTGATTCTGAAGATTCCAGTGGTTTCAACTTTGATGATAGTTCATTTCTATTTGCTAGCCTGATTAATTCTGAATATCATTTTGTATGTACTACACAACGAGAGATAAGAGTCCAGTAAGGTGTTCCATTATTTTTGGGGTCTATTCCGAAGTCCCAACAGACAGAATGAGATCTGCTTCTTTTCTAAACGAAAATAAGGGTCCTCCTTTTCTGTTTTCTCTCTATCTTTCTCTTCACAAGCAGCAAAAAATGGGTTCTGCTCTCTTAAAAAAATGGATCCACAAGAGTTAATTGAAGAGCAGCAGGCTAAGTCTTCTATATAAACACCTGGTTGATTTATATAAGCACCTAAAAAAAGGAGGATGCTCCCTTTCTCAAGAAAAGGAGCAGATTTTGATCCCCAACAGACCACCAAGAGCTCATGAGCGCCTTCCGAAACAAGAATTTTCCAATCTTTATATAGAGCACAACCCTCTAATCATAACCTCTTTTTTCAAAGAAAAACTCAACTTTTTTACATAAAAAAGATGCCCTAAAGTCTATTTCAAGTAGGGGTGAGTAAATTGCTCAGAACTCGTGACTCGTTCATAACTCGCTCGCTAAAAACTCATTAACAACTCGCTAAAACTCGCTCGTTAACTTAATGAACTGAGCATGAGCATACCCCAACTCGCTCATTAAAAAATGAGTTACATGAAATCATACCACATCCAATCCCTTAAATATTTTTGCAATAAGTTTTGAATTTGTTTATTTATGGTTTGTGCTTGTTGCTTGTGAATGTAATTTATCAAGTGTTAATAGTATATTTCTGGTTTGTATACACTTGCTTTTTTATTTGCTAGCATCTGTAAGCTAACAAATGACAAAAAGATACATGGTTTAACAGTAAAATTCTAGTTTTGCATTCTGGTGGTTGGCATGGTTTAAATTCAAGATTGACTAAATTTCGGATTAATTAATTTATTTTGTTTAACAGTAAATTTCTAATTGAAGATGTATTTTTATTATCATTTTAATAATGCAAATTTGTAACTATGTGACAAGGAGATAGATGTGAGTATGTGACATATAGAGTCGTCTTATGGACAATTTTTTGTTAAATTATTTACTGTTTAATTAAGTTGAATTATGACAATTTGTTAAATTCTATAAATAAAAATTAGTTGTTGAATAATGTATCTTCACCAAAAAAAACTCCAAACAAAATTCAAATTGCCTACAAGCTTGATTTCTTAATGAGTCACTTAATTAGCACAAGTCAACTCGAACATTTAATAAACCAAGCATGATCACAACTGTCAACTCAATAGTCTTCTCAACTCGAATCGACTCACTCATTAATCACCCCTAATTTCAAGTAATGTTTACATTGAGGCAAGATGAGTTTAATATACCGCAAAATCCAGTAATATTCAAGTAATGTCTTTGTTAATCATAATGCCGTGTTTTTCTGCAGAAATAATATTTTTTTTTAGGGGGGATGTTTCATCCATGTGATGGTTGATGTCGCTTAAATCTAACAACAAAAATAGCTTGATTCATAATCAATATAAATCAGCGTTTAAATTATTTATTACTTGTACAGCGGTAACAGAGGACCAGAACGTAAAAGGAATAAATAGGCATGCATCAGTTTCAGAAGTTGCAATTGTATTTATTTATTGCTGGAATCAGGTCACTGCATTAATAAAATCTCAAGAAGAATAAAAGGTGTTTCCACTTTCCACTTCGCATCTGATTCCCAAATATGTAGTAGTGTTATAACCAATCCAAAAAACAAAGGAATATATAAAAGTTCCCTGCTTCCAACTTGTTTACAAAATCATATATTCTAAGGGCTGCTAATGAGCACCAATTTGGAAGTTGTCATTCCACAGTAAAGCATTATCTGATTCTCTAAAAAGGATACCAGCCAAGAGAAAAGGTCCAACCATGGAGAGAGAATCAATATAACAGTAAACAAGAAAAGGATTGGAATCTCTAGGATGGGTACACATTCAATTCACAAACTATTGGCTGTTGAGTGGCTGTGGATTTGTGGCAGTAGCGATAGCTCTATACCATGTAATTAATACCTCACCTCAAAGCATCAGAAACACAAATGCAGATTTCCTCTTCTCTCATTAAGGAAGTTCACAAGTAACATGCGACATTGTTGACCAGGGTGCCAGGTTGTAACATTACCATTTTAATATCTAATCACTGACTAAAAAACAACCAAAAAAGACTGCTAAAAATCAACACACAATAACAAGCTGGCAAAAAAAACTTCTTTGGAGATTCCCTTGATTGATATAAAAAGTAAAAAGAGAAACAAGAAAACTGGTCTCTACCACCCCACCCCCCCCCCCCCCCTCCCCACCCCTCCCCCCCACCCCCACCACCACCAAGCAACAATTCATACAAGAGTAGAGTGTTCATATACCTATCAGTTAGAACATCCACTTCAACTCAATCTTGCAACAATCCCCATTACGCCACTTGAACTTTATGGTTATTGCTCTCTTCATTTTCTTCATCCTCTTTGTGCACAATCGCAGAAAAGAAATCAGTTAACACGCTCTCATAGCTAGGCATCTTAGCATACCCCGGGAAATAATTGATATCAATTATAAGATACCGAGTCCCAACTCGAGTATCTCTAATCATGTCAAAGTTAAACAGCCTCAATCCCAATGCCTTTCTTAATCCACTAGCAATCTCTGTGACAAAACTGATAGGAGGCATCTCAGCCTCATCCAGCCGGGTCAGCTCCTCCTGCGCACCGCGTATTTGCCCTTTTGCGGTCAAGTTGGAGATCTGAGAGAAAGATACCGACCCTTCAGCCGGGCATTGTAGAAGGGTTTCCTTTGACACGTCTGGTAAAGATCGGCGCTTTACACAAGTGACATGTGTCCCCACAACATACACCTTAAAAATCACCCCGCCATGGTTAACAAATTCTTGAAGGACCAATGGCGGTTTGAGTTGGTGCAAACCGTCTCTTGTAAAGACAAGGGACATCTTGTGGGACCGGGCAGTGCCATCAGCCACTAATGGTTTTGCTATTATTGGAAACCCGAGGGCCTCAACCAAAGCTGAATCTGCCAAGGCGCATGAGTCGTACACCACGACTTGGGAGGGTATACCAAAAGTCTCACCTGAGGCGGAAGTAGAGGTGTCCAGCTCGGACACTACTTGGAGCATTGAGATTCGGTTGTGCAGCCTCTCAATCGCATCTGGACGGTCGATTATAGGAATCTCTGGATGGACGGCTGAGAACGCATCTAGGTTAGATCGCCATTCATCCCCAGACAGTTTGTGGATCACACAATCGAAAGGACCTTGGGATAAAAGAGGCTTTGCTGGATCGATCGCTATCAGGTCGATGCCTCGAGAACGAGCCAGAGAAATGAGCGAGGGTTGGATGAAGCTCTCTTGCTTCTTCGGCGCTAAGGCGTATCCGATCGAGAACCTTTCTGAAGGACTTTTCTCTGTCTCCATCGCGAATTCAAGAAACCCTCTTTCTCGATTTCTTGTCCGATTGGGTTGATCTCGAAGGGAAATGTGAGAATTATTAGAGGAATTGAAGAGACGAGAGATAGAACAAGGGTTACCAGATTAGTAACGAGTCAGTAGAAGAAATGAATTGCATGTAATAAAAGATGGAATTGGTAGAAGAAGAATTACATGCGACGGAGGGGGGAGGGAGAGAGAGGAGGAGGAGAAAAATAAGAGAGAAAGATAGGGGTCATCTTTATAGCTTCGAATTTCGGTCTGGGATCACCGACCGGTTATTTGCTCCGCAACTATTTTTGCGACCAAAAGGAATAATCATAATCCACTCCAACAGAGGCTAACTCTATTATCTCCAAAACTGACAGTGGGACCCATACGGCCATAATCTTAATTTTAAGTTCCGGTGTTTTAACATATGATAGGACAGGTCTAAAGTATATCTGCAGAGGGAGAATGGATAGGATCGGCTTTGGGATAACAAAACAAAGGGAAGAGCGGTGAGCAATTCTGAGGCGATTCTCGATCTAATTCCATCGAATACATCAAATCTAATTCGCTCTCTTCTACGGTATATTGGAAATTTCGTATGTCTTGCATGACTTTGGAGTAGTTTATTGGACCTACTTTGGTTTGATGAACTCCAGGACCATCTGATGCGCTTAAGATCTATGCTTTAATTTTAATTTCGTGCATACTTACATCAATTATCATGCGTACGGATCTTAAAATGAATCGGATGGCTGTGGAGCCCATTGGACCAAAAAATAGATCCAATGGGCATCGTACCTACTCCTTTCTCGTCTTGCATAGTTGCATGTAGGGGTGAAAACAATATGGATAATATCCGATTCATACGATTCATATTCAAAAAATTAGATGTGGATATCCGATATCCGAATATTCGTGTGAATATGAATACTGACATAGTTTTACCTTTCAATTATCCGTATCCGAACAGTAAATAGATATCTATATTTTAATATATATTTTGAAAAAATATTGTTATTCAGCATTAAAATTAGATAAATATTATGAATTAACTTTGATATTTTTTTAATATTATTTTAATAAATATCCGATCCGATCCGTATCCGTATCTGTATCCAGCTGATATCCAATCTGTATCCGTATCTGAAAAATTAAAAAAGAATATGAATATAATTTTATCACTGTCCACTCCGTATTTGCTCCATTTTCACCCCTACTTAGCATGGATCAAAACAAATTTAGCTCGTCCGCGGAACTTGAAAATGTGCTACGGGCCGTAGGAGGAGTCCCGAGCACATATATATAGTCTAAAGGTTTAAATAGCGTTTATCGCGTCATAACGGAACGGCTAAAAAGATGACATTATTGCCATATTGAGTCGCTATAGCGCCAATAACGTCATATCTTTTATGATCCGAAAACGCTATAGCGGTGTGCTATAGCGCGCTATTTAGAACCATGACATAGTCTGATAAAAAAATTTCGTGCCTATTAATAATGTGGTGGTCTATCTTCTACGTATCAACTCAAAATTTTGAGATATCTTAGAGGATGCCAATTCATAGACGAAGCTAGAATGCTAGGGTACCTGAATTTGAAAAACTGTACTAGATTTGTATCAAATTAGATTATTACTTACATGTGTCTAAAATATTTATCTATTTCTGACGCAATCTAACACGCTTCTGTAACAGACAGTCTCACTCAATTCTTTTTTTTGCTATCCAACTTTTTCTACCTGCTACCTAGAGATACTCCTACCTGATAACCAAACTCTTTTTCCTTGATTCACTTGAAAATCATGGATAATTGTTAAAATTCGAAAAAAGAGGAAAGTGTGGGGTTGTAGGGCTGGGCCAAATCGCTAAGGCGACTCGCGACTCTGGTGCGACGGTGTGGACGCACTCAGACAATAGGCAGATTAAGTGCGACCGTGTGAGATGCGCTGAGCAGCTCAAGCTAAATGTGGTCCAATGATGAGACGTGTATGATCTACCTTCTGGTGGAAAATCTAAGAGCATCTACATCTCTGAAATTCTTATAGACTCTGGAGTTTCTAAATTTTCACATTTCTGAAACTAATTTTAGAGTTTCTAATAAACCACATCATCAGTAAATTAAAATTGATAAGCCACATCAGCAGTAAATTAAACTAATTTTAGCGAATACAGGTTAATCGTTTTGTCACGTCAGAGTTTATAAATGATTTCTTAATAAGAAATTATTGAGCAAAGTTGTTAAATAAGAAATCCATCTACATTCCTGAAACTGGTTTAGCAACTGCCACGTCAGACTAGAAACTCTAATAGTATCAGGGATGCAGATGCTCTAACTCTGCCTCTGACTATGGGCTTTATCTCAGAGGCAGAGGCAGAGGCAGAGTAAGCAAGACTCGGAGGTAAATATTTTTTTTTCAATTTATACAGTATTTGATGATGAATAAAAGTAAATCAAGTGTATAATTTGAAATATTAAAGAAATATAATACATCAATTTCGACATGATAAATATTTTTAACTTTGTACAGTATTCGATGATGAATATAATATCTAAATCTACATGACTGAGATGCAATTCAATTTAGATTTGCGGTATTTGTAATTTTACATGCATTTACTTTTGCATTTAGAACAAGGTTTTGCAAAGGATTTATCAAAGAATGTCAACGGTGTTTGTAAATTTTACTTTCACATAAATTAACTGACATGCAATTTAATTTTGATTTGCAGTGTTTGTAAATTGACATTGTTGGATTCATTAAATTGTACGCCCGTTATGGGAAACCAAATCCAAAATCCGACCTGTTATAAAGATGTGCATTGGTTTTTATATAAATCATATCTTTCTCTTTCTCAAAAAGGTGTGAAAGTGACTGCCAAGAAAGAGAGAAAATATAGAGAGCACCAAGAAACACTCTGTTAATGCTTGAAGGTTTTAAGTCGTGGAAAACGCAAGGCTTTCGGCTTCGGCTTGTGATTTCTTGCAGAACCAGTGATACTGCTACGCTCACAAGATCTACTTCTACTTCCGCATAAAGATTAATGAAATAATTTGTGAGTTCTATCCGTTAATTAACAGACATAAATTGGCAAAGAATGCCAACGGATGCATTACCATTTTCATAATATCCATATTTGATTAAAAATAAGTTATCAGAATCTTACCTTTTTCGTCTTTTTTATTCATGCTGTTATTATAATTCATTCGCGTCGCATCTGATCTCCAATGGTTGCAAGATTCCAAGTGCCAGTTGCAAATGGAATGACATGATAAGATTCTTTCTTTTGACCTTAGAATCTTCCAGCTGCATGCTAGCCAGGAATAGGTTCCTTCACCTTCGTAATAATTGAGAAAAGATTTGTTAACGATCTCCAGATTTTTTTTTTTTTTACAAATTATAAAAAAAATCAATCTTGGGAAAAAATGATTGATTGGCTTTTTCTTAAAAAAAACACAAATTAGATGGATCCACGATGACAAGTTGATGGAACCGAATCAATGGTATGGTCTCAGTATTTTTCGGACAATCTATGGTCAAGATGAAATTTAATGCTTGAAAAGTAATGAAATTTCACTATTGGTGGGGTCTCATAAACATGCACCGGTGGAACCGTACCGTACCACATCTATTTGAATTTTAAGTTTCTAAAGAGAAGAACCAACATTTAATCTAGTAGCAAATACAATTCTCTTTGTGTGGAAGATCACAGATTTGAAATTTAGATGAGAAAATCCTTTGTAGATATTAAATAATTAGGTCGCAATTCGAAATCTAGTTTCAATCTTCTTCTTTTTTACATAAAAAGTCTTGACTGTCGCTGTATACCTGCATTTCCATCTGTTTCAATTATTCATTCAATTCATGTAGAACTCTTGTACCTCTCTTAACGTTTTTTTATTTTACTAATGACAGTATAAAACTAAGGTTAGGACTTAGTTTCTGACAAGATACACAATTTTTAATGGTATTGCACCACATCATTTTTTTGAAAAAAGACGAAAAGTCCGTTTCATGTTAATGAAACAAAGTTATGTTACACGCATATGTCCTTAATATTTGCGTCTAAACAAAATACCCAAGCTGAAAGGAAGCATAAATCCTAGAGGTAACACCAACTTGCTAATACTAATCCATAATGCAGCAAAAGAAAATAACACTAAGAGCATCTCCAACCCAGCAATCCTTAAAAAATTAAAAACAGCTGTAAAGCACTATTTAAAAATTAAGTTCTTTTTAATTTCTTAACCCCTCCATTCCAAAAATTGAGTCAGAGCCAATAGGAAAGAGAACGAAGAAGTCAGAGCCAATAGGAAAAAGAGAGAGTACCAGCATGTTCAAAAGAAATCATTTGTTTTATAAGCAAATTTGCTTTTTTAGAAATCGGCCTACAACCCAACAATTATATTAGCAATTGACACATCAGATTAGCAATTTAAAAGAAATCACCATTGTAGATGCTCTAAGTCTCTCATAATGGGGCTGTAAATCATCAATGAAAACAAAATTCTGAAACTATATTGCTTGATCTTCTTCATAAGTCCGGCTACTATAACACTAGTGTCATTCCAAACTAAATAACACCACATCTTAAACCATTGGATCTACTTTAATATTCGTGCACAAGATAGGGTTGGAATGACACTAGTGTCTTGCACGAATATTAAAATAAATCTAATGGTTTAAGATGTGGTGTTATTTAGTTTGGAATGACACTAGTGTTATAGTAGCCGGACTCCTTCATAGTTCTGGAGGGCACACTGGTACTGAATCTTTTAGTTCCAGCACTTCATCACTTCCAACATTGCACCACATCATAATCTTTACTACAAAATAAAACACTTCTCTGGAAAAAATAAAACAACAATTGTAAACATAGACTATTGATTTTTGTTCATCTTGAACTCTTGATTATATAAACAAAAAACACAAACTATTTTTTCACACAGCCTCATTATAATATTTTACTATACAATATTTGTCCGGTAAAAATAAAACAAAATTCATAGACATAGACTAGTGTGTCAGGCTTCTGATTATTTATTTAACCAGAGCACAATACAACAATGTTGGTCCAATAACAGCATTGATAATTACGTCCATTGCCTATTTCATTCAAAGTTATTTAGCTCAAACTATTAGATTAATTTCAAATTAAATTTTTGAAATACCAATGGCAACAATTCCAAAACACCCAACAGAATAACTCTAGGCAGGAGTAGGGGTGTTCAAACGGTCGGTTTGGTTGAAACCAAACTAAAATTACCAAACCAAAATTATCTTCGGTTTTCAAAAATAGAACCGAACTGAATCGATTAAACTTATAAACCGATTAAGAACTGAACCGAACAAACCGAAGTAAATTTCGGTTTGTTCGGTTCAAACCGAAGTAAACCTATTGGTGCCATTATTAACGAAAATTACACATATTCATACACAAGTTGTTTAATTTCATACAAAATATGTAGATATTCTAAAATATTTAAACTAAATAAAAGAAAGGAAGCATTGATTGAACCAAACAAAATATAAATCATACTTGAACCAATATAATTCGGTCGGTTTCGGTTGAAAACCGAACCGTTTGAGAATTAGATACAGGGAAAGCGGTGCTAAGCACCCTGTTATAAATTGGGATTTTTTTTTCATACTATCCTCTCATAAATGAAATTATTGAACACTTATTTATTCAGTCTTCTATCTCAATTTTTTTTTTTGGTTCTATACCATCTAGGGTTTCACTTGCGCAGTAGGGAAAATTTCAAAGAGATCAAGAAATGTCGTATTGTTTCCTCTGTGAGCATGGAAATGCGAAGATGGGAATGCTTAGGTAATTAGGTTGTCCCTCTCCTCAATTGTAAATTTAGAACTAACTCTTAACCCTATTAAGTACCCCTCGTGAAGAGAAAAATGTAAAAGTCGCATGGGGAAACCGTATCAAATCGGCCCATATTTAGGCCCAGGTCCAGCTAAGGCTTTGCAGGCTTATGGAAATTGAAACTATGGACTACATATATTTTTCATACGTCCAAGTATTAGGCCACAAACCATCATCCAAAGCAAGTGCTTTTTGGGCTTTTCCTTCAAAAATAACATTTTTTTTTTTTTTTTGAAATAAGAAGCTTTGCTGCCAGCTTTTATTTAATAAAAGCAAGTCTTTGTAATGGAATTCACATCACCTCAGGTTACCTGACTCAAGCAAATTAAGATCGGACGGTCCGTTTAACATGGCACGAATCTCAAAACAGACCCTCTACAGTCTCAATAGGCACTGGATTGAGTTTGGCCCAGATAGAATTAATCTGAACCGGCTGTTGCAATTTGCTTGAGTCAGGTACCTGGGAGGATATCTGTCCTTTGTAATGTGTAGAACGGTCCGTGCTACAGATCAATATCTAAAATTTAAACAATTGATCTGAACTATTCAACATGATTTACATATAAAAATGTATTTAAAGATCAAATTTTACATTTTTTAGGTTTTATTTTTTATTTTTTAGATAGGTAGAAAATCATCTAATCTAAAGATTTTTTAACCATTCAAAAATAGTAACTTTCCACCTATTTAAATTGTAAACATATTCTAAAAAAACATTAAATCAATCTCCAAATACATTTCATATGAATCCATGTTAAGAGGTTCGAATTGACTATATGGTCTTAAAAAAACAGAAATATGAATCCATAGCATGAACCGGGTCTGCACTTTGCAAAATACCATACGCTCACTCTTAGAACAACAATACCTTATCTATCTTTATGTATACTCTCAATATCCCCAGGAAAAAAACTTGGAGTGAGACAATGGTACTTTTCAAGGCGCAAGTCGGTCAGTGCTATGGATAAATATTTTTTTTGTAAAGTTTAAACAGTCGATCCGAACCGCTCAACACAATCTCCGTATAAAAATGTACTCAGAGACAAAATTTTAGATGTTTTAAAATTTCTCTACTATTGTTTAGATAATTAGAAAATTACCTGATTTATAAACTGTGGACCATCCGAATGTAGTGATCTACTTATCTAAAAAGATTAAAAAGATAGTAAAAAGATTCTAAAAAATATAAAAATTTAACATCCAAGTACTTTGGCATATGAAAATCATGTTGAACTGTTGAAATCGACTGTTTAAATTTTAAAATTAAAAATATTGATTTATAGCACAAACCGATTCACAATTTTGCAAAATACCACATGAACTCAAAACCCATTGTCTGAACGGATATATGAATGATGCTATCTATTTCAGCAGATTATTCGAAAATAGAACCAAACAAAAGCATCGTCAATAGATCATCACACCAAGTCACCAAGTCACCAATACATATCCTAAAACCATAATGCGAGATTAAAGATTGATTAATGATAAACTCTTTGAACGAGCTATTCCCATGTCACATGGTCTAATTGCTCAGCTTTGATTTTATTTTTTCGTTGGTCCCTACAACCTTCATTTCTCCAAAAATAATATTTTTGCAATGCATTTTATATAATTGTGGACCTAAGGAAAAATATTTATTTAATTAATAATTAATAACTATAAACATCCAATATACGACAATACCGAAAAGTTATCTCCAAATACTTTTAGCAATACCTTTTGTATCATTGTGGACCTACGAAATTAAATATTTATTGTAGACCCAAAATCAATGCGTCTAAGCTTACAAAAAATAGAAAAAAAGATAAGGGGTGTCACCGGGTACTATAATAGTCAGATGGAAGCATTTTCGTATCCATAACTGCTACAAATTGTCCTTATTCGTATCCTATCCTTACCCACTACGAATTACCTCATATATGTACTCTATTCTTATATGTTATGGTGGCCAAATAACAGATAATACTAATATAATAATTATTTTTATTATTTACTAAATAAAATATTAAAATAAATTCATTTCATTTCACACATATATACGTATTTCAAAAGTCTTAACTTTATTAAAATTTGTTAAAATTTATTTACGTATTTTAATAGTTAATTAAGTATAATACAACTATCAAAAGTAGTTAGACAATGAATATTCATTGCTTATTAATATATATATATATATATATATATATATATTTTATAATTTATCCGATCAGATAATGAGTACGGAATAGACTTTATCCATACCCTTGTCTGTTTAAATAACAAATTTTTTTTTACCTATATCCGTACCCGATAAATTTGCAAAATATTCGATACAAAAGTAAATTTCCATCCTTTCTTTTACTAATTTTATTCCCACAGCAGAATTCCATTCAAAGGAGCAATTAACAAACAAGACATAATGATCCTGCACCTCCAGTCAAAACTGTCCTAGTCAAATACCACCAATGCTGACGCCAGCACACAGCCATCAACGGTGCAAATTAACCAACCTTACATCACACATCTCCCTCTCTCTGCCTCTCTGGTGGCCTTTCTGTTAAAGGCTTGTTGCTCTCAACCAAAGTACTCTGAAAAGGAAACACTGATCTCCGCCTTGGTTTTATTACAGTCCACTTGCTGGACTCTTGGCTTCTTTTATTTCACCTGTACATGCTTGCTTCATCACAGCCCTTGATTGTATATCAGGATTTCTTATCTAACGGTGGACTTGAATCAGGGGTTGTGCTGTCCGATTCCTCCTCTGTTTCCCACAGGAAGTGTGCGTATGAACCCAGCACATAGCTGCATGTTTTTGTCCAGCATTAGACTTCACCAAAAATTTTGTTGATACAATTTACACCGTCAACTTGATTTTTTTTTCATAGGTTAGCTCTCTTCAAAAACAATTTCATCAAAATAGTATAATTCTGTTCAGATTAGTATCATTTGTTTGTACCGTCTATCAGTTTAGTTTTTGCTATTATATACTAGATAGCGGAAGAGAATCTGCTGCGATTCTTCACATGTGAAGAGTATCCTGAAATCTCTGCTTTTTCAAATTCAGGTGTCGAATTGTTTCGAGATGCGTGCACAGGAAAACTAGCTGTTTGGAGATGCGTGCACTAAAAAGTTGAACGGCTAAATTTGAAAAAACAGAAATTTCAGAGTTATTGTGCTCAATGTTCGGATCGCAGCAGATCCCAATCCACTGGATAGCACACTTCCAAGTCCTGTCCGCATGTAATGAACTGCTAATTAAAAAAATAAACTAGTGGCTATTGCACTGCAGCTCTCTGGACCTACTTTAAGTCATTTCTGTCAGAAGAAACAATGATGTCATGTTTAGCTGAAATTGAGCTCTTATCCAAAATTTCATCACTTGTTCTGAACTATTTCTACTGTTATTACTATAGTTATATAAAACTAACAATTCAGCACATTTAAAGTTAATTTGTCCTCATTAAGACAACTTTAATTACCCGCAATTTTCCATTAATCACTGATGTGCTCAATTCTTTAGCTGATGAAAATTAGCGCTACACATAGTTAACTAACTTCATGAATTTCTACACAACAATGGTTACATAAGAACCTGAGTAAAGATTCTAAGAGCAAGGAATATACTTACCAGTCATTAGGAGAGGCCTGAACTGCTCTTTCCATGTACTCCTCAGCTCTCTCCTTCTCCCTCTCCTTTTCCCAAATTAGCTTCCCGTAAAGAGCCATCACCTCTCCATTTTCATCTGCAGTACCACCTGCTACTATGGCTCTCTCATAGCACTCCATTGCCCCTTGCACGTCCCCTTCCACCTGTAAATTAACGCAACTTACAATTTCAAGAAGAAAAAAGTTCGAATCAGATTGATCTCTTGTATAATACGTACCTCGTGCAAGAATTTGCCATAGTTTGTCAGTAGAAGCGAGTTTCCGGGGTCCAATCTGAGCATCTCTCTGTAATACTCTCTGATCCGCTGGTTCTTCTGCCCTGGTACCACGATCTCTGTGTCAGACTTCGTTCTTCTCAGAACAATACCGGGCCTGTTTCGAACCCGATCCCTCTCACCCGACCCGACATGAACCGCCATGCACCTCCTCTGAGAGAAACTGATTCGAGCGCCTCTTGTCGGGTACTGGAGAGAACTGGATCGGGTAAGAAAATTGGTTTCCATTTCGTTGTACTGGAGAGGTGGTGGGGGAGAAGCAAGAGAAATTATGAGATTGCTCTGGATGGTGCGGTGCTGTTTATGTTTATATAGGCAGCGTGATTTTTCTTCTGACAATGTAATGTGGGGTCCGCCGACATTTTTATAATATCCAAAGTTAATTACAAATTAATAAATATACCCAGAACCGCTGCGTATTTCGAAAAATACCCAAACCGGTCAGAATCTGGCGGTTTCTCTTTTTTTCTTTTTTTAGAGACACTATGAAGAGCAAGATAATGAAACTAACACTGAAATTCAAATTTTTTGTTTAAATTTTTTGTTATATGACTTCTTTTGATGTATAATTTGCATATTTATACTAAAATACGCTAAATTACTTAAAATTATGTTGAATTACATTAAATTACGCTAAATTACACTAATTTCGCTAATTATAATGAAATACGGTAAATTATGGTAAACTACGCAAAATTACGCAAAATTAGGCCGATTTTGTGTCATCTTTCATAAATTATAAAAAATAGTAAAAATTAGTATTCTACAAGTTCATTATATTACTAATTTACTGAGCTACTTAGATTAAATAATAGAAATGAGAATCTTAATCGGAAACTTCAACTCAAGATTTCCACTGACGCATGCGTATTTTCGCTAGCTTTCCGAAAAGTGGTCATTTGCTGATATAGGACAATCGAGCACCGTTTTATGACCGCTTGAAGCTTCGTCGTAGTTTTTTGCTTTCTCAGTAAAGATATGATCCATATTCATATGTAATTTACCGTAATTTACCGTATTTTAGCGTAATTTAACATATTTAGCATAATTTAATGTGTAATTCAACATAATTTCAAGTAATTTAGCGTATTTTAATATAAATATGCTAATTATACATCAAAAGAAGTAATTTAACAAATAATTTAAATAAAAAATTTGAATTGTCAGTGTTAAATTTCATTATCTTGCTCTTCATAGTATTCTTAAAAAAAAAAAAAAAAAGCTAACCGGTTTCTGAGAGAGAAAAAAGAAAAAGGAAAAAACGGACAGATTTTGACCTGTTTGGACATTTTTCTAATTACACAGCGTTTTTGAGTATATTTATTAATTTGTAATTAACTTTGGATATTAATAAAAATGTCGGGGGTCCTCGAGGATAACTTTTTCATCTTTTTACCAAGCGAAAAAGGGAAGAAAAATGGAGTAGCGGCACGTAGTGACTACCCACGTGACCATGGTGTGGTGGCGGAGCTATGCGTAGGGTACCACGTCGGATGGAGTGGGCTCCACCAATTCGTTACTTTGTTTGTGAAGTTGGTCCAGTGTTTAGAGTCCATATCCTCGACGGTACCGTAAAAGATACCCTTTTACAATTAGCTATTTACGGTCGAGATTAGCTCTCAGCCGGTTTGGGATTCGGTCTGACTGAGGGGGCAGTATTATTAGGCTTTGAGATTCGTGCCAAGTTAAAAAGAACGGTCCAGATCAAGTAATTGTAAAAGATTATCTATTACGGTACCGTCGGTGATATGAATTCCCAGTGTTTAATGTCTCGAGAGTGGTTAAATTTTAAATATGGTTGTACCTTGTACGAATCTTAATACAAATTAGATGTTTAAGTTTGATTTTAGATTAGACTTTGAACAAAATTCAATCTCTTTTGACAATCATAAAAGACTTAAATTACAATACATTTAAAAATCGTAATGAAAATTTCTTTCTAAACTTAGAAATCTGAATCTGACTAGTTACGAACCAAACACGAAATTTGAATTATCTGAATTCAATGTATATATTGGACTGACATTTTATTTGGACTTGATTAGTTATGAACCGAAACGATATTTTATTTATCTGATAGCAATGTATATGTTAGCCTAGAAAGATATTATATTAATTGGAATATTTTAACTGACCCGTATGACCGGCATGCTCGACCCGAGATCAATTTGGATCCGATGCCCATCGGAGTTCGATGGGTTCGATGACCGTTCAATCTACTTTAATTCGTGCCCGCAATTTTCACGTCTGCTTTAAAATTCGTGCGCACAAATCTTAAAGCAGATCGGACGGTCCCGAAACCCATCGGACCTAAATTTGAGTCCGATTGGCGTCGGACCCAACCTGCTCTCGCTCGACCCAGGTCAGAAGTTGCCTGTACTTAGATTTAAAAAAAAAAAATAGAATCATTGACTCATGGAGCTTTTGTCCATTTTTGAAAAAAAATTATTGTTTCTCTGAATTTTTTTAGTTATGTGAGACAAGAGGTGTGTTTATTTTGATAATTCCATTTTTTTTAGGAAAAAAAAATGTCTATGGTCTGGTGTCTGATTGTAACTGTCCGATTCACTTCAAAATTTGTGCGGACCACTTCAAAATTCGTACTTACAAAGAATCAAATTTGATCTGATATCTATTAAACGCAGCATTGATTCACTGATTTACAAGATAGCTATTACACATGTTTCCATTGTTAAAATAAGAAGTATGAAAACCTATATATTAAACAACTTGCGAATTTGCTATGTCATAAAATAACTGATACGTGAAACCAAAAAATGCGAATTTGGTCTATTTGCACCCGATTAGTAAGTAGGTGGGCCTTTCGATTTTTAATCCATCCTGATTTTTAAAATATTTCATAGCTTTATGTCTACTATCTATAAGCATGCGTTAAAAGTTAAAACTGAAATTATATATTTGGTCAGCTAAAAATTGTTAAAACATGCTAAAGATTTTTTTTTTTTTGAAGTTGTACTTGAATTTTTTTTCAACATTTTTCAGTTTTCTCATTAATTTAGCATAAACTATAAACATAATTACTGATAAAATAAACATAAAGTTGTAAAAATTATGAAATCTAAAATAATATCGTTATGAAATCTAAAAACGGATCAGCTTGTGCTAAAAAACATCCAGCATATGAATTTAAATCTGCTGAAATTCGAGATCCATGAACAGTACCCCTGAAATCTTTGAAATCCGAATCCAACCGTCCAATTTTTTCTGTGCACGCATCTTGAAACAGTTTGACGGCCGGATTTCGGATTTTAGAAATTTCAGGGTTACTGTCCACGATCTCGAATTTCAGCAGATTTGGATCCCAGCATATAGTTGCATGTTTTTCTCAGACTTCACCAACTTATATATTTTTTATTTATTAATTCTGACTTCACTAAAAAACATTAAGACTTCACTGAAAATCATCCAGCACATAGCAAATCAACTAATGTATATATTTTTTTGAGGAGGGTTCAAATGCCTCCACCATGCCTCCATTT
Source organism: Carex parvula (assembly GCA_025461045.1). Lineage (NCBI taxonomy): Eukaryota > Viridiplantae > Streptophyta > Magnoliopsida > Poales > Cyperaceae > Carex > Carex parvula. The sequence goes on along the minus strand of JAJGRW010001175.1, from coordinate 233,727 downwards.
TTAAAAACTTTAATAACTCAAAATTTAAAACTTAAAAATCAAAATAAAACCGTTGGATATGATCTATATCATTTTATCTATGCACGTGTAAAAAATTATGACATTTCAATTTTGTTTTGGTTGTTATCAAGAGCTTGTAAAAAACGAACTAATGTAGATAATTTGTAGACGTTGATTTTTCAACTCATTGATTCACATAAAAACAAAATCAAAATGTCATAATTTTTTATCGGCACATAGATAAAATGATGTAGATCTTATCCAACGGTTTTATTTTGACTTTTAAGTTTTAAATTTTGAGTTATTAAAGTTTTTAAAAATGGAGGCATGGTGGAGGCATGAAAAATGGAGACATTTGAACCCTCCTCTACTTTTTTTATATATATTTTATTTATTAATTCTGGCTTTATGTCTAGTATAAGTTTGTAACTGTATTAGCATGCGTCACTAATTTGAAATCTAATATATTTATCATAATTCATTTAATAATTCAACCCATTGGTTCCGATACTTTTCATTATGTCAGAAACAATAAATATTGCTTCTACTTGTATACTAATTGAAATGCGGACAAAATATGATAATGTATCAAAATGGGGACCTTCTAGCGGATTTCTAGATCTGCTCCAAATTATCCCATCATAATCATTCTATCTACATAGGAGACGCTACTTGAGAGTAGGTCCGATGCCCATCAGACCTACTCTGGTTAGATGATTTAATCACCTTTGATTTTATTCAAGATTCGTGCGCTCGCTTTAATATTAGTGCGTGTCTGTTTCAATTTTCGTGCACACAAATCTTAAATTAGATCGGACGGTCATCATGCTCGTTGAACCTAAAAGTAGGTCCGATGGGCATCGGACCTACTCCGTTCTCAGGAGACGCAATTGCCGACTTATTTGACTAGCTTATCACGGATGAAATACCCTCATTCTCATGGTGGGGTCCGTTTTCAGAGAAGGTTTTGTCCGTATAACATGTTAAATTCATGAGTCATCAGTGCGCTTTCGCCTTTTTTATTTATTTTTTACTGTTATCTTAAATGTCATTTTCAGAGCATCTACAGCGGTGAAATTGAAAAAAGCAATTAATTACAGCTGTTGTTAAGATAATTGAATTAACTCATTTATACTATTATCTTAAATGTCATTTTCAGGACGTAGAAGATATTTTTTTGGTTCGGACAAAAGATAATTTATTTAATCACTTGAAAACATATTTTGTTAGTGTATTCTGAAACCGCACTGATGACTCATGAATTTGACATATTTAATCACTTGAAAACAGTAATTTTTTAGTGTATTCTGAAACCGCACTGATGACTCATGAATTTTACTATTAATTTAATCACTTGAAAACATATTTTAATGTGTTCATTTTTTATCATTTTTGACCATTGACTTTATATTAAATTAGTTTGAAAATTTATAAATTTGACAAGTAAACTCATCACTTGTGAAGTAGATCGGTTTCAACGGTTTGAATGTGTCGCTTGAAACCAATCCGATGGGTTTTTGAGTTAAGCTCACAAAGAGGCTTGATGAGCTTAAGAACACTCTAGTTCAGTAGTTCTACTCTCTCTCTATATAGTGTATTGCAATATATAGACACTCATATGCTTTGGACTCTAAATTGTTGATTCGAAGTCCAAACAGTCGATCCAAACTATTCAACTTGATTTCCATATAAAAACATGCTTGGAGACCAAATTTTATATTTTTTTTGGAAATTGTTTGCTATTATTTTAGAATTTTTGAAAATCTCCTTTTCAGAAATTTCTGGACCATCCAAAAATAGTAATTTTGAAAAATTCTAAAAAAATAGCAAAAAAATTTCAAAAAATGTAAAATTTGATCTGAAAGCACATTTTAATATGGAGATCAAGTTGAACAGTTTGGAACGACTGTTTGGACTTCGAATCCAAAGGTTTAGAGTCAAATGCACAAGAGTCCGGCTAATATACTTTTAATAGCATTTCTACCCATATGCACCCAATCCAAAATCTATCAAATCAACTTCAAACGAAAAGTCCAAACCGATCTCCTTCTAGAGAGCTTCATTTACATATAATTTTTTTAATTTTTAATTTTATTCAGTATCAAGTTAAGCCGTCAAGAAAAATGAAGATTTGTGCACATATTGATGCATTGTTGATATGTCAAAAAAAGACCATCTTTCAAAAATCATAAAAATAGTAAAACAAATTATAAAACTAGTAAAAATTGATATTTACAAGCTTAATATATAACTAATTTACTGAGCTACTCAATTCAACGTTTCGTATATAAAATTTTAAAATTTAATCCATAACTATTTTGACCGAAATGCTACTTGAAGGCATATTACCCGGACTCCATATATATATATATACCAACTAACCCTTGTGTTTGGGAAATTCGATCTTTACAAGAACCGCAGTTTGAAGGGATGGGAATATGTCCGAATGGCTTTGGACAGAATTCATCTCCAAAGCGTTTCTCTACTGTTTGATCTGATTTCGTTAAAAATCTTGTTATTTAATACCGACAGAAGTTAAAATATCTCCGTTAGTCAAATAAGGAAATTGCTTATTTCTTTCTTTACTCTGTCAGACAAAGCATGCTCCTTTCTTCATTTTTTCTATCAGACCAAGCAAGGAAATGATTTCTCTCTTCCTGCTTGCATGATTCCGATCAAATTTCTTCAAGAAAAGAGAAATACATGAACAACTCTTATATTCTTTCTCCATCTCCTTATGCCGTCCTGAGACACCTCTTATGACCTGAGTGGCTGAGTCTATTCTCAAAATTACTGCTAGCGATTTTGATTCTAACGCGAGGTAAGAGATTAAAGAGAAAAATAGTGTATTCAGCGATTTAATTTCAAATTAGAGTTGAGAGAGAGAAATAATTTCCTTTTTTGTCTAACGGAGAAAAGATAACTTCCGTCAGCATTTAATGACAAATCTTAATGATATTTTCATAAAATTAAATCAAAACGGTAAAGAAAGGCTTTGGAGAGAAATTCTGTCCAAAGCCATTCGGACAAGTTCCCATCCCCAGTTTTGAAAGCACCAGAAAGACTCCAAAAATGTTACGATAACTATTCCAATAAGTATCTGCCCTAATCATTGTTCTCTCACAGCTGCCATGCATTATGTTTTAATTACTGCCGTATAAAGACAAGTAAGGTAGGAAGACAGCTTTTTAGATAGGGTTGGAGTTTGAAACTTTAAATATCTGAAGTCTCATCACATCGAAGTAGATTTTTTAAATTATCTCACTGTAAGAGTTATATTTTAATAATTGAATTAAATATAATATTTTCCGAGTCAAAAGTAGCAGGTTTGAAATATGATTGATAAAATTGATATGAATTAGATTAAAAAAATATTTTCTTTATCTAAAACATTTATTTTATATGCAATATTTAATTAAAACTAAACCGTTTGATCTGTATTAAGATTTGTGCATACTTAATCTGAGTAAATCGTAAAGTTGTTATGACATATCCGATTCCAACTTTTTTTTTGAAATACTTGATAGAAACTATCAAGTTTGAAATATATAGATGTAATTAGTACAACAAGATCCTAAACAGCTATATAAAACAACAACAAAACTGCTATCCCTTACAAGTATAAATCAATTTTCAATAGAAATACTTTGCTAGTGAAGGAACATGTCCATTTCATTCAAAAGGAAAGCATGTGATTTTTACCAATTGTAATTCGGTTAAACCAAAAACAGGGTACTCCTTGCTAAATTGCTGACACATGGATCCATGGCAAGATTTCGAGCAAATGCTGTTAGAAATTTCCATGCAGTGCACGGAGATTTTGAGCAAATGCTGTTAGGAATTTTTGCGAAGCTAGACGATGATCAATATAGTTTATGTGAACTCGGTGCGTGCTTTATGGAGGTGCAAGAATGATAGGGCCTACTTGGGCAAACAATCAGACCCTCAGTTATTTTTCAAATATCTAAATCTGATTTCCAAATTAAGAGTCAAGAACAGAGGCAGCCAATAGATATTGCTCTTTGACGGAAAGGGTTCCTTCGTCAGTAAACTCTGACTGAGGTAAGCAGTGACTATGTTTGCTTCTCGGATGGCTCATGGGCAGAGGGTTGGCTTGGGGGAATCAGAATTGTTGTATGGTATAAAGAGGAATTGATCATCTATAAATCCAAGGTTGTTCGGGGTTGTTGTCTGCTGCAGGTTGAAGCGCTGGCATTAACATAATCGATGCAGATGATGATTGGGTTGGGTATAATAGAGTGCCCCTTTTACTCTGATTGCCTAGAGCTAGTGAGAATTTGCTCGAGTTTGCAACCGCCTTTGAATGCTGATTGGAGAGCTTTTGATGAAATTGTGGAGGTTTGGAACCTATTTCAAGAATTGACCGTGTTCAAAGAAGCCAGAACGATTTGGCTGATAATTTGATGAAAAAGAGAAGAGTTAACGGTTGGGACTATGTTGGACGTATTTTTTCCTGTTTTACTGATTAAGTTGCTCTACTATTTTAATTTGATATCATATAGGGCCGCCAGAAATGAATTTTGTATCCTGAGCATTGTATTGTGCCTACAGGCTGTTGAATGACAAAAAAAAAAAAAAAATCTAGCTAACAATTTCCTTTTCAAATCTCCAATTATTTATAAATGGAGATCTCCAATACCTCTTCTATTTGTTTAATCTTTGAATTGTTACAAACGCAAACCAGTTAGTAATTGTTACTAATTGACAAATTAAATTGATTAATTTATTTATTGTTAAAATTCTATGAAATTTCGTATTTACACGACTCTTTATTTAAAACTAAGTGAAAAATATCACGGAAGTTAGAAATTAAAGAGAAAAAAAACAAAGAGTCTTCTTCATTTAAAGAAACTAATAAATTCGGATGAAAAATATATCAAAATATGTGCTTTGGAATTATCTAAATACTTTTATGATTTCAAATTAGTATTCTTAAAATGTGAATTAATGGAGACATTAGCAATTCATAAAACTCAATCTTTGATGAATAGTGGCTTCATTAGAGGACCACAGATTAACTTAGAGATCCCTCAAAAACTGAAAAAAATGCACTTTAATATACTAATATTTAAATTTTTGAGGGGCCGCATATTGACTTGGAGGCTATGGTATTTTTTGAATTCGCCAATTTTAGTAGTGTTTTGGTTTATTTTTTTAAAATAGTATTAATAAAAATTTCGGCTCTTAATTTTAAACTAAAAGAAACATTTGAAATAATTCCTATGGATTTAAGAGATTGACAAGCACTTTCATCAAAATACATGATGAATTGCTTCTATATCAATTAAACTTACATATCCCCCTTTAAAATTTATAACATCATATTTATCCTTATAATTTTCGAAACTCACAAATTAACCCAATTAATTGTCTTCTTTCTATTAAAAATTATTTTTAATTTTTATAATAACAATTATCATTTATTAAAAAAATGTGTCTATCTAAGAGAAACTATTCGGTCATTAAATTGGTCGGGTGTGAGGCAAATGAAACATTTTCTTACTGTGACGCACACAAAAGCGTATATTTGAATATCGCTATATATACGTCACAAGTAGAGAAATAAATAATTTTGTCTTTAGAGACCGATCAATTAGAAGACTAAATATTTTTCTTACATAGACTACATATTTTTATTTTTAATAAAGAAAAATGAAATGAGAATTTTATAAATTAAAAATGAGTTCTAAAATAAATTGGATAAACTCGTGAGTTTTACTTTGAAATTTAAAAGGGTAAATATATATGATGTTATGAATTTTAAAGGAAAAATTGGGGTAATTTCGTTCGCCGATCTTTTTATCACACAAACCAAAATATAGTAGTAGGATTTATTTTGAAGACGAAATCAAAAGGCATGTACAAATCGGAAGAAAATATTTATATAAGAATTTGCTTCTTCAATTCTATCCAACGACAACTTAAAAAATGTAAGAAATTATTTGATAAGAAAATTTTGAATATGATTGTGAATCATATTTGATTTATTGGCTAATTTTTTTTTGTTATATTGAAGGACGCTTGTTAAAATTTAGTACATTCTAAAATATTAGTGTATAGATTTGGTTTAATAATAATTTATTCGACAAATTGAATTATAAGTAGGATTCTATTTTTAAGACGAAAAATTGGCATTTCCGGATTGGAAAATGGCAAATTCAAATAATATGCTTCTCTAATTATTTCGTAATGACAATTTCAAATAATATAAAGAAATCTAGTTATAGTAGAATTTGCTTCTCCAATTATTTCGTAATGGTAACTTCCAATAATATGAAGAAATCCAATCCCAGTAGAATTTACTTCTCCAATAATCTCGTAATGATAACTTCAAATGATCCAGAAACAAGAGATCCGTGAATATTCGCTCTTGAGCGGAGCAACCCATGGCGCCTACCGGAGAATGGCAACTAGTCACCAACCGCCGCCGCAACTTCCCCGAACACTGGAGAATCCCAACCAACCGCCCACCCACCCAAACCCTTCCCTACCAGCCATACTCAGCCAAGCCCAACACTATGTCCTATGCTCAAGCTCTGCTCAAGAAAGTCCCTCCTTCCCCAACTTCTCAACCCCCATCGCCAACAAACAGCTACTCTTCCTCCTCCTCAGACTCTCATCTCAACTCCTCCCGAGACCGCCCAACCCCCACCTTCTATGTATCCCCGCACAGCCCCACACATCTCAGGTTCCCCCTATCCCCACGCTTTCCGGAATGGAAAGGACGCTGCTTCCGTTGTTGCCGAAACGGACACACCAAGGATCGCTGCCGCAATAGAGCTCGTTGTGGCAAGTGCTGGAAATCTGGCCATGTGGGGAACCGGTGCAGGGCCCCAGCTCTTGCTCCGGCAGCTCAACCAACTGCTCGATTACCAAAACCAACTACTCCGGCTCTCAGTGAACCTCCCTTTGATGAAATTCTGACAGGGTCTATTCCCTTGGTGAGCCCCTCCCTACCAGCTAATCGTCCCTTCAAAGCGGTTTGCTACATTCCTCGAGACACTGCATACTTCCAGGAGGTCAAAGCGCTCGAGAACGCTGTTATACTGGATACCCATGAACCTGACATGGAGCTGAATGCTGACACGGTTGCCAAGTATGCCACCAACACCAAGTTGGTTTCCTTAAATGAGATCTCAATAGCCATTCTTCCCCGTGGTAGATATCTCATTAAACTGCCGGCGGAAGTGGCTCCGGAGACCTTTATCAAAGCTACTTCGCCGGACCTATGGGATCTCGGCTTTACCTTCCAGCCTTGGTCTCCTCTTGAAGAGGCTGCGATAGTTATCCCGAACTTCAAAATCCTCCTGGAAATTGCAAGTCTGCCCCCTCATCTCTGGAGAGAGGAATACGCCATAACCGCAGTTTCCTCCTTTGCTACCTACCTGGGCACAATCTCTCAGCCAGACCCGGCGAACCTCAAACAATGGCTAGTGGTCGTTGCCACCGATGATCTCTCACTAATTCCTGAACATGTAGGAATAAGAGTCGGCGGTTTAGAATACCTGGCTGATATCAAGGCTCTCAAAGTCGTCACCGGCCCCATTTACCGTCGCTCTGACTTGCCGTCTGTGCCAAAAACATACACCCGGCCGGATTCCTATGCATCCAGTGAAGAGACATCAGAAGATGGCCTCCCACATGGGTCGGATGAGGTCATTCAGATACCAAGGCGGGTCATGGAGGAATTTTGTCAAGGAAGAGACCCGACAACCTTACCACCGGCTATCAGGGCATACTTTGCCGGCCTCCGGCCAACAGACCTCACCACCAATCCAGATACACCGGCAACAGCCACAATTGATCCTTCGCCACAGGCTACAGCAGTCAATCCTGACCGGCTGTCCCCAACAGTAAACCAGCTGCCTTCAAACCAAACCGGTGCGGTAAACCTCAAGATGACCCCTACTGTGGCGGGTCATGAATCAACAATATCTCAACCCGGTACCCCCGGGTCCATGAGGCGGCACAACGGGCAAAATTCACAGGTCCCCTCTTCGAGTGACGCGTGCCCCCCACGGCCAGAGAATGTGCGGTACACTGACACAACCCTCAGAACCTGCTGGCGGCGCACAAAGTTCCAGGCAACTGATGGTAGCGGACAAAAAACAAAAAGGGGTACAAGCCGGATCTCCTGTTACAATATTAAGAAGAGAAACTGGCCGAATGGGTTCTGCTGGAGAGCATATGGGATCCGCTACAGCTCAACCAACATTTCCAGAGACACAGCCAGCTTATGGAGCGCAGAGTCATGCTCAACTGGAGTCTCTCTCTCAGCACGTGACGCCAGTCAATTCAGCAGTGCAGACACAGAATAGGCCTACACGTGGCCAGTCCTCATCCGAACTCACAATCCGCCAAATTCGATTAGGGGCGAGACAAAAGCGGAAAACCTTTGTTCGATCTAAACCCCTTATGGCTGCTGGGCCTTCAAAGAGGAAAGCCCAACCGAAACCAAAAGTTCAACAGGTCCGGTCCGACTTTAACTCCGAAGGGCTTGTAGAAGTTCACATTCACCAGGAGTTTTCTCTGGCTATGGCAACCCAGTTGGGGGTCCAAGAAAATGATTTCATCCAAATAATTACTGAAGATAATGAGCAACGGGCCTCCAAACCAGAAGCTACGGCAGCAAACAAACCTGAAGATTTACAAGGGGCCTTTAATTTCAATTTTGACCCATCTTCTGGAGATGAACTAGACTCCGAAATGGAGTTTTAGTTTTTTCTTCTGCCACGGTTGTTAGATGTTTTTTAATTACTTTATCATGAAGATTAAAAGACTTAAAATTCTCTCTTGGAATGTAAGGGGACTCGGGGACAGTACCAAATGTAATGTGGTTAGGAATTGCATCAAGGAGTCCCGATGTGATATCGTTTGTTTACAAGAAACAAAAATCAATTCAAATGAGTTAGACTATGTCTCGCGAGCGCTTCCTTCTTTCTTTGATAGACAAATAACATATATTACTGCCATAGGCTCCTCTGGGGGGGTTCTTATAGCATGGAAAAGAAATTATGATCTTCTCAATTGCTGGTCCACCAAACACACCACCACAGCCCTATTGAAACAGAATAACACTGGCCAAATTTTTTGTGTAACCGGGGTATATGGCCCCTCTCAGATGTCAGCTAAATTAGAGTTCATCCATCAGCTGCGGTGGCTTAGTGCTCTAATCAGCGCACCATGGGTGCTCATTGGAGATTTCAACTTGGTCCGTTGGTACACGGACCGATCCTCGGACATGAGCTGTTACAACCTAATGTCTGCCTTCAATGATCTGATCCGGGACCTGGCGCTCATTGATGTGAACATCTCCAACAGAACCTATACATGGAGTAGCAAGAGACCCGCCCCAACCTTCTCTCGAATTGACAGAATATTTCTCACAGATCAATGGCTGCAGGCATGCCCGAACACGACTTTAAAAGCGCTTGAAATGGTAATTTCTGACCATGTTCCTTTATTACTTGACTGCAGGGGACCACCGCAAAGAAAAACACAAAGGGAGTTTGAAAACACCTGGCTCCGATATGGTCGGGTCAGAGAGATGATCGCCAACATCTGGGACGTTTCACCTCCGCCAAATCAGGGAAGAGATCTGACAAATGATTTCCTGCGCAGGACAACAATAATGCATGATCAATTGGCGGAGTGGCACAAAACCAATTTTGGTCAGGCTAATCAGCAGTTACTGGAATGCAAAAGACTAATCCTTCAGTTTGATGTAATAGAAGAGGGCATAGGTCTGACCGAAAGCCAGTTCCGAATCAGGCAACAGTTGCGAATGAGGGCATACGAACTGGCCAATTTCATCGAAGAAAGGTGGAAACAGCGGTCTCGATGCAACTGGCTAAAAAGTGGAGATAAAAACACAAGATATTTCCACTCTTATGCCTCTGCCCGCCTTCGAAGGAATGCTGTTCATTCAATCACAGCTCAGGGGATACGAATTACCAATGGAGATGAAATTAAAATGGCCTTTTTGGAACACATGCGAAGCATTCTGGGTCAACAGGGTTCGGTCATTGCCTTCCAACCCGAAACACTGTACCAGCCAATTGCGGATCTGAACCAGTTACAAGACCCGTTTACGGAGACCGAGATTCACATGGCTATCACGCAACTGGCAGCAAACAAATCCTCTGGCCCTGATGGACTCACTAATGAATTCCTCAAGGAGTATTGGGGGATCTTAAAAGGAAGTGTTTTACAATTCTTTCAATCCTTCTACTCCCATGAATTGGATATGACAGAGATTAACAAGGCTAATGTCATTATGATTCCCAAAAAGACGGTACCTGAATCTGTCAATGATTACAGACCCATAAGTGTGCTCAATCTAATCCCCAAACTCATCTCCAAGGTCCTTGCTAACCGATTGCGAACATGGTTGCCGGCACTAACCTCCCCGAATCAAACCGCCTTCGTTAAGGATCGACATATCGCAGAAACCTTCATTACTACAAGGGAAATTCTACAACATGTCTACACTACCAAAAGATCGGCCTTATTTGCAAAAATTGATTTTTCAAAAGCATTCGATTCGATCAACTGGTCCTTTCTTTTGGGGGTAATGCGGGCTAGAGGATTCCCCTCGAGGTGGATACAATGGATTAAGATCATACTGGACACATCTTCTTCCCGAGTCTTAATCAATGGGGAACAAACTGAATTTTTCAGACATAAACGGGGAGTTCGGCAAGGCGATCCGTTATCGCCGATGCTTTTCATTATAGCAGCTGATGTTTTACAAAGGATGGTGCATGGGGCAAATAGCTTACTACAGACTCCAATAAGCTCAAAGCTAAAAGACTCTATCATGGCTCTTCAGTATGCTGATGACACAGCATTGGTGGTCAATGGTGACCCATCAACGGTTCTCACTCTCAAACTGGTTCTCAGGACCTTCTCTAAGGTCTCTGGACTAGAAATCAACTTTACAAAGTCCTGTTTTGTGCCTATCGGCATGGGATCACAAGAGAGTACTCTAACAGAGCTGCTACTGGGCTGCCAAAGATCACAATTTCCTGTAACCTACCTCGGCATGCCGCTGACTATAAACAAGCCTGGGAGACATCTATTCATCCCTCTTATTGAAAAAATAGACAAAAGACTGCAGGGCTGGAAACGGAAACTGGTGTCGCGAGGAGGAAGGCTTCAATTGGTCAAATCAGTTCTCTCCTCCATTCCTGTCTATTTCATGACATGCTTTCTCCTACCTAAGTGGGTAATAGATCGCATAGACAAGATACGAAGACATTTCCTATGGGGAAAGAATAATTCCGATGATAATGGTATCTCTCTGATTAATTGGCAAGCGGTTTGTCAACCGAAAAAATGGGGCGGAATGGGAGTAATGGACCTCGCTTGGCAAAATAAGGCACTGTTGCTACGTTGGTGGTGGAGAATATACACCAATCAGGATTCGCTTTGGGCGAAGGTTATCGGAGCGCTAAAATTCACGGTGACTAACACAAACATACCCACCCTCTGGTACGCCACTGGTACCTTTTTTTTGGCGGCAGTTAATTAAACTATACCCACTTTTCCAGTGGAGCACCTCCTGGGAAATAGGTAATGGAGCTAATATCTCCTTTTGGTATGATAAATGGGGGGAAAATCCGATACGGATTAGGCGAGCGCCAAGACCTCGTCAGTGGGCTATTTCTTTGCATGAAGCTCTTCCACTCGTCAGAATTCTAGCTCCAGAGGTCGAAGTGAGGATACAACTCAATGATAACCAAGATCAAATGCACTGGAAATGGTCACGGGATGGTAACTACAGTGCCAGCTCCCTATATCTGACCATCAAAGGCGGGGGACGGCTTGGAGATCTACATTGCGGCCACTGGAAATACAAGATACCTGCAACGGTTAAAATCTTTACCTACCTGATGCTCAAAGAAAGAATCCTCACTCATGATGTAATGGAGAGAAGAGGAATACAATGTGCCTTACAATGTGTCCTCTGCCAAAACTGCCAACTTGAAAATGCCTCACACTTACTCTTTCATTGTGACTATGCAAAACGGGTATGGACTAAACTAACTGCCATCTTGAGGTTTCGGGTGCTGTTCACCGGAAGTACAATAGAGGAAACCTGGACTCTGTCACTCAAAAAGGTTTGTGGTAAGATGTTAGATGGAAAGAAGAAAGGTCCGATTCTTCTGACGTGTGCTTGCTGGCTCATTTGGTGCCAAAGGAATGCGAAGATTTTTCGGGGAAAACTAATACCCCCAGACTTGCTGGCCGGGAGAATAGTGCAGCTAGCAGAGGAATGGTTCAGATTTTGTTGATTACTGATTCAGTGTTAGCTTAGGAGGGTTTCCTGGTACTGAATAGTAGTATACTTAGAGATGCCTACTGAAGGATGTTAATGTAACTTTTCTTTACACTTGGTAGCCTCTACCAAGCTATCAAAAAAAAAAAAAAAAAAAAGACAACTTCAAATAATATGAAGAAATCCAATCACAGTAGAATTTGCTTCTTCAATTATCTCGTAATGGCAACTTCAAATAATATGAAGAAATCCAGTCATTTTAGAATTTTGTTCTTCAATTATCTCGTAATAATAACTTCAAATAATATAAAGAAATATAGTTATAGTAGAATTTGCTTCTCCAATTATTTCGTAATGGTAACTTCCAATAATATGAAGAAATCCAATCCCAGTAGAATTTACTTCTTCAATAATCTCGTAATGACAACTTCAAATAATATGAAGAAATCCAATCACAGTAGAATTTGCTTCTTCAATTATCTCGTAATGGCAACTTCAAATAATATGAAGAAATCTAGTCATTTTATAATTTGGTTCTTCAATTATCTCGTAATGGCAACTTCAAATAATATGAAGAAATTCAGTCACAGTAGAATTTGTTTCTTCAATTATCTCGTAATGGCAACTTCAAATAATGTGAAGAAATTCTGGGAATGTAGAATATGCTTCTCCAATTATCTCATAATGACAACTTCAAATATTATGAAGAAATCCATTCATGGTAGAATTTACTTTTCTAATTATCTCGTAATGACAACTTCATATAATATGAAGAAATCACAGTCATAATAGAATTTGCTTAAGATAATTTAATAGTTAAATTTCAGGAGCTGTTAGACTACAGGTTGATCTTTTGTTTGGACTGATGCTTAATTAAAAATAGTTGATCATTTCTACAAAGGGAATCGTAGGGAAGTATTACTTGATCATTTCTATCAATTTCAAGTCCCTATTATGATTCGTTTTATGTGGAAAAACCTCTTTTTTGATACCTTACATTATCTCGATTACTAATCTTTTGTGTACCTTGGTGTTCCTAACTGTCCACTGACTTTTGATTGATCGCCAGTATAGTAATAAATACAAGAAAGTAGTAGAAACTCCATACAGTTGATCTTTTGTTTGCACCCGCTTCAAGATATGATGACTAATCAAAAAATATCTCTGGGATATTTTGTGGGGTATATAGAATAGAAGAATTCTTGTTTTTCTATATTTTCCTTGAAATCTTTTAGTGTTTCCCCTTTCAATAAGAATTTTGGTACCAATCTGCTATTGATTATGATTCGGACAAATGTTTTTTTTGCTCTAACTCCTTGTTTTTCAATTTGTATACGTATAATTCCTTCAAAGCCTAAGGGGGGTAGGCCTGAGGGAGGTCGACTTAATTTACTTTTTTTTAAATAATGTTTTTTCTTCTTTTTCTTCTTTTTTTTTTTTGTTTTAATTGTTTTAATTTTAATAGTCTTAAATAATATTCTTGTAGTTCTTCTTGTGTTAATTGTTTTAAATAATATTCTTGTAGTTCTGTTTGTGAATATTCCTTTTTAGCCATTTTTAGAAATTCTTTGAATTTTTTTTGTATATAATTCTTGAAAAAATTTCGTATTTTTCGATCTTCTTGTATACTCGTAGAATATTTTTTTGGTTCTTCAAACCAAACAGAATGATGACTGTGGGCTGTACCAAGTCTTAAACAAAGTGGATTTGTTTTTTGTCCCATAATTTTCTATTTTATTTTATTTTTTTCATCCATGTCTTTTTAATTTAATATCTAAATTTTAGATTAATCTAATAAAGATTTCGATTTTTCCTTTAGTACAATTGTTATAAGACACGTGATTCTTTTTATTGGATAACTGTGTCCTTGAGCACATAGTCTTGTCTTTTTCCTAATAGTACTCCTATGGACTTCGGCTTTACTAATGAATAATTCAGCATTGTTTAAACCCATATTATGATTAGCATTTCTTGCTGCAGAATACACTAATTTGAAAATGAGAGAAGATGCTTGATAAGGCATGAATTTGAGTATGGTAAATGTTTCTTCATAAGAACGTCTGCGAATCTGATCAATTATTTTTCGCGCTTTGGAAGTAGAAATACCTATATGTTGAGTTAAAACTTGGACTCCTTTACTTGAACTTGAGTTCTTTTTCATAGGGTTATTCTCTAGTTTTTTAAGATTTTCATAAGATTCTTTCTCCTTAATCTTTGTTTGATCCCTATTTTTTTTTATTCTTCAGTACAGATTTATTATCGTTATCGTTTCTTTCATCTATCGGGTCCTTCCGGGTAGGCGCGAATTCTCCCAATTTGTGACCTTTCATAGAATCTGTTATATAAATAGATATATGTTCCTTTCCATTAATTAAAAATAGTTCTCAGTGGGAGGACACCTTCATAACTCCAAATACAGGATGTCCTCTCGATCTATGGTTTTGTATTCAAATATTTCGTCAAAAAAAGAATTTCAATTTAATAGGGACTCTATAGACTTTTGCAGTCTTTCCCCTTTTTCGTTTTCTTGTTTTTACTCCTACGCCGGGAAGTACTCTACTTATTGCTTGACATAAAACATATACTGGATTTTGTTTTGTCTGTTGTCTAATATCTATCCCGGCTCGATAGAAAATTTGATAAACCAATGATTTTTTTACGTGTTTCATCATACGGTTAACCAACATGTTAACGACTCGACTACGACAAAATGGATCAAATTTCGCATTTTTTTTTTGCAGGACCTCGACGTGACATGAGGGTGAAAGATGTTCAAGAATCCATTTTCTTTTTATAAGGACTAAAAACGAATCAATTTTTTTTTTTTTTGGCTTTTTGACCCCATATTGTAGGGTGGGTCTTGAAAGATAGGAAATATCTCCCTCCAAGCCGTACATACGACTTTCGTCGAATACGGCTTTCCACAGAATTCTATATGTATCTATGAGATCGAGTATGGAATTCTGTTTACTCAGTATCTGTTTCCCTCCTTTTCCTGTTAGGATTGGAAATCCTGTATTTTACATATCCATACGATCGAGTCCTTAGGTTTCTGAAATACATAGTTTAATGTGAAAAGAAGTGCTTCGAATCATTGCTATTTGACTCGGACCTGTTCTGAAAAAGCCGAGGTATTTCGAATTGTTTGTTGACACGGACAAAGTAAGGGAAAACCTCTGAAATGATTTCCATATTGGACCCTGGACATATAATAGTTACGAATCGAATCTCTTTAGAAAGAAGATCTTTTGTCTCATGGTAGCCTGCTCTAGTCCCCTTACGAAACTTTCGTTATTGGGTTAGCCATACACTTCACATGTTTCTAGCTATTCACATGGCATCATCAAATGATACAAGTCTTGGATAAGAATCTACAACGCACTAGAACGCCCTTGTTGACGATCCTTTACTCCGGCAGCATCTAGGGTTCCTCGAACAATGTGATATTTAACACCGGGTAAATCCTTCACCCTTCCTCCTCTTACTAATACTACAGAATGTTCTTGTAAACTATGGCGAATACCTGGTATATAAGCAGTGATTTCAAATTCAGAGGTTAATCGTACTCTGGCAACTTTATGTAAGGCAGAGTTTGATTTTTTGGGGTTGATAGTGGAAAAGTTGACAAATAAGTCACCCTTACTGTCACTCTACAGAACCGTACATGAGATTTTGACCTCATACAGCTCCTCGTTCAATTCTTTCGAAGTAATTTCTTCGTTCGAGAATTGTGCCTCACTGAAATTGTATAGAGAATTTTGACCCAATCCTATGCTAGCAAAAATTCTAATACATTGATATTGAATATTTCAACATGAATACTGGTGTTGTTATCAATCATTTTCAAACTGATCAAGACATAAGCATGCATCAACTAATTTTAATTCTCCACACTAAATCTATTCTAAGGTTCAAATCTCTAGTTGCTCATGAAAAACCAAACTCAACACCTGCAAGGGTCTCTTCACAAAAAAAAAAAATGGAGGTTAATATATTGGAGATTATTTATACCAATTTTTGCAAAGATTGATAAGATCATGTGATCATCATATAATATTAATAGAGAAAAACATAAAATAAAATAGAGCATGAAATGGAATTTAGCATGAATTGTCCATTATGGATTCAATCAACAGTATTAATACATGTGCACCCCCTTCCATTTTTTTTTTTTTTTTTTTCCAAATTCCAAATTGCAAATCCCATCAGAACTGTGATGGCTTATCACTTGAGAAACAAAAGCATCCAACCAGCCGCAAGGTGCTGAATTGAGATAAGCTAACTTAATGGACCTAACTATTCTAAATACTAAACCAATGGGGAATAGGCAGCTAGTACGGTACACAATGCAGGTGGCCCCACCTGAAAGCAACTCCAAATTTTGGAAGACTTTCTCATAGTCTACTTTGATCCTCCTCTATTATTTTTTTTATTTTTACAAATTAAAAAACAAAATTATTAGAAACAACGTAGATTAATTTTCATTTAATCTCAATATGGTTTTTTAGACCGAATTAAAATTATTTGGTTCTAGTAGTTTTCGTAACTTGCAATATCTTCTCCACAAAAAAAATTAAAAACTATTGCAACCGAAACTATTAATTCGTTTTCAGTAGAGACTGTGAAATCCATGAGCCGTCTCTTCTCCTTCCAATTATCTCTTCCACCGGGCCCCATTGGGAAGAAACCAAATGACATCAAACAATTAATTTTCCACACTATGTGGTTGTTAGTGTGGTAAATTGTGAAAATCAATTTGATCTTACAAAATTTTTTTTTTGAAGGTCAGTAGAACTGACATTTCATTGATTAATAAGGAAAAAAGTTATTTACACAAATTATTGGAAAGTAAATATGTACAGATCTCTCTGATAGAGATTTAAATCATCTAAAGGTTCCTATGCCAATTGGAGAACTCTATTGCGGTGTGATTTACCAGATTCATCACCGTCTTGCTCTTTCCTATAAAGAGCCTCCGATTTCTCTCACGCCAAAGCGCCCAACACCCCGAAGCCCAGAGGGTGTCCCATCGACCCTTATCTGGTTGCGCTATGTCCATCCTCATCGCCCACCACCATGCCAGCACCGTGTTACTGTTCTGAAAGTGTTGCCTATAGCCATATCTGAATAGTAACATGCACCAAAATCCCGTCTCAAATGGGCATGAGTAGAGGATGTGATTTGCCGTCTCAATGCTAGGGTCGTCACACAAGTGACAACCTGCTTCTACATCACATCCTCTCGACCTTAAGATGTGTTGTGTTAGTAACCTGTCTTGGATCGCAATCCAAATAAAAATTCTAACCTTGTTGGGGATTTTGATCTTCCATATAACTCTGTTAAAAGGACATAATGGCCTAGGATTATGTAGATTTTTGTAGGCCGATGAGGTGGTAAAGATCCCTTGCGCCGACCACTTCCATTTCAGTATCTGAGCATGCCCCTCTGCCTGTATCGAGCTCGAATAGAATGGAATTAAACCTTTGATGGAGTTTAGGAAGGAGGATAATCTCTCGGTTTGTAGTAGCTCATTGGATGAAACTATGCCGTACAGTGTGAACATAGTTTTTGCCCACAGTCCCTCCGGATCCGTGTCTAGCTTCCATAGCCACTTAGTGAGTAAAGCCTCGTTTTGCAATTGCAAGTCTAGGATACCCATACCCCCGTACTTCTTCAAACTGCACACTTTAGACCAACTAACTAGACAGTTAATGCCTTTGCATGTGTCATTTCCTTTCCACATGAAACTCCTCCTCGCTCTATCTATATGTTTAATTACCCCCTTTGGTAATTTGATTGCCTGCATGTAGTGCAGTGGAAGTGCTGTTAGTACCGATCGGACTAAGGTAACCCTTCCACCATATGAAAGTAAAGATGATTTCCAACTCGCTAATCTTCCCTGTACCGCATTGATTAACGGTTGAAAATCTGCCTTTCTGACCCTTTTTGCCGAGAGGGGCAGCCCCAGGTATGTTATTGGGAGGCTTGATGGTTCACAACCAAGAATACGCTGGATTACATGAGTCACCGTTGTTGGAATTGCAATTGGAACAAAAATGCTTTTTCGGCTATTGATCCTTAGGCCCGTCAAGTTCCCATATTGGTATAGGATGCGCTGAATGATCCTCAAGGTCTTAGGATGTGCTTCTGCGAAAATGATTGTATCATCCGCGTATTGGATCAGCTTTGGCGGCACCGTCATCGGTGCATGCATTTTATAAACCAGTTAAGAGAGTCTGTTACCAGGATGAAGAGCATCGGCGATAGCGGGTCACCCTGTCGTAACCCCCTTTTATGGTTAAAATAATCAGTGACAGATCCATTCACACGAATCGTCGAGGAGGATGTTTGTAGGACATTAAGCACTGCCGATAGCCACCTGGGAGGGAATCCTCGCTCGATCAGTAGATTCACTAAAAAACACCAATCAACTGTGTCGAATGCTTTAGCAAAATCGACCTTGTAAAGGATAGATGGGATTTTATTTTTCGAGGTGAAGTTTAGTAGCTCCCTAGCTACCAAGAATGATTCCATGATAGATCTACCCTTTACAAAGGCTGTTTGTGCATTCAGCACCAAAGCCTGCAGATGTGGCTGCAATCTATTTGCCAATATCTTCGTGACGATTTTTGCCGTCGTATTTATGACGCTTATTGGTCTGAAATCTGTTATCTCTATGGCCCCCTGTTTTTTCGGGATCAATGTAATTGCTGCTTTGTTAATTTGTCGAATTGAGCGACCATTGTAGAAATTCCTAACCATAGCAATTATGTCCGCACCCACTATATCCCAAAAAAACTGATAGAACTCTATTGGAAACCCATCTGGCCCGCTTGCTTTACCTTTAGGCAATTGAAATATTGCCCCTTTTATCTCCTCATCTGATATATCGCAATCTAGAGTTTGTAGTATGTCAGCTCTGTTCGGGCCGATTCTACCTGTCAACTCAAAAGGCCCATTTTGCACTCTTGAACCTAGCAAGCCTTTATAATGCTCCAAAATTGCACTTTGAAGCTGTTGTTGTCCCTGAATTAAGATACCTTCTCTCTCTATTGCCGTGATAGTGTTTTGGTTTTTGCGGCCATTTGCAACCGCATGAAAATACTTGGTGTTATTGTCACCTAGCTTCAACCAGGTTGCACCCGAGCGCTGCCTCCATCTTTCTTCTTTTTCTTTTTGCCAACTTGAAAACATGTTCCCGCAATCTAATCCTTAACATGAATTCCATTGAATTTAGGTTCCTTGATTCTTCTGCAAAATCTAGTTGCCGTATAACCCACATGGACCTCGTTAGGTAAGTTTCCCTCCTTGCGTAAGTTTCATGTGCCCAGGATCTCAATGTCGATCTCAACTTGTTAATTTTAAAATGGATTCTCTTAATCGGGTTGGATGAATTAACCTCCTGTTCCCATGTGTTTCGCACAATTTCAGTGATTTGTGGGTGTTGGAGCCAACAAGTCTCAAATTTAAATGATCTCTTACCATTTATTTGGTGCGGCTTGATACGAAAAATGAGAGGTGAGTGATCTGAGGCTGTGGCTGATGCATCCTGTAACTGGTAAGAGACCCCCAATGAATTCCAATGTGGTGATATTAGCACTCTATCTAGTCGCGAGAATGTCGGCCGCGGCCTTTTGCTAGACCACGTAAATTTCCTGCCAATTAATGGTACATCAAGGAGTTGTAGATCATCTATAGTATTATTAAACGACAAAGTTATGCCTAAATTAGGGGGCCCTCCCGTTGTTTCCTCACTGGAACGAATGATGTTGAAATCCCCCATAATTATCCAAGGCAAACTATTGATTGACCTTATCTCATTTAATTCGGCTAGGAATTCAATTTTGTCACTATCTGATTGAGGCCCATAAACTCCAGTGACCATGAAAATAAAATCTCCTCTTTGTATGATAATAGTAACACAGTATTTTTTAATATATGAGGTGAGGAGCTTGTAGGAATTACTCCACGCGAGTAAGATCCCACCCCTCGAACCCTCCGCATCTAATGTTATATACTCTCTAAATCTCGCCGGACACACTTGTCTTACACGAAAAATTGAATGTTCGCACCACTTAGTTTCTTGGAAACAAAGCATATCACATTTAGAATCCAAAACGGTATTCTTAATAACCATACATTTGTTCAAGTCACCAAGTCCCCTCACATTCCAATTTAGAAAATTAAACTTAAATAGGAATTCATTAGGTTCGATCGACATTTAAAGCTTACACAAAAGTTTAGTGCTCACCACTAATTGAACCTCAGAAAATTCAGAAACTAGCTTGAAAGAGTTTAGTGCTCACCACAAATTTTATTTGTGCCAATTTTTTTTTTTTTAATTTCTGAAAACAAAAACATTGCTCCTCTATGCCAAGTGGTAATTACATTTTGGTTATGAATTGAAAAAGATTAGCGGAGTTTATTTCCGAGCTGTCAAGACAAATGTAAAATAAGCCAGCTCAAAAGGCATAGTAAAATCAAGGTCCGACTTTGCTGCTATTCTAAGAAGAATAGCAGCGGGTTCTCTTCACTTTTGTCTCTCTCTTCAAATGAGGAGGAGAGAGAGAGAAGAGAGAGAGAGAAAGAGGAGAGAGATAGAGAGGATAGCAGGAATAGCAGGATTTTTTGGAGAGCAACGAAGTCCATTCCGTAAAATCAATCAATATCAAATGTGTATAAACATTGTAAAATCAATCAATATCGAATGTGTAACTTTCAATATTTAGCCGAGTGCAATAATTTAGAAATTTTGCTTTATTACACCACTTTTCAATAGAAAAAAGTTGATTATAGTTTGATATATCAAGTATAATATAAAAATAAATATTCATTTTTAACTTGTTTGATAACAAATTTATTTATTTCTGAGTAAAGATTGGAGGTCAAGCCAACCAATTATTTAATACTTTTTTTAATATAACAAATAAATTTTGAATAAGAATTTTGTAAAATGGTTTAGTAAAATCCGGCGTGACCATTGTGCATTTGTTTTCTTAAGAAAGTTTATTAATATATAACAATAATAGTAACATCGTTGTGGAAATAATGTGATATCTTGTTAATTTTAATTTTGTAATTAAAAGTTTCTTTATGCTATTATTATTGAGAGTATGTTATATATTATATTTGCATGTTTTTCAATGAGGAGGGCTCAAATGTCGTCCCAATCGTACCCCCACATATTTATCTTCAATTTCAACGTCCAAACAAAACATCTGAACCGTTCAACATGATATCCACGTTAAAATGTGCTTAGAGGTCAAATTTTATATTTTTTGAAATTCCTTTTACTATTTTTTAAGATAGATACAAAATCACTGTTTTTTTAGAAAATTGTGGACCATCTAAAACACTACTTTTGTTTTAATCTTATAAAAGAGGTCAATTTGGGTCCGATGCCCATCGGACTCAAAGTGAGTTCGATGGGTTCGATGACCGTCCGATCTGCTTTAAGATTTGCATCAGTAATTTTTCGCGTACGCTTTAAAATTCATGCTCATGAATCTTAAAGCAGATCGGACGGTCCCGAAACCCATCGGACCCAACCTGCTCTCCTTAAAAAATAGTAAAAAAATTTTGAAAAATATAAAATTTGGTCTCAAATCATATTTTAACGTGGATATCATATTGAGTGGTTCAGATCGTCTGTTTGAACTTTGACATTGAAGATAAAAGATGTTGAGGTACGATTGGAGTATGAAGCAATGAGCCATTTGAGCCCTCCTCTTTTTCAATATAATAATTTATTGTTATTTACGTTCTTATAACCAACTTCTTTAAATTAATTACTTCAAATCAATGTTTTAAATAGCGTTTATAGCGTCATAGCGGGAAGGCTACAAAAAAAGCTATAGCGAATAGCGTAGCTATAGCGGAAGCTATTCCAAATAGCGTTTTTTTTTTTACAAAAATTATATTATATATTTGCACCATATATTAACATTATCTAAAGTTTCATAGAACAATAAATAACACCAAATTAATTAAGAAATTATAATATTCATATTGAACTAGTACAAAAGTCCATGGTTCAAAATATCCATAATAATATCATAAACTATCGATATTTTTCTATACAAAATATCTTAAGCATCATGATTCATTCTATTTTTTTTTTCTATACAAAATAAATTTTATGGATCTTTATTTAAGCCTATATAAATTGTCTAAAAAAGCCCAATATGCATAGCGCGCAAATAGCGCGCTACACGCTATGCGCTATAGCGGACTGCTATTACCGCTATAGCTGCCGTAGCGCAATTAGCGTATTTTCATGCCATAGCTTAGCGTTTAGGGTCCAAAAACGCTATAGCGGCGCTATAGCGCTGTTTAGAACACTGCTTCAAATTCATAAAATTCAGCTGTTTAATTTAAAGTTCAGATTGAATGATTTTCATCTTAATCTATTAATCATATATTAAAAATATTTAATCCCACTAGTGAATTTACCAAAGTGTTTTGTGCTCTGTTTTTCAGAAAAGAATAAGGAAGAAAACTTGTGGCTTTGTTTTCTCATGGGTTATATCTTAGTCTCAGATTCTCGGACTAGCAAATACATTTTTTGCTGGATACATCCATGTATTCAACTGTTTCAGAGGTCGGGACAGAATAATGATATTGACAGAGTTATTTTAACTTCACACAGCATATGAGTAATAGTGAAAATGACAAAAACAAATATAATTGGTATGTTTTTTTTTTTTTTTTTTGGATAAAAGGTCGAGGCCCGTTTCATTGCAGAAACAAAATTTAAGTTATAGGATGAAATTGTTCAGAAATATCTCAAAACAGAATTATACCCTGCAGCGCTAATCAAGAGCCTATCAATTTGTATAATTATAATTGGTATGTTGTGTGAAGTTAAAATAATTTTGTTAATATCTTTGAGACGAATCACAAAATCAATATAACGAGAAACATTTTGCAAGTAGTAAACGGAAGGTTTATTAATTTTCATCAAAATAAAGAAGAGTACAACTGTACAAGATTTTTTTTTTTTTTGAGTAAAAATCAGGTCAAGTCCTCGTTTCATTGATGAGCCAAAGCGAGAAATAAGAAAGACTAATCAACAAAAACAGAAAAGAAGAAAAGAGTAGAACTAGGGTGCTCCTAAGCTCACCAAGCCCTTCGTGAGCGCGACTCTAAAACCTATCGAATTGACTTCAAACGACATTTTCAAACCGTTAGATATTCAATCTATATTAAAATGTGCTTGGAGACCAAATTTTACATTTTTTGGAATTTTTTTACTATTTATTAAGATGGTTTGAAAATCGCTGTTTTTATTAAAACAGCGATTTTCAAACCATCTTAATAAATAGTAAAAAAATTCCAAAAAATGTAAAATTTGGTCTCCAAGCACATTTTAATATAGATTGAATATCTAACGGTTTGAAAATGTCGTTTGAAGTCAATTCGATAGGTTTTAGAGTCGCGCTCACGGAAGGACTTGGTGAGCTTAGGAGCACCCTAGTTCTACTCAGAAGAAAAATGAAAATGTATTGGAAATTGCAATCTAACTAAGAATAGTTGAAATGATGATGTGTATGTTTTTTGAACGCATTCATCCTCCTTGTGCTCTGAAGCTGACTTGACACTGTTTTCATAAAATAATTTTTTTTTAAAATTAGTGGATTCCGACCATTCTTTTAACTTTGTACAAATCTCAAAACACAAATAATACCGACATTTTTATTAATATCCAAAGTTAACTACAAATTAATAAATATACTCAGAATCTCTGAGATTTTCGAAAAATGTCCAAACTGGCCAGAAAATGGCCGGTTTCTTCATTTTTTTTTTAGAGACATTATAAAGAGCAAGATAATGAAATCTAACACTGAAAATTTGAATTTTTTGTTTAAATTATTAGTTAGATTACTTCTTTTGATTTATAATTAGCATATTTATACTAAAAACTATATTACTTGAAATTATGTTGAATTACACTATATTACACTTAATTATGTTAAATTATGTTGAATTACGCTAAATTACACTAATTTCGCTAATTATAATGAAATACGGTAAATTACGCTAAACTACGCAAAATTATGCTAAATTAGGCCGATTTTGTGCCATATTTCATAAATCATAAAAAATAGTAAAAAAAATTCCAAAAATAGTAAAAATTAGTATTCTACAAGTTCATTATATAACTAATTTACTGAGCTACTTAGATTGAATAATAGAAATGAAAATCTTAATCGGAAACTTCAACTCAAGTTTTGAGGCTCTTCCCTTTGTTTTTTTGGCAATTCTGAATTTTGAAATTCGGTATCGCGGGCACTGACGCATGCATATTTTCGCAATCTTTCCGAAAAGTGGTCATTTGCTGAAATCGGACGCTCGAGCGCCGTTTTATGGCCGTTGAAGTTTCGTCGTTGTTTTTCGCCTTCTCAGTAAAGATATCATCCATATTTATATGTAATTTACCGGAATTTACCGTATTTTAGCGCAATTTAACATAATTTAGCGCAATTTAATGTAATATAGTGTTATTCAACATAATAAAGTAATTTAGCGTACTTTAGTATAAATATGCTAATTATACATCAAAAGAAGTAATCTAACAAATAATTTAAACAAAAAATTCAAATTTTCAGTGTTAGATTTCATTATCTTGCTCTTCATAGTGTCTCTTAAAAAAAATAGTTCTAATTATAAATCACATGAAGATAAAAGAGAAACAAAAAATAGTTTGTAATTATACATCACTAACACACAGTAATTTACCGGAATTTACCGTATTTTAGCGTAATTTAACATAATTTAGCGTAATTTAATATAATATAATGTAATTCAACATAATTTCAAGTAATATAGCATTTAGTATAAATATGCTAATTATAAATCAAAATAAGTAATCTAACAAATAATTTATACAAAAAATTCGAATTTTCAGTGTTAGATTTCATTATCTTGCTCTCCATAGTGTCTCAAAAAAAAAAAAAAGAAGTGAAGAAACCGGCCACAAAATGACCGGTTTAGGCATTTTCCGAAAATCCTAGAGATTCTGGGTATATTTATTAATTTGTAATTAACTTTGAATATTAATAAAAATGTCGGCAAATAATACTAGCCCCTGCGCCATTTCGAATATACACTTTTTTTGAGTTAACTAGTTAAGTGTCCGTGCGTTGCAACGGAAATTGAAATATTGTTTTAATCACTTTTTTTTCAAGGTTCTAAATAGTGCACTATAGCATTTTCAGACCATAAAAGCTATGACGCTATTGGCACTATAGCGCGCTATTGTGCGCTATTTGGACATAGCGCTATTTTTTCAACCGTTCCGCTGTGACACGATAAATGTTATTTAAACCTTTGCTTTTTTTTAGATGTAATTAATTTTTATTTAATTTTTTCATCATATATTAGTCAATAATGACATCAAACAATAGCCTTAGAATTTTTTGAAGAAAATTAATTGTTAATAACTCCGAACTAAAATATCAAATCTTTCTACTATGGCACTGATGAAGTATTATATGACATATTTTTAATAAGAGTAACAATTGTTGGTCCCTAAGACACCTAGAGGGGGTGAATACAGAGCCTTTTAAAGTTTAAAGCTAATTTATTATAACTATTGTGTGTACGTTATTCTTGGCGGGAACTCGAATAACGTTAAACTAAGCAATTATGCGTAAAGTAAATAGAAGAGTTAAGAGACACTTTACACGAGAGTTGTTTATGGAGTTCGGCACTAACGCCTACGTCACCGGGGTTTCGCGACCTTCGAGATGGCGCGTCTTTCTTTACCCAATGAGAAATGAGTACAAGGTGGAATCAGTGAGCCCTTACAAACCTTGGGAAGTCACACGGCTCGAGCACGAAAATGACTCATGAGCACTAAAGGCTTAAGTGTATGAATCAAACAAGATGATCACTCAATGATCACTTTACTACTTACAAGCTATTGAATATGGTTGAGCATGCTTGAGATTGGAGTATGAATATTGAAGTTGTGTGCACAAGCAACAATGACTTTTTCTAAATATGAAAGAAATTCGAAATATTGCAATTGTGGGCGATTATAGTGATGATCCAAACCTAGTTTTGCTTATATTTATAGATAACTGTGCAAAATTAGGTATTTGATCTTAACCGTTGCAACGGTAGATTAATTGTTATAACGGTTGCCACCAAAGTATAGGTTTGGCTGCCTGCGTTACCCTAACAGTTGTCAACAATGGTTGCTCTCTGGAAATTCTAGGTAACCGTTGCAATGGTTGTCACAACAGAATAAATTGATTTGGCTGTGTTTGAATTATTCCGTTGCAACGGTTAAGGTGAATTACCACAATCTCAAGCATATTTAACCAATTTTACGCATTTCTAAACCTAATCTCGAGATGATGCTTCTAGCTCCAATGCTTGATTCTTCATGACTCATTCTTGATTAATTATTGCAATTCATCATGTATCATTGATGTGTACTTTGGCAATTTATATCGTCATGAACCTGCACAATATCTCAAGACACGAAACTGTAAAATTCAATGAATATATGTTTCCAAATCTAGTCAAACAGACAAGTAGATTATGACACAATCCAACAACAATTGCCTCTTCTCCTCCAAAATTACTAATGACATGAATAAAAATTATCATGTAATTAAGCACAAATTTTATGTAGCATATATGAAATATATATCTTGTGACAAAATTACTTAAATGCATGAAAAATGGCTTACAAATCAAGGCATTTGATTCTTGACCAAAATAATTTAATTAATTTAAAATTATTTACATACTCTGCTAGTAATTAGAGAACACATCAAATTTATTTTTATAAGCAAAAATTGATTAATAGTTCAAAAATAACTACAAATGTATTTTTCAATATAATTATAATTTTAAATCAAAATTTTATTGAGTTTAAAATTCATTTCATCTGAGGCAGCCAAATAATAGAAAAGAAAAGAAAAATAAAATGAAATGAAAAATCAGAAAATTTTGACAGGCATGTCAGTGCGGCAGGGCTTTATTTAAACAAGCGAAATTCCATTTCTTGATTGAACTCTCGGCCCACAAACACCCGTGTTCACTCTTGTGCGCGGCTCACGAACACTCGGTTTAGACAAGTGAACGAGCATAACACAGCTGACCGCTTCCCTCCTGTGTCTCATTACACTGCTCCAATTAACTCTACGTTGGTTTTATGGTATTTTGATTTCAAACAAATCTGAAGAAAATTAAAGAAGTGCATCAAGAACCAAAAAGAGAAGACCGATCGACAAGTTATACATATGCATGTGATTTTCCTAAGATACAAACAAGCGTGATCATTTTTCTCAAGGAAGAAAAGGTTAAAGAATCTGATCATGCGAGTAAAACATGTAATTAATTAAGGTGAAAATATAGATGTAATGGTGGTGCTCCAGATTAAGCACGATATATCATGATTTTCATACTGATCTTAACATAGAATCGTCATCACATAGCATATGTATTTGCTTTGTGAATTATGGCTGATCTTGAGCCGTTGATTAAGAATTTGACAGTCTCTGTATTGATAATTTTGAAAACAAATTAAAAGCATCAGAAGGCGTAAAAGATCAATGAAGATTTAGAGAAATCAAACCACAAAGTAGGGAATGTCATTTGTTGGTGGTATACAAATTAATTAAGAGAAATTCTATAGTTTCTTTATTTGTTTAATTTTTTCACATTTCATACAAAATTTTAGCAAAATAAAATAATATATATATCTGGGGAAGAAAAGACTGATGCCATGTCTTACCATGCACATGTAGAAATTTGAAAGACTTAACTGATATCAACTTAATTTGTGCAAAAGGCATCAGTAAAAAATGTATATCAAAAGGGTGGGTTTTATTGCAAATTAAATCATGGTGGTTGTTAATTACAAAGTAAATTATCAGTGTTTTTTGTTTGAAGAACGACCTACAAAGAATCTACCTTTCAAGAGAATTATATTAATCTCCAAAAAGCTCTAAAACAAATATACCAAGGTAAGTTTTCTGATAGTATTGAACTGAATTAGATTGGCCACCTGGGAGAAGAAGAAGCCAACCTTAGGGATATAAATTTTTTCTCATTTGCCCCTACAAAACCACATAACATTATTTGTTTCCCTCACCCTTCTAATTCTTTCATTACACCCAGCTAGAGAAGGAGAAATCATGATATATTCCCTATATTTTGTGAGCATATATACATGACAGTCCAGATTCAAATTCAAATTCTTCTGTTCTGACAGTCCAGATTCAAATTCAAAGTTTGAGGTACTTTCGAAGATCAAAATTCATACATTACCAGTTTTCTGATCTTTGGTACAAAACATATCCAAATTCATGCATTGCTTCCTTTGGTACAACACAGATCCTCACCCGAGTCAAACTGAAGCATTTTCTGTATTTTTTTTTCCACAATAAGCATAAGAAATTAAGAAAAGAGTGAGGCTATGGTACTATGCATAGTGCATACTGATCCGTACTATGGATCAATATCATCGTTCTTATAGTCCAAACTATTGATCTGAACCATTCAACATAATCTCCATATGAAAAAGTACTTGTAGAATGTAGATAAAATTTGACATTTTTTTTAGATTTTTTTTACTATTTTTTTAGATAGGTAGAAAATCACTTGATCTAAACATTTTAGACCATTCAAAAGTGGTGATTTTCTACCTATCTAAAAAAATATAAAATTTAGTAAACAAGTGCATTTTCACATGGAGATCATGTTGAACGGTTCAGATCGACTATTTGAAAATGAAGATATTGATCCATAGTACGGACCAATCCGTGCCATGCATAGTACCATAGCCTCACTCTTAAGAAAAAACTACAACAAAAGAGATAAAAAATAAAAGTAAA
Organism: Carex parvula; assembly: GCA_025461045.1. Lineage (NCBI taxonomy): Eukaryota > Viridiplantae > Streptophyta > Magnoliopsida > Poales > Cyperaceae > Carex > Carex parvula. The sequence goes on along the minus strand of JAJGRW010001175.1, from coordinate 204,573 downwards.
ATATTTTGTTACTTAGAGGAGAATTTGCCAGTATACCTAACATTTCTTTTCTGACATGGCATAGGTGAATTTCTTCCCTTGAGCCGATCCAAATTTACATTCAGGTTCAACTGCAAAATTACAAAATGCACCTCATAATTTTGCAATTTAACTTTTACAAAGATGCCTTCCACATGGTGTTAAAAATTAATCATACACATATATACCTCATTATTAATCAACCAGATGTTTCAAAATTACAAAAATTAATCAGATGTTCCAGTAAACTAATTATTTTCCTTCACAAGAACAAGTTTTATGAGGGCCAATTTAGTAAACTAATATTCATGTAGATTCAAACTCAAATTTGAGTTACTTTCGGAAATCCAAATTCATACATTACCAGTGTTCTGATCTTTGGTACATACAACACATACCTGATATGGTACAGTACACCATGGGTAATATCAAAATACCAAATATGCCCTTTATTCCATCTATATAAAGACCTGATAAATCTATCCAAATTTTTACATATTCGACCAAATCAACTAATAAAGTAATTGATATATTACCATAAAGGCCCACATCTCTGACGGATCCTGCGCCTCTCTTGCTCTATCTCCGGGCATTAACTGGTACAAGTGATTTTGTGGTACTTTTCCTTAGTTTTTCCTCTTCATTAAAATGTAGTTCTTGCAGAAAAGTAGTTTTACTTCAATTATACCAGCACAAAAAAATAGAACATGTTGAAAGTCCAACAAAATAACTAATCTTAAATGGTCTAGAATTTTTAGATCAAGTGAAGAGTAATGGAACTCATGCTTACTTGACTGGTACATTGCATCACTCAAAAAACACTCAAAGAGTTGAAACCAAACAGTAGAATCTCAGCACTTTTGAGTTCTTATTTATTAAAATTTTTAATTCTGTCATTGTAAACAATTGTTGAATCCTCTCAGTCATAGCACGGAACAATTCATGCTATGCATAGTACCATAGCCTCACTAACTCATAAATTCACAGCCAAACTATGTTATAGAAAAGCACTTGATCTAATTAAAGAAATTACACAAAAAGAACTTCCAGTATTATTTCTAATTTGTATATTTATACGTACGGGAACTGAACCCATCTGATTCTCTATAACTATTCTATTTCTCACTCTTTCATGTGACTTTAATTATCAATGCATGCCTAGAATTTATACCTAACCTATTGTTACTTTATTGTATTATTGCTTTCCATAGTCTGTATTAATACATCCTCTTTCAATATTAATATTTCCAACTTATTTTTACTGTGTTGGTGTGGTTTTACGAGCACTTGCAATTTCCAAAAGGTTTGAGTAGACTGCCTGTATTCCAAGATACTTTAACTGAAAATTAGACATTACTTGGACAAGGGAGACGTTCAGAACTGCCCTTCTGCATGTTCTGCATATAATTGAAAAAAAAGCCCTGCATTGACATCAGGTAAATCAGCAGCTCTGACTACCAACAATATTAAGAGAACCAGAAAAACAACCTACCCTTTTACCAGAAAATAGCGAGGCCGGTTCGCATCAGTTAATTGTCCCATAAAAAAAGGGATACGAAAACTGCTTCTACCAGCAGATACCTAAACCCTAAAAGAGTAAACGATACCTGAAGCAGCTCGAATAAAATCAGGGGCGGTTTTACTGTTGAGTCAACTTTCAGTGGCTGTCAGTTAGGTGCAATGAAATGTCCCTAGCAAATTCTACTCGACGTAATTGTTCCTAAATTGTTACTTACAAACTGAAATTAAAAATTAAAGAGAACCTAGGATGGAGCACAACTAACACATCTATGTTGACCATCTTGTCAAAATTACGGGAATGCTTCTGATTTGTATAAAAAAAAAAAATCCATATTCATTCCCTCAATCCGGCGTTATGTATTTATATCTTGTCAAAATTAACCGCACCTCTAACCCCTCTCCCTGCCCAGGAACCGTACAAGGAAATGAAAAGTTGAAACAAAAAAAATGCTTACTATAGCTGCTATTCTGGGATGTGCATATTTTTGGAGGTGATTTAAAGCATAATGTAGATATAAAGCAAATGTACCAGAATAATAGCGGCTTTTTAATTCTTCAACTGTACGATCATTAGGGAACCTATCAGCTATAACTATGAAGCGAAGGTCAAATCTTTCGCATAGCTCGAACAATTTGTCTGTTTCTTCCTTGCTCCATGCCTATGTTTATTCAAATTAAATGAAATTTAACTTCTCTATAAATATTGTGAGAGCAATAAGTGGTAATAACAGTTTTCTATATTATTCAAAAATTTAAAACAATTACCTACATTATCAGTCAAGTGCTTCTCATATTCCTCATCCGTATATTTCAGTACATCCACTGACTACATATAACAGTTTGTATGAAATAAGATAATGCCAAATATTTCTCAAGAATGAAAGCAATGTACATATTTTTTTATGCTACCTTATTACACTTCGCGAATGCATAGTCTCCTGTTGGTGGGACCCCATTAACAACTCTGACCTAGATTTTTTTTTTTTCATTTCAAAACAAAAGAAGCAAAAGATCAAAAGGCCAGCTTTTTGAGTCAGAATAGTGAATGAATCACAAATCATGCACAATTATACAAAAACAGTATAAACTAACCCAGTGGTAAAGTTGCAAGTTATCAGTACGAGCTGTAGATGTGAATGGCAGCCACTGCCATGTAATCTGCACATGAAAATCTTCCCAAATTTTATTCCCGAAAAGAACACTTACTATTTATTCATGCAATAAAACTGAAATGTGATTCGAACATGCAAAATAAGAAGTAATGAGGCATACAGCATCTTAAAAATATTTAAGAATGCTTAGTCTAATCAAGTAAGATGAAATTCTCGTCTTCTAGTTCAATCTTGATTTTAAATAAAGAAAATCCCACAAATTCATATATCTAACCTTCTCTTTACCAACTATAGGTCTCTTCTTCAAGTGCAATGGGTCCAAATTGGGCATGAGAGGTGGTAGAACCCCTCCAGTAAGCGCATACACCTACATTCAAATTTCAGCAGATATTAACGAAGTGGGAAAAAAAAATGAAATTAAGTGAAATTCAGAAGAAATTTCGTAGAGATTGGTATGAGAGACTACTTCTCGAGACACGCCATCGGGTTTTCTCTGGGGCTCCTTTGGAGTCCGAGACTTCCTCTCCTGGTTACCAGGAAATGCTGTTTTAGGTAGACCTAGTATATCTTTCGCATCCATGGCGTCGCAAAGAATTTAGGTTTCAGTACTGGGGTTAGGGTTTGTAGAAAGCCATGGAATCGAGTTCTCTCAATTTGACCTTTTCCACCTTTTCCACCTTGGAGGTAGCGTCAAATTATTGGAAAACTCCTAACAAAAATCTAAAGTAAAAAATTGTTGTTACGTCATGAGACGGAGCTTATTCGCAACTTTCTTAGCTTGTGCTTATTCGTCGCTCTTTCTCTTCTTCTTCACACTGTTAGCCCGTACCACAGGATCGACGCTACCTCCATGTTCCCTGATAAGGAAGCCAAGTCGGATCCCAAATCGGACCCAGATGAGAGAAGATGCGAAGAATGGGGAAGAATTGTACGGTTTTGGCTTCAATTTCATATTCTCCTTTTGAAGGAGAAGAAAAAGCGAGTCGGTTCGCTTTGGGAAGAAGCGAAGACGTTCTGCGCACAAGAAAAGAGAAAAGGAAATGCGGCAACTATCGATGCCACCGAAGTGGGCGCCGCTGCTGGAGCCACCGTGTTTTTACAAGTGAGAGTCGGTGCCATTGGGAAGGAGAAAGAGAAAGAGAAAGAGGAGAAGGAGACCGCGTGGGGAAGGAGAGAAGAAAAGCGCGTCATTTGCATCGGGAAGAAGGAAAGCGCGTTCGGCGCACAACAGCAGAGAAAAAACATATGTGTTGTTTTGCATTGAAACGGGTACGTTTTTATCTTAGTTTAGACTTCTACACGTTTGGACATATGAAACAGAAGCATAAAATCAAAATTTTTTATTAAAGGCTGAGATTGAGATATACTTTTGATGAGTGGCTCAGATTAAATCAATGAACGGCTCAGATTCTCTCTGAACGAATAGATGATTGGATCCCACAAAAATTTACGTGATATTAGTAGTCCGGATATGAAGTCATAATAGTGGACTCACTTCTTTGGTGCCAAGATCAATGAGACAACTGCACAAGATAACCAATTTGGGTTCGATGTCCATCGGACTCAAAGTGAGTTCGATGGGTTCGATGACTGTCCGATCTGTTTTAAGATTCGCACCCACAATTTTCTCATATGTTTTAAAATTTGTGCGCACGAATCTTAAAGTGGATCGGATAGTCCCGAAACTCATCGGACCCAAATTTGAGTCCGATGGGCATCAGACCCAAGCTGTTCTCGTGCACAAGAGCACATAATCTAAATTCGAGCCGTAGAAATTGTGCCCATGAATACAATAGCACATGCAGAGATGCAACTAAAAAATTAATATTGAAGAAGTTAGATGAACAAGTATCATGTAATTTTATTTTACAAAGAAAGCTAATAGCAACCATTTTTTTAAAAATTTACAATTTTTTAAGAACAAAAGTATAATATTTTAATTCACAGAAAATGCTTAACGGGTTTCTTAAGACATACCTCCGCTTCTGAGCATATACCAAAATTAAAGGATATTTATCCATCAAAATTCATATTGATAACTGATAAGAAAATATTCATTATTAAGTTAAGAAATTATGAAGCTGATAGCACAACTTCTATCATAAATATCAATTGAATGACATGACTTTGGGCCCCATAATATCCCTTTTCTTTAGAAACTCTAGAAGGGCCCGTTCGGCAGCCGGCTAGGAATATGAATGGGAATAGGAATAAAAAATTTTGCACTAATTTTTACTGTTCACCGTTGGAAAAAAAATTCACTCAAGAGGTAATTTTTTTTTCTCACGGCAACAGTGTCGTTGCCGAACGGGCCCGAAGTCTCTAGCAGCAAAATCTTCTCATACCAAAATTAGAACATGGGCTCACACAAAAACGAAATCCAGGAACATGGAAACAAGAAAGTCGATCTGTCAAACACGGCCTACTTGTCTTGTGGGCCTACACGGATTTAAAAGCTCAATAATGCAGTATATGGGTCCCAATTACCAGTTTCAGTATGCATTGTGTTGGTTTTCTCATCGATTTCTTTTAGCCATAGTTTATATTTGCGCAATTCAATTTTCATAAGTGGAAAACTCGCTGTTATATAATTTTTTTTTAATTCTCATGATTATTAATCACGTGAAAAATTCAGAGCAAATTATTGAAGGCTAGCTCAAAAGAAAAATGACATGTGCTGCACAGAATTTAATAAAAGCCAAAATTCGGTCAATAATATGAGACAAGTAGTTATTTATTCACAAGTTGATCCGGGAAGGGAGGCAAAAGGGAAAAAGGAACGAAAATAATATGAAATAATCTATCTCTTAATTAGATCCTGTTTGCATTTATTTATTTACTAGTTTTATATATTACTACTGAACAACTAATGTTACCACCAGACAAACAGGTTTGGCGAATCTAAATAGTCCTTGTTCTCACATGCTTCTACTACAAATTAAACTATATAGCAATTACATCAGTTGCTATAAAAGGTTATACTAACTGCTTGCACTTGTATCATATCAAAATGCCGCAACCAACGGTTGAAATGGCGTTGTCATAGATTCAGTTCTGTCTTCATCATCTTCGTCTCCAACTTCCCAGAGAAATTTGGCATAGGCTGCAAGCACCATACTGTACCATTTCATGTAAAAACATATTATTTCAGTTATATAACTCAGTAAGTAATTAGAGAAAATTATTAATTATTGAGCCTTCCCCTCACTAGAAAGACCCCAATCTTAACAAGAACTCCTCTTAATAAGGTTGGAACTAAAAATTAGTGAACCTTTTTTTTTTTCTTTTATATTTTTGTTTCAAATCTTCATCCTTTTTGTTACTGCAGCAACTAAACCACTGTTCCATAAAACTGATTCTTTTTTCTGTTTCTGACAAAATTCCAACAGTTTGCTAATGTTCAATTTACCTCTTTTTGGAATAGAATGGAGATGAATACATCAGGAAGCATGTTCAGATTAATTCTAACCAGAGAACAAAAGTAGGAGATCAAAAGTATGTACCAGTCGTGAGGCGAGACCTCGGTAGCTTTCTGCAAGTAGGCCCCAGCCCTCTCTTTCTCTCTGTAATTCTCCCATACCAGCATGCCATACAGCATCAGTAACTCCCCATCTCCAGGGCTCGCCAGTATCGCTCGTCCATAGCAGTCCTCAGCCCCCTTCACATCTCCTTCGACCTATTTTAATTAAAAAAATCAGATTTCAATTTTAATCAAGGTCAAAATTAGAAAGAAATTCAAAAGCTGAAATTAATTAATAGAAATTCTTAATTAGACGAGATAATAATCAATCTTTTAACCAGTAACAGTGTAGTACCTCATGCAAAAACTTCCCATAGTTTCTCAGGAGCAGAGGATTTCCAGGGTCTGATCTTAACAACTCCGCATATCGACCATGGAACCGTCGGTTCTCGCTCTGATCACCGCTACCTTGGCCTCCATTACTGCCGTTGGTTAAGTTACCCCCGTTTCCCATGCCACTCCCAAAGGACTCTCTCGCTTCTTCCATCTCTTCGAGGGGTTCTTCTTTGGTGACCATACCTTGGACAGTGAATGCTTGGCTCATCAGCTCCGGCATGATATCTTTGTCATCTTCCTCGAGGGGTAACGGCAACAATAGCACCCTTGCGGATCCCGATCGAAACAGATCCGTTTCTGATCTGGCTCGCCTGAGCACCAGACTGTCGCTAAGCCCCACATGGACCTTCACAGGACGCGGCGAGGCCAATTTCCCCACACTGGTGCTCCGACGGAATTGGAATGACCCCGATAGGGAGTGGAACGAACTGGATCGGACGACATTGGATACCTCCATTTGTTTCAGTCTTCTTTTTTGGTGATTATGTTTTAATTCTCTAACTGAGGTGAGGTGAACTGGTGAAGTGATGATAATCTGATCCGTACTTATCATTTCAACCCGTTTTATATAAGGAAGTCAAAGACTTGGCCGGTTGGCCCTTTCTTTCTGTGGGCCCTAATGGTTAAGGATTGTTAGATGGTTTAGATAGACACGGTATACTCGATTTCCGTTTCTAGTCACGAGAAAGACCGCACGAATTTACCAAAAAAGAGCCATCTGGAAGAGGTTCACATGGGGAATGCGTACGTGAGGGAAACAATAGGCGCCGGACTCCAGTAATCTGGTGCGGAGGTTACACGTGGCTGGGCAATGCACGTGATAGTCGTGAGAAGAGCGGGCGCAATGGCGCAGGTGGTGCCACTTCGGCGGGGTCTTGGAGCAATGTATGTTGGTATGACTTGTGCCCATGTCGCTCGTCACTGCAGATGTAAGTCTGCTGGCTGTTGCTCACGGTTTTTCAACCTGAAAAGAAAAATAAATACGACGAGACTTTGTTAATCGAGTCACAATATTTAATAATTTTTTTAATAACTGATTAAAATAATAAATGATAGTTACGTTAGGTAAATAATCACATTTAATTATTTTTTTAAAATTTTAGTTCGTTAATGGAAAAATTAAAAAGGACATAAAAAATATTCACTTAACGTGTTACGTGGTGCAATGTAATGTGACTGAATCAAGTTAATTGATGTGCTATTTTTGATGGAAAAGACATATTATGCGAATGAACATGTCATCCGACACACGAGTTATATCACATAATCGATATGCGTAATGTAATGTACAAATATGACTAATTTTGATCGCTACTAAGTTGTTTTCTTATTATTATACAATTTCTATGTCTAAGCCTAATTAGCTAGTGGGCTTTATCTTCTAATTAGTTGGACCCAAAGCGTGTTTTACATTTAAAAAATAGTTTCCAAAATATACAAAAGGGCCTCTTGTTGGAGTGAATATCTCTCATCAGTAGGGGTGAAAATGGTATGAATAATATCCGATTTGTATTCGCTCCTTATTTGAAAAATTAGATGTGGATATTCAATATCCGAATGTCCGTGTGGATATGAGTACTGATATGGTTTTACGTTTTAATTACCCGTATTCTAATAGTAGATATATATTATGAAAAAATATTATTATTCACTATTAAAATTAGATAAATATTATGAACTTTAATACTTTTTAATGTTATTTTAATAAATATCCGTATCTGTATCCGTATCCGGTTGATATCCGATCCGTATCCGTATCCAAAAAAAAAAAAATGGATATGATTTTACCATTATCCACTCCGTATTCGCTCCGTTTTCACCCAGTAATCAGGTATCTAATTTGGTGTCGATTTAAATTATTAAAGATCTAATTTGAAATTTATATCTGATTAAAACTGATGACTCAGATCTCATTCTAGCTACTCGATCTGAATTGAGGGTCAGGTATTGCATTGGATCTAAATTCCTCTCGTTGGAACTCACCTAAATCCAATGATTAGAGATGCATGTATACAAAAAATATTTCTGTCCGTCCAACTCATTCGCCTAATAATCCAACTCGTTTTGACTAATTACTTCAATTTAGATTCGACTGTGATTTTGCCTTAATTAATTTATAATCCTATTCTCAATCCAACCGGCCGGTATCCGATATTATATTATACGGTGTTTTAAATTTTAAATAGCGCGCGTTTTCGGACCTTAAATGCTAAGTTATGAGATAAATTTGTGCTATTTCAGCTATGACCATTATAGCACTAATAGCAGTCCGCTATAGCGTGTAGCATGTAGCGCAAATAGCGCACGCTATACTACATGGAATTTTATTTCAAGGTCCAAATTGAAAATTTCTTTTAAGGACCAATTTTTTTAAGGCCCAAATTGCTTTTGCTTCTAAATAAAAAAATATAGATAGTTTATGACATGATGCATAAGTTATTTTGAATAAAAAATTAAGAATTAGCTTATGTCATGATGCTTAGGTTATTTTGAATAAAAAAGATAAATAGTTGATGATATTAATTAGTAGGGATATTTTGAATAGTAATTTGAATTTTGCACTGGTTCAATATGAGTATTATAATTTCTTAATTAATTTGATGTTACTTATTGCTCTATGAGACTTTAGATAATTAATGTGATAATTAGTAGAATTATATAATATATTTAAAAAAAACGCTATGTAGGATAACTTTCTCTATAGCTACGCTATTCGCGATAGTTTTTTTTAACCTTTCCGCGATAACGCGATAATTGCTATTTATAAACTTGATATTATATAATTATTTAATATTTATATCTCCGGCCGATTGATCAACATAGAACTACTCAAACATTGCAACATATTATTTTGATTGATTGCTGCGTATATATTATGTTGAACACTTCTTTCTATATATTATTTCAAAATTTCAGTAAAACTAGAAAACTTTGTGTGTCAATTAGAAAGGTTAGAATGCCACAATTATTTGTGTCACAAATCCCAAAATCTCATTGTTTCATTTATAGTTAAAAATTTAAAATCAAAATGTCAATTTCAAATAACTAATATTGTTCTATTATGAGGGATACATTCACATAAAATTTTATAATCTTTTGAGTTTATATCATATATATTCAATCTAAGTGGTTAAAAAATTAACAAATCTAGTTAACTATGGTACGTAGATTAATTCTAATTCGTTTACTTTTTTTGACATTTTGATCTAATATAAAATTAACTACAAAAATTGTACAATTTTACGGGAAGTCGTAGGTTCGAAATTCAGATGAAAAATCTCTATGGATATTAAATAATTGTGCGGCTTGATCTCCAACCTTTACTTAAAAAATAATTACGGGGATAAATTTCTGTAAACATAATTATAATTAATAGTTTGGATTTAATATTTTTAAAATATAAATAAAAAAATTAATATTTGTAAATATAGTTATGATATAAAAAATTTGTAAGGATTGAGACCCTCATGTCATATACTTAACCAGTCAAATAAAGTTCCATTGAAATTTGTAGTTTATTTTAACGTAGAAATCAACAGAAATTTAAAGCCCAATCAAAGCGCCACATATTTAGTTGAACGCAATTAAAACACAAAGCCTAATCAAAGTTGCTAGCCTTAAATGAAAGCAATTAAGTCACCACTATTATAATTCAAAAATTGACACAACGATTCCCGACATTTTTATTAATATCCAAAGTTAATTAAAAATTAATAGTTTGCCAAAAATGTCCAAACCGGCCATTTTTCCGGAAACCGACAATTTTATGGCCGGTTTTTTTTTTTTTTTTTTTTTTTTTTGAGACACTATGAAGAGCAAGATAATGAAATTTAACACTGAAAATTCAAATTTTTTGTTTAAATTATTTGTTAGATTACTTCTTTTGATTTATAATTAGCATATTTATACTAAAATACACCAGATTACTTGAAATTATGTTGAATTACACTATATTACAATAAATTTTGTGGCCGGTTTGAACATTTTTGACAAAAGTCAGGAATCGTGGGTATAATAATTAATTTGTAATTAACTTTGGATATTAATAAAAATGTCGGCAACGATTCCGTCATCCCTTCACGCGCGCTGCGCACATGCATAATTAGTAAATTACAAAATGAAGATAAAGAGACGCTTAATTCCGGTGAAAATGATCAGGTGCTCCTTTCTTGTTCTACTGCTGCCGATAGACAGTGCAACGGTCTCGACAGATGCACACATTCGCAGCCTAGCCCGCCAACGCCACCATCAACTGGCATAACAAGCTAGCAGAGGCACGCGCATATATATTGTTCTTTTGTATGTTACAAGGGGCTTCTCTCAGATCATTATCCCCCTCAGCAAAGCGTGATCGATACAACGCAACTTTGTGCTTTACATGGATGTTCTACAGCCGAAACCAAACAACAGGATTGCACTGAAGCATTATCAGGGTGTTGTGTGTTTGAGTTTCCGGCTTATCGCTATCCGTGGGAAATTGGGGATACTCTTCACTTCATTTAATTACTTTGGCAAGAGGAATTGGCCCTGATGATGATGATAATGATGATTCTCTTGTACACCTGTCAGCTTAAACTGGCACTCTGCCCCCCCCTACCGATCATTTCTGGTTCTGCCATTGCTTGTACTTGAGGGTCGGCATTGAAATGCATGTACCTTATTCAGTGAGCAAGTTACAATCTACTGGATATTGTTGCCCATCACAGACTTTTAAATAAGCTGATTTTGTTAAGTTAAGATGGGCATGCTATAGAGAACCCTTCAACTTTTGTTTTGCTTTAGAGATTGTTGTAGTTAGGAGCAGAGTCAGACTTTTTAGCTATGAGAGTCAAATATTAATGGAATCAATCATATAAAATTTTCTTACTACGAATGAAAATCAATTTTATAGTATTCATAATATTTTACTCTAAACTAAATAGAAAATTAAGCATAGACACAATTTTTTTGAAAATTAATGTGGGTCATGCCAATTGACCTCTATTCTCACTTACTATATCCGCCTCTGATTGCAGTGCCCCTTTATGTTCTATCCTTGGATTTAAGAGTTATGACCAATGTTATCAGAACTAGATCGAACATTGACTCGGTAAAGTTTCAGATCAATGGTTTACTGGTTGGACTGGTACACTGGTTTACTGGTTAGAAATGTTAAAGTTGTTATGAGTGTTCAGAAAGACTGTCCATTGGTGTGAGAATTTTATCAAACACCTTGAGAGCATTCACCATTAAGTAAGCGCAAATCAAATATTTACCTTCTCAATTATCAATTCCCAACACAAATTCACCAAGTACATGAGATATCTAGATACTTACATCTAGAGCTTTTTGTTGAGAATTCGGACCAACAGATCATGAATATGTTTTGCTTGAATACTGAATGTTGAGTTAAGCTATTGCCATGTTTGTGGAGTACATTTTGAACGGTTTATTTCTAAACGGTTTACTTGTTTTTTTCCAAAAACCGGTTGAGTAATCCGATTTTGATCTGTTGTATTACATGTATGGTCTGTTTTATGGACCAAACCGGAGTGACTTCCGGGTCCAATTTTTTCCGGACTAACTACTGGTCCGATCCAGTTCTGATAACATTGGTTATGACTGTATTGTTATATTATATTGACAATCTCTTTCCTCTGTCACCGTCTCCTAGATCGGTTCATCATGCGAAACAAATTAGAATTCTAAATTACTTAGGTTCACTACTTCTAGTTTAATTAAAATGAACTGATCGAGGAAAATAAACTAGTTACGAAAGATACTAATATTTATTATTCTCATTTAGTTCGCATGTTTGAAGTGGAGATTGGTGGGGAATACATAATACTCTTGAAAGAAAAAGCTCAACATTAATTCACGGAAGTTTGCTTCATTTTTATCATGATTGTTTTGACGCACACCACACACACATATAAGTACATATATAAATGCTCGTAAAATATTGTTAACATGTATTGTTTGAAGGTAATTAAATTGTTCTCGGAAACAATACCCGAGGTAGTCGGTCGAGGTGCACTCAAGATCATATCTTAATTAGCCTGTAAATTAATGTCATGGTACACTTTTATATATTTAAAAGTCAACAAAAATACAAAGTCCAAGGTCAAGTATGAATAGAGGCAATCAAGACACAATTCACATATGACATATATATCCTTCCTTCAACGCCATGGCGCCATCAGAGGTTTATGATAGAAGGAAAAATTGGTATCGGGATCGGAAAAATCGGTCGGGATTGGCCGAATTGGATCGGAAAATCGGATTTTTTTGCCAGAACCTTGTTTTACACTAAAAAGATAGAAAAAAATGATAAAAAATTTAGAAAAATTATTTCAATCAAATAATCCACTAATACAATATAATACAAGCATTACAACTAAAAACACACTCTTTTACTCCCAAAATGATACAAAGTGAAATTCTTATATATATAAATGAGTTGTGTTTTTTAACAACAAAGATTGTATGGTGTGGTGGTAGTGGTAGTGGACTTTGGTTGTTTAGCTATAGGGCATGGGTTCGATTCATAGATAGCTCAAAAATTTTTGGAATTTGTTTAATTCGTATTTCGGCCGTTTCGGTGAAATCGATCTATTTCAGTCCGGAACGATCAAAATTTAACTGAAATCAGGCTGGAACGGCTGAAATTTGATGAAATCTACACTAACTGCATAACTCGCACTATTAGAATATGAGTTTATTGCATGGTAAGGAAAATGGCTTGTTGCAAGGAAATACGCTTGCAACAAGCCCGAAAATACTTGTTGCAAGGGGATACCCTTGCAACTCTGCCCTTGCAACAAGCTTCCTTGCAACTACTAAGTATTTGCATGAGCAACCATGCAACAAGTATTTTCTGACTTGTTGCAAGGAAATACGCTTGCAACAACTAACCATGCAACTACTTTTACATCTGACCCCGTTCGGAGTATTTGCAAGGGGAGACAGCATGGGCCCCATCTGGTTATTTGCAAGGGGAGCGAACGTGGGTCCCACCTGACTATTTGCAAGGCTAAGGAACGTGGGTCCTACCTGACTATATGCAAGGCTAACACACGTGGGTCCCACCCTGACTATTTGCAAGGATAGGGAACGTGGGTCCCAGCTGACTATTTGCAAGGCCAACACACGTGGGTCCTACCTGACTATATGCAAGGCTAACACGCGTGGGTCCCACCCTGACTATTTGCAAGGATAGTGAACGTGGGTCCCACCTGACTATTTGCAAGGCAAGGGGACGTGGGTCCCACCTGACTATTTGCAAGGCAAGGGGACGTGGGTCCCACCTGACTATTAGCATGCGAAGATGATTAGCTTATTACATGGGTGATTATTTTGAAGGATATTATTTACATTTTCTGCGTGCACTGCCGTAAATACTACTTGCGAGGAAGTACCGATGGATATAATAACAGGAAATGGCTCAGCATGCTCCAATTCTACAATCCTCCCTCCCTGTACCAATCTGGTACCAGCCCAGTGCTGTTTTACAATTCCCAGTTTCCCATTCATCAAGATTTACATAAAACAACACACTGAAAAATATGTAGAAAGCAACTAATAAGCATTGAACAACCTAGTAGTCAGCTTACATTGAATCCCAATTTTAAAAGCAGTAAACCAACCTAGGTACTGAAAGTCTTAATTTCTAAATATACCCAAAATGTACCCACCTGTCAAGCATTCACAAAATAAAGACACCCCCATGAGATAAAACTATACCCACAATATAACCAAAAACTTTACCCTAAATATTGACAACCCTAGTAGAACTCGTTGGTTCATGTCGACGGGTGACTGCCCCACCAATCTGTCATTGCGGCCTCATTTCCCGCAATATCTTGTCTAGTTGGAGAGGTCAGCAGTGCTTGAAAAGACCCTTCATGATTTGGGTGTGAAGAACCAGCAACATCCTATGTATAAAAAATTGTCATGTTAGAAAATTAATTTGAGTTAATTTAAAAATTTAGTTATGTAGTTGAAGTCTGTCAGCAATAACTTATTATTGGTCATATAGTACTATTACCCATTATTGTTGTGTACTTACCTTGAGCTGGTTTTTTCCATTATATTGAAGGGTTGGTGGAAAAACATTGGAGTGTACTTGTCAAATTAGACTAATGGTCATTTGCAGTCATTGTATTTCTTGTACAACAGTAAGTGTATTTTGAGGCACTAATTACACATTACAGTGACGTCACTTAGATTTATATCTTCGATTTTACCTGTAAACAACCCGTATTCCCTGCCATACCATCTTGTGGTAGTTCAGCAATGGTAGCTGGTGCCTAAGTTAAAAATTAAAAGAACAAAGGTTAGTATAGGCAGGACTGCTAGCTGGCGTGTTACCAAAGCATTCACCTCAGGTGTGTACTTAAAATCTGTGAACACAACAAACCCTTTTATTTTGAAACCCTAAAGTAACCCCGAATTTGGTAAGACTTAACCTGTTGAGGAGGATGTTGTAACCCATGCATTTTGAATAACTGTTCGAACAGTAATTGATTTTGTGCTTGATCTCTTTGCCTCTCGGCGCGCTCCTCTGCGATACGGCGATCACGTTCTTGCACAATCGCGTCTACTTCTGCCCTAGAGAAGGTCTCCTGCACCACACTATTTGTCACCCCAGATAAAGAAGACGCTGTGTGGTTCTGCCTTTCTCGGGTGGTTGGTGTTTGCACCTTTCCTTCAAGCACGCTTCCAAAGGCCCAGGCACGACCATAGGTTGGTGGGCCAAGGGCTGTCAGAAATAACGTGCTATCGTCCAATTCAACATTCCTGATCAGCCTTCAATTCCTTAACCTTCCTCTATTAGAATATGACATAGTTGAGAAATATGTATTAAGTTGAAATTGAGAAGTGAACTGGTTTTTTACAGAGGCAGATGTCTACAATGCATCAGACTAATGTTGTTACCTATAACAATATTTTTTGTGGGCCGTGTAATAAATTTGGAATTGAGATGGCATTAATGTCTTTAGTCTTCTGCAGTGACCTACTTTATTGACCGGTGAATTGGCAAGGTGTTTTAAGTACCAGTAATTGGTCATTTACATGTCTATTGGTACTCGGTGGACGCCACAAAATTGTTTTAAAAAAACTGTACACTTGTAGAATTCCACTTACATAAACTTTCTTTTTTCTCTTGTTTGTAAATTGCAAGGTGTTGATATCAAACTTGTGAACCTGCCTGCTTGTCTCGTCGGCTGTTGGATCAACTCCCCCATTGACATCACTGTACTCATTTATTTCGGTCACACCCTCCTCGGCAGTACTTTTTTGGGCCACAACCGGTGATACGCCATTTTCTCTTGCACAGTGAATATGGATGTAAAGGTCCTCCATGGTTGGCTTTTTCCCCTTGAACAAAGTTGTCTCAAGAAGAAAACCACGAATTACAATTAAAGGTTAGATGAATGCTTAATGTGTAAATATTGATAAAAATTGAACCTAAGTATTCGAGAGCCTACCAGTGACTCAAAATGTTGGTGAGCACTAGCTGATCCAGCGTAGTGGGCGACCGTTCCAGATGCCGTGCGGTTTTGTTGGTTTTGTCTACTGACCTCTTGCCACGCATCTGAGAAGAAGATATCGCAAAGACCTCGCCAATGTATCGGGGCCACACACCAATGCGGCTCATTGGCCTTCCATGCGGCAATGTCCCAACCATATTTTTTTATGCGATTACGCCTTGCTCTGCCCAGCTCCTCACAGTACCTTTTGCATGCTATGGCCTCGAGTACTTCACGACAACGGTCAATGTCTTCATATTCAGCATACCTATACCTCTCCTACAGCAAAGAAAATTAGGGAGTTCACATCCAATGAATTAAGGATATCCACAAAATGAATTCAGAGAAAATGAAGTGATGCACTAAATTGAGGATAAGCTCCTAAGACCTACCTCAAATAAGAAAATAATAAGTAAAGAGACAAGTATCTCTAGCGTCTACAAAAACAGAAACACCAAAGTAATGCTTAGTTGCAATTAGGAACCTAAGCATGTGAAGGGTCTAAAAAAAGCTGATGTACTGCATTTTTTCGTAATTGTACTTAGGAAAACTATGAACCAAAAGAGACTTTATTTTTTACCTAAAAAGCAAGGTCCTGTAGTGTATTTCCTGATTTCCAACCATTGAACAAAGTTTGGCTGTAAACTTCTGGAACCGAATTAGGGTGAAATTATTTTTTGGAACTGATCTTTGCTGTAAAGGTTACCAGAAATTCCCTCTCCAGGTGAAAACTTCTGTACAAATCCCTCTCCAGTTGAACAGAAAAAATAAAATTAAGCCTAAATATAAAGGTTACCAGAAATTCCCTCTCCAGGTTTTTTTTTGATGTGTCATCGAAGCCGTGAAAAGATCTTAATGGTGCAGGCATGAGGCGAAGGGCAAGCCTAGTGATCGTCGCTGCTATCAACCTTGGATTTGATGCGCAACTGAACTCGTGTTGCCCAACTCGCCATACCTCCGGTCGTTGACTAGGGTCATCTTTCACCGGCATTATCACCCCAGGACCTCGTCCCTTTTTTTTTTTAGGTTGGCAAGGTGGGATTTCTCCTTCGGGTGCAGCATTCAAACTGTCACCAACATCTATTGGGAGGTCTGCACTACGTTTCCTCTTTGTGTATTTGGTAGCTTTTGATCTTGTGACTCGAGAATTTTTCTGGGGAGCCATTTCACCTTTGCTAACAAGGGAAGAAATATGATGTTATTTATAAATTAAAAGTTTGATGTAAAACTTAATTAGTGTCCAGTAAATTAATTAATAAATGTGAGTAACATGGAAATGGAGTAACATATTGAGCTTTGTCTCCGGAACTCGTAAGGGTAAATGTGTCATCTTTTTAGTTGTTGCTTGGTACCATGCTGTTATCCAACAATTAACATGATAGCTAATAAGTTGCTTGGTGTAGGTTGGGCTTCATAGTAGGATTCTTGTCACATGCAACAATAGCGGGGTTCATGGCCGGGCCAGCAATTGTTTAATTAGCAAACTCATCAGGTACATACACAAATTAATTCTCATGTACTTGGCTAATTATTATATATTGAGTTATCCCTACTCATGTAAGCCTAATTGAGATAAGAGATTCCTAGTTAACTTAATTGGCACCAAATTTGTTATCTCTACCCATGCAACCTAATTTGTTGAAAACAGTTCCACCACTGGTCTAAGAGGCAAATGAAAAACATAGTCTCAACATAAATTAAAACTTCAATATAGTCTCAACATGGGAATGAACCTTCAATATAGTCTCAACATAAATTAAAACTTAGAGATGAAGAAAACATAGTAACATACAAACTAGTACTTATATAGTCTAAGAAAACACATCCCCCACGACATAGCCCCCCATTTATGATTAACCTTTGAGATATCCCATCAACACGACCAAATATATGGAGGGGAAATATTACCCTTTACTACCTATTAAAGTACGAAATCACCGACATTCAAGTATTTCTCCAACAGTAGTAATAAATAATTACTACTCATCACAAAAATAACCCAAGTTAATTTATAGGATTGAACAAATTACCTTTAATTAAGTTGTACAAGAATCGAGGTGCAAGCAACTAAATATGCAAAGATCATACACTGTCCATTTTATCCAGACTTGTTTTTTCTTATGAGTAAGAGTCCTCTCCAGTTTTTTCTTTTGTTTGCAAAGGTCCTAGCTGCAAACATTCCAAGAGAGGTAAAAAAGGGAAATTTACAAATAACAGAATTGAGCATGGACTTCAATTAAAGTCTCCACAGCAAACTAGTGCACTGTGAGATCTACAAAACACCTCCACCTGTTAATTGCTCCTATCAAATGATCAACAATTCCAATACCATCAACAGGACTAACATATATAGAGCGGAACTGTTGCCATCAATAACTACGACATTATATAAGCACAAAGTCACCAACAATAGTAAAATATCAACTTATTCCAACCTTAAATTAACCATGAGTCACCCTTTTTGAATGCCACAATAACATGAGTCGGCCTTTTTAAATTAACCATTTCCAAATTTCTTAAGGCAACAAACATCAAATAACTCATCTATTTGATGTTTCAACTATCCATGTAATCATTTAATCACTTAAGGGAATATAATATATTTTCTTAATTTTACTTTATGTTAGTTATATATCTCTATCTGGATTCAGTGGTTTATTTATCATAACATCCTCATACAAGGTATATTACCAGCATGATTATTGAACACAAATTTATTTAATTGTAATTAAACCTTCCGCTTTGAGTTATACCTCGAAATAGTAGTTCCACTACTGGCCTAAGAGGCAAAAGAAAAATAACCATCAAGTTGCAACCTAATTCATACCACTAACTGAAAATAAGAGCAAAAGCCACCACAATGCGCAGATTTAGGGTAGAACATGACATGACCGAATTAGGCTAATTTACAACAAAAATAAGCAGTATGGGCCTAATTAGAAGCAAAGATTCCCAAATTAGCTTCATTTCTTCATTACTTAAATTCTGACATTCCCAGAACAAGAGGGAAAAGAGAGATAAGGAGGAAGGGGACGATGTACCTAAGGCCTTACTCCTAGAGATCGAGAGTCTGGAGAGAGATCGAGTTAATTACCTCAAGATTTTTGGATAGATCTGAGTGGTAAATGAGCGGCACAAAAGAGAGAGGGATAGAGATTAGAGAGCGCCGGTTTTGAGAAAATATGGGGAAATGTTCTCTCTCTCAAATCGAAGATAAAAATTTGGGTATAAGGCCTTGGCTGGGTAGATCTGAAATGTCCTCTGATTCATTTCATATTTTGCTTGACAATCGTGTCATGATCCTATAAGATCTGTGAGATTTGAGATTGTTGCAGATCTGTTTTGAACGGTTGAGATTTTTAACTTTAATGTGCAAAGTGTGCGATATCCCAGAGGACCCGAATTCATAAAGGGTTTGAGCGGGGGCCGAAATATGCATCTGATCGGATTGAGGGGAAAATGGAATTTCCACACTGGCGCCCATTTGGTCTTAGAAACAGGACGGTTATGGCTTCATTCAAGTTGCCGACCTCATAAAATTGTATTGGATTATATACGCCGTGCGCTGCAATTAGTGATTTATGCTCTCAATTAATTTTCGACAGTGTACCCATTATTAGAACAATTTTAGTGTTATGGCAGTGAAGTGAGTTGTCCTAATTACTTTGTAATTAATTACAAAGTAAAATTATTTTGAATTGGGTATTTTATGTTAGTAATTTTAAATAAATTTTTTTTCTAAGTTTAATTAATTCGTACATACAATTAATTGATTATCCATGTTATTCATTGAAGTAGCATTTGTAATATATGATTAGTCATTTTATGTAATTAGTGAGTTGTAAACAATGTAAAAAAAAATATTGAGATTCCAAAAATTAATAATAAATAAAATTATCCTTTAATACACGCTAATGTTATAGTTAATTGCATAATTAAATGAATTTGCACATCATATTATATTTTTATTACATGCCTATTGTTCTATATGGATCACATCCTCTATATGTGACTATGAGACATGAACTCTTGTAACGCGAGGTAATGAACCCGCAATGAAATGAACCGTGCGGTAATTGATCATAACCATTGAAATTGAAGACCACTACGTTTATTATCTTGTTGGAAAGTTTCACCGAGTTACGATCTTGTTTACCCCTCCATCCATTTGATCGAATATCGAACCATCAAATGGCCACAAAAACTTCGCGGCTAATCGACACCAAGACATAACGAAACTTACTATACTTTGTATTGGTTATGTTCAGTGTTATATGTTGATCATACGATAATAAATTTCTAGTCATTTCATCGCAGATCAACCGTCCAAAATCAATTTAAAAATGAACGGTCATAATTTTTTGGAATTATTTGAATGTGCAGAAAAAGTGGAAACTTTACAAATTATATGTTGTTAAGTATCTTATGCCCATATATGAGTTTAGAAATTATAAGGGAATTTTGGAAATTTTTTCAAACTAGTTTCTGTTCATATCAGATATGATAATAAACACAGCAGCAGATCATATGCCCTCAGATTGGATTTGAATGGTCTTGATCTTCTCATTTGGAAAGCTGCTGGGTATAGAGTGACAAATCCCTGAAGTAACGAAATAGCTCCTTTCAAACTGGACTGTAGATGCTGCTAATGATGCTTCAATAATCGGGCATGGATTTGATCGAACCGCTCAGACCTAACTCTTATTTTGATGTTACCTGAGGCCAAAGCCTTCTTGGGTAGGTCTCCCAAGTTATGACGGATTCGGATCCTCTGTAGTAACTCGAATTGACGATTTCTGATATGACCCCTCCTATTAAGATCCGCACTAATATTAAAGTTCACGTGCGTTATAGGAGTGGACATGATTGATCCTAACTAGTATCGTGCGGTTCAAAATTTAACTCAAATGGTGCGATAATGCAGAGGACACGCATTCTTTACGAGTTACGACCCCTCCCTAGAGATAACTCCGGACTTAGCATTTTTTTTGAATCCCAATTCGAAAATCAAAGGTTCCACTCCCTCTCCTCTCCCACTCTCTACCAAACAGCCGACGGTCGCTCTTCCACCACCTCCATTCCCGTCCAACCCGTTCCGATCTAAGTCGCCGTCGCCATTCCGAGACACCGACGGGTCTCTTCTCAAGCCCGCGCCCATTCCCTCTTCCCTGCCTCCAATCCCGTCCACCGCTCCGATCTTAGTCGGCGTCGCCTGCCCGAAGCAACGACGTCTCTCTTCTGTCTACCAGATCTTCTCTCCTAGATCGGCGGCTACCGGAATCAATGTCAAGCGGTAAGAACTTTTGATTTAGGGTTTTGTTAGCCGGAATAAATAGCAAATATAACTTAGCCGGAATAGCAAATATAACTTAGCAAATATGATTTAGGGTAAGAACTTTTGATTAGGGTTTTGTTAGCCGGAATAAATCCATCAGAAGAAATAGCAAATTATAAAATCCACCTATTATTCCAGCAATATAACTTATCTTTTAAACAGTAATGAAAAAATAAAGGATGAAATACCAAACGAAATCCATGCTAGCCGGAATCAATGTCAGAATAATAGGTGGATTTAGGGTTTTGTTTTAAAAGATAGGTGGATTTTATAAAATTTGGCCCGCGGTAAGCACTTTTGATTTAGGATTGTGTTTTAAAAGATAGGTGGATTTAGGGTTTTCTTTCTTTCTCTATTGTATTGTGCTGCTGAGTCATATTTTCCGACTGAATCAAAGGGTCTTGATTTTGATGTGTAACCATAGGTTCCATGGATGAAGCTGCCAACAAGACTGCTGGCTCAGATCTCAAGGGAGATGGTCTCCGAAGACCTCGCGGGTTCACTAAGAGCCAAATATCGCACAGGCGATGAAAAACCGGGTAAGAAGGCTACCCAGGGACTACAACCGCAGCCGTCGCCTTCCCAAACCAAGCTGCCCCCTCTGTCGGAAGCCCACGAATTAGAAGCAACTCTGACACCGGACACCAGCCAACCTGTTGCCCACCCAACCCCACAACAGACTCCGTCGCCTTCGCATTCCAAACAGCCACTGAATGAATCCCTCGATACCCCAGCCGGAGGTGTCCCAAATGCAAATCTGTCAAATATCGCTGACCCCCAACCCGTTGCATCCCAGCCTCCGTCGTTAGATGCATCCCAGCCCAAGCTGCCACCGCCTAACAGCAACGAAGTAGTGGCCACTGTGCCACCGACTAATCCGGCCGCGGCGCGACAACAAAAGAAGTCTGTCAGAGGCCGAGCGAAACGCAACAGTGGGAGCACAGCACAGCCCCTCCGCAGCTCATCAAGGCTCAACTCGTCGAGCACAAATGGGGAAGATGATCCATCTGATAGAGATACCATTTGTGTATTTTTTTTTTTAATGGAATTTGATGTGTACCCCTATAAAGACTGATCTCAAGTCCTAACTGGCCGTCACTGGAATTTCATGTTCCTTACAGATGGATTGGATTTGAATGTTGGATGGAAGAGAATTTGTTGTATATACCCATCATAACTTCTTTAATTATTTATTTCCAGTTTCTGAATTTTTTCACTTAAAATTACAGATTAAGAATGATTAAGAATGATAAATATATCCATTTCTGAATTTTTGGCTCTTGTTGGAATTTCATGTTACTAACTGGTTATTTATTTTAGGAACACCGCTTGAGCGACTCGAACCAGAGCCATCCAGGACAGAACCCTCCAGCGTTGAACCTCCGAAGTCGATGCCAACCGCCTCCATCGTAACAGAACATGGTGATGCCAACCCATGTGCACCATCATCACCGGCAGACCCGGAGTCAGGGCAGATACTTGACAAGTCTGACACAGGCCAAATCAACAACTTGTCGAGCACAGTGCTGGAGGATGTGATGGTTGAGCATGAAGGTATGTATTGTTTTAGTTAGTGATTTTGCTGTCATGTCTAGGGCCCCAAAAGAGCCTATCTCCACTACTTTTGGGATAATTAGCTCATGACCAGCAGTGCACTGTTATTGTATGCCTAAATTAGATCATGATTGCTATTAAATTAGAGCCCAACTAAATTAGCTCCAGGTTGCTGTTAAATTAGAGTATGACAAAATTAGATCGGCAGAGTGTATATGGAATTAGAGTATGCCTAAGTTTGAGTATCGTATTTCCACTGTCAACTTAGTTAAATTATCTCATGTATGTAATTATCTCATGTATGCCTTAGTTTGAGTATTGAGTATTGTATTTCCACTGTCAACTCAATCCATGCTGTTGTAGCAATATTCAATTGGATGAGTCTTATTTTTTTAGTTAGCGAAATATATTGAGAGCGTTAATTAATATGTCCTTCAATCATATTGATTTATTAAGTGGTTGTTCCTAATTGCAGTCCCTCTCCCACCGACTAATATAGCAACAGCTCAGGAGCAACGCGGTGAGCCCGAGCCAGAGGTAGCGGTCCCGCTGTCAGAACCATCTGCACCAGAATCACCGCCACAGTCAGAGGCTGGTGACTCTGACTGGTCTGCTTGGGCAGAGTCTGAGGCCAACCAAGAGAGGGAATCTGAAACATCTGAAGACACGACCAATTCAGAGGAGGATTCCGCACATCCAGCAATCAAGGATGACGATGGCGGCAAGAGAGGCCTCAGACTCCGCCCACTTCGGAGCTGTGATGAAGCGAAGGAAGCCAACAATAGAGAACTTGATGAAGAGAGCCTTCGCGAGGCTGAAGACAAGACTACGAGAAAGAGAAAAAGGGTGGGGAAGTCCGAAGTGAGGCGGGGCCGCAGTAAGGCCAATCCTCGTAGAGCAGCAGCACCGGACATGCGACCTGAATTGATTGTTGTTGGCGACGTGGAGTTCACATCCAGTCCTCTGTGCACAAAGATAGTCACAACAGTGAGGATCCTGACCTTGGAATGCATGCCGGGGCCGTACAGGACGTACAATATGTTTCCTATCAAGGCGCGTGTGGAAATCGTAAAGAAGTTCTTGCAGAGGTATACTTGGAGGGAGGGGGAAAATGTGGAACGATGTCTGGATGTCTTTGAGAGAATAGCATCGGAAGCATATTATCGCGCGGTGACATCGGTGAGGAGGGAGTACACGAAGAAATATGGAAAAGATAAGGAGGTGTGGAAGGACTTCCCTCCACAGTGGTGCAAGAATGTAAATCACTGGAAGGGGCTGTGCCTCATTTGGTCGAAGGAGAAGTTTGACCAAATATCAACCACCAACCGGAATAACAAAAAAGGAGGGATTCTACATCATGTGGCGGGTTCCAGGTCATCATATCGGCACGCACAAAAACTGGTACGACATAAATTATATTTATTATTGCTATGGACATGAAACTCAGGATTTTAAACCAAAAAAAAATAACCTTCTCAATGACTTCTATTGCAGGCATCCGAGAAGGGATCGGCCGTGGGACTAAAGGAGGTTTTTGATCGAATGCACATGAAGGAGTCTCCATCTGGAAAGGTGTACGTAAACGAGAAGGCACAACTAAAGATGGTAAATTTCTAGTTTCTGAATTTTATCCAATAATTGTTCATTATAAGAAAGGGATTGCATTCAGATTTTATTGATTCTGGTACCATAATTGTTCATTACAAGGGCTTCATTGTAATTAACCCCAAAATGTACTGGTAGCACAGTGCTGCAGGAAGTGCAAATGGAACCCCTATTCTTTGGCTTTTGTTTTTTCTTGAGTTTAGTTTAAAGTTTTAATATTGTTTCTGAGTCATAATTTTTGTTTTTGTTTAAGTTTAAATGTTTATTGTTTAGCTTTTGTCCTCCAGCGTTCACTAAGCTGATATAATTATTTTTTTTCTTTGATTGTTTAATTAATTATTATTTTCTTCCCACATGCAGCAGAAATTTGAGGACCTCAAGCGTAATTACGGGGAGGTGTTGACAGATGAGTGCCTTTGGGAGCTTGCTGTAGATGGCGAGGATGGTCGTGGCCGGTTGTTCGGCTTTGGAAACCGGTCGAGGACATGCAGAGTCAACCAAGCATTGGCTGCAGAGGATGCAACCATGTCAGATGCTGGCAGGAGCACAGCCACATCTGCTGAAAATGAGAATGAAAAGTTCACAAAGGCACAGGTGGCAGAGTTGCTTGCCTCCAAGCTGGCAGAAGAATGAAGAGCGTTTGCTAGTGAGCTTGCGGCCCAAGAGAAGCGGCACAGGGAAGATTTTGAAAGGCAAAAGAAGAACGACGAATACAACAGAGAATGTATTGCGGCGCTCTTCCGGCTTCATGGTCAAACTCTTCCACCGACTAATGTAAGTTCATAGCTAATTTTTATATAGAAATGGAAGTTCATAACCCAAACTCTTAATTATGATGGAACTCATAAACCTCAAACTCTTCCACTGCCTAATGTAGGTTTCATATAGCCGATGGTTACACTTTACTGCTAAAAACAACTAATTAAGTTGCTTTGTTAATACTCTTTTTTTTTTACTTTGTAGGAGGGGTCATCCAGGGGACATGATGGTGACTCAGCAAATGGGGGGGGGGGGAGGGGACCCCGAGAATTCACGTGCCAAAGGATGAATTGGCAATGTGTCACTAACCTGGATTTGTAATAACTATAATGAACAAAGTAGGATGGGAAAACAATTAATTTTTACTATGCTTCAGCATGCTAATGTAGGATGTGTTGTTGTTTATATTGCCTTTTCAAGCTTGAAAAATGTGGAATTCCTCTGCAATTTTTTATAGGTACCATCAATTTTATGTTGAAACTATATGGTTTTAGTTGCTTTTCTTAGACTATGGTGGTTGTGTTTAATATGATGGGTTTTGTTGAAATTATATGGTGGTTGTGTTTAATATGATGCGTACACTGTGGGTACGCTCTGAAATTATAATTTTACTCATTTAATAGGTGCCATTATTTACATGGGTATACCAATACAAATAATAATTGCTCTATGGAATCAGGGAGCATTCTTTCCGTTTTAAGCCGTGAGAAGCCTTTTATGTAAAAATAGAAGCCGCCTATCGTTTTCCCCCAAAAGGAGTCGGAATGGCACCCACCTCACTCTCACCTTTGCTATTCTGACATTGGATCGGCAAAGAATCTCCCAGCTCAACCCTAAATCGCCTCTCCACTGATTTGACCGTTCTCCCTGTTCAAGGCAAGTTCAAAGAGCCCAACCATATCCTCTCAGCTCAACCCTGTCTAATTAGCTCAACTATACCTAGTGTAAGTAATTCTCCATTTGCTGAAAATTGATTGTATATCCTATCTAATTGGCTCAACCCTTCTATATGTTGTGAACAAATTAAATTGATGGTCATCAATTTCAAACTAATTTAATGCTGCCACTCAACAACCCCCAAATTAGACTATGACAAACTATGTCCATATTTCAAATGTAGATGTAATTAAACTCAATGCATGTTAGAGGCTAACTCATTCATCTTGTCCAACAATTAACTAGTAAAATGTCAACGGATCGTCGATGGATGTACAACCGACTAAATCCCAAAGGAGGGATTCTACCCGAGTTCATAAAGGGTGTGAAAGAATTTGTTGATGTAGCTTGTTCCAAGCCCTCGGTTGTGACGGTCCTTAATGGCAAAGAATGTATCCCTTGTCCATGTAAGAAATGTGAAAACCTCAACAACAAAGAATTGCAAACCGTGAGGATACATCTTTACAAATTCGGCTTTCGAGAAGGATATGAACACTGGCATTCACACGGAGAGGAACGTCCAAACTCATCTCGCAATACCCCGGAAAATCCACCAATGGAGCAAAACGATGACAATTATCATGTCGGAGGTGATATGGTACGGGCGGCCGCGGGCCAAAATTTCGATTGGGAGGAGGATAGACCTACCGGAATGGCTAAAAAATTCTTCGACATGCTAGCCACATCGGAAACACCGCTTTGGGAAGAGAACATGACGGGTCAAATGAAATGTGAATCACACACAATCTTGTCGGCCGTGACACAAGCACTCGCATTGAAGTCGGAACACCAATTGAGCCAAAAATGCTTCGATGGGATGATGGGTCTTATCAAAAGCATGCTTCCCCCTAGTGAAAAAATACCGGAAAACTTATATCAAGCCAAGCGATTGGTCGAGCCGCTAGGGATGGAGCATGAGAATATAGACGTATGTCCAAACTTTGGTATGCTTTATTACAACGATGCGAACAAGGACAAGACACATTATTATGATGAATGTGGTACACCGAGATATAAGCCACCGGGACCTAATAAGAATGCAAAACCGGTTCCATGCAAACAACTTCGTTATCTACCTATCACCCCAAGATTGCAAAAGTTGTATATGACACGAACAAATGCGGTCAAAATGAGATGGCATAAGGAAGGTTTTCGTGAGAAGCCCGGGATTATGGTGCACCCGGCTGATGGTGAGGCTTGGAAGCACTTAGCATGAAAATATCCGGCTTTTGCCAAAGAGGTGAGAAATGTTTGGTTGGGGATAACGATGGATGAATTCATGCCATTCCCCTCAAATGCGTCTCCATATTCATGTTGGCAGGTACTTGTTTTTCCGTATAATTTACCACCGGGGATGATAATGAAAGAAGATAGCATGTTCCTCGCGCTTGTCATTCCTGGACCTAAGCATCCGGATCGGGACATTGACATTCTTCTTGAACCTCTAATTGACGAATTGAACAAATTGTGGAAGGATGGAGAACTTACATGGGATGAGTCTAAAAAATAGAATTTCAACATGCGTGCAACACTTCTTTGGTCGATAAACGATTACCTTGCATACGAGATGCTAAGTGGGTGGGGTACTAAAGGCCGATTGGCATGTTTTCATTGCATGGGTGCAACAAAGGCATTCCGACTAAAGCATGGTGGGAAATTTACATGGGTCGGCTGTCAAAGATGCGTTTTGCCTCTAGATCACCCTTTCGTCGCGATAAGAAAAATTTCATAAAAGGTATGGTCGATTTTGACCGGCCACCACGAAGAGTAACGGGAGAGGAGCGGCTCGCGATGGTGAGTAAACTAGAGGGGATGAAATGAGGTAAAAAAAATGGTCTTGACCAGTTGGAAGGTTACGGTCAAGCCCACCATTGGCAAAAGAAGAGTATTTTTTGGAGCTTGCCCTATTGGAAGGACAATATGTTGCCGCACAACATTGACATGATGCATTTGGAGAAAAATTTCGCAGAAAATTTGATTTACACACTTCTGGGCATGGGGACTAAAAACAAGGATAATGAAAAAGCACGGAAGGATTTGGCTATTCTTTGCAATCGTGCCAATCAGAACTTAACTCCAGACCCGGATAACCCGGGAAAGCTGCGAAAACCAAAGGCTCCCTTCACAGTCTCTCCACAACATAAGAGGCAGGTTTTAATATGGCTTAAGGAGAATGTCAAGTTCCCCGATGGCTACGCATCGAGTTGGTCAAGGTGTGTGAACCTCAAAACAAACACCCTAACCGGGCTAAAAAGCCATGATTTGCATGTGTTCATGGAGCGACTTCTTCCTGTCGCATTTCGAGACTTTGTCCCTGATTCCGTATGGGATGTTTTGTGCGAGATTTCAAGTTTCTTTAGAGAGATTTGTGCCAAGGAGCTTGATCCTTCCCGTATCGACCAATTGGAAAAGGATATTGTGCTCACCATGTGCAAAATGGAAAAGATATTCCCGCCGGGATTTTTCGATTCTATGGAGCATCTTGTGGTCCATGTCTGTCACGAGGCTAGATTGGGTGGACCCGTAGGGGCTCGATGGATGTATCCTTGTGAAAGGTGTTTTTTTTTAATCTCTTTTTGATTCAATGTTGAAACACTTAGCTCACTCAATGCTTCAATATATAAACCAATATTTTTATTACAGACGAAACAAAGAACAGAGGATGAGAGTCACGAACAAGGCAAAAGTTGAGGGTTCAATCGTCGAGGCTACAATTGTTAAAGAAATTGGTGCATGTTGCTCACTTTATTTTGCAGAGAACTCCAACACTAACCCACAAGGGGTTGGAACAAGTAACCCTCGGCGGAGACGTATATCGATATTTGATACCGCGGGCCGTTTCTTCACACGGCCAAGTCGAAGGACTCTCGATGACAAGGAACTTAAAGCTGCACACACATATGTCATCCTCAACTGTCCCGAGATAAAAAATAAATTCCTAGGGTACAATCTTATAAAATGTTTATTTTGATGAATTCAAAATTACAAATTATAAACAAAAACTTATTCTCTTGTATTTTGACATGTTGGAATGTGTAGAGAGTTCGATGCATGCATGCTAAGCTCTAGACAAGCCAGATCCCCACTCCATTTAGACAAAGTTCGTGAAGATGGCTTTGCAGATTGGCTACGGAAGAAGGTACTATCTGATCATGATTGCGACCCCTACATCCGAAGGGCAGGACTCATGCCGCAGAAACAAGCGGACTACTATGAAGGGTACGAAGTAAACGGCTATCGTTTTCACCGGAAGCATATGGGGAAAACAAGTCAACAAAGAGTAGCGGTATTTGCATTAAAGGGGAATGGGATGGAATTGACACACCACAAGACTACTATGGACTTCTCCAAGAGGTAATTGAGCTAGATTACGATGGACTCAACAAGGTCGTTCTTTTTCGGTGTAATTGGTTTGACATAACAAACTTTGTAAGGGTGGACATCCAACATGGAATTGTTGAGGTTAACCACGCTTCTCGCCTTAAAAATTATGAACCATTTGTATTGGCACCTCAAGCAATCCAAGTATTCTACCTTCCTTATGCATCGGATAAAATTGAAAGACGTCAATGGTGGGTGGCAATGAAAACTAGCGCGAAGGGGAGGTTTCGTTCCGAGGACGACGTCGAATTAGCAAACCTAGAATTTTTCCAAGATGAAATGCCGGATCACGCAATCG
The DNA here is from genome assembly GCA_025461045.1 of Carex parvula. Taxonomy (NCBI): domain Eukaryota; kingdom Viridiplantae; phylum Streptophyta; class Magnoliopsida; order Poales; family Cyperaceae; genus Carex; species Carex parvula. The sequence goes on along the minus strand of JAJGRW010001175.1, from coordinate 174,686 downwards.
AGGTTTCAAATGGTCAAGAATTTGATTGGGATGGTATGACCCCTCAAGAAGACGAGTTCGACCTAGTAGAAGATACGATGTCGCAAGGTGAGGATGAGTTTGAGGACAACCCAATTGAGGTAAGCGACGAAGAGTTGTACATGGACCTAGGTGAGGATGAATTTGGTTTTTAGGCCCCTAATGCTTCCGATCAAGAGTTTTAATATTGGTGAATCAATAGTTGTATGTGTGTTGTGTCACAAAGAACATAACAATTATTTTTGTTTCCCAATTATTTTGGTGAGGCTTGTTGTAAATGATAAAATTTAATTAGTTATCAAGGTATTGAATCTTATATACTGCTATTATTCATGTTGTTGATTTATAGTAAAAATCTTCATTTACAAGGAGATATCAAATAAACAGAAGTGCATCTGTCTCCAGGAACTAAACAATTGCAAGGGGAAGGCCATGCAATTAACCCATGCAATTGGACTACTCACAGGGACCTTCAATAAAATATACTATAAACAAGGGGTTAAGTAGTTGCATGGACCTCCAATTAATTATAATATCTCATATTCATAAAGTATTTGCAAGGGGAGATAGATGAGTTGTTGCATGGACCTCCAATTAATTATAATATCTCACATTCATAAAGTATTTGCAAGGGGAGATAGATGAGTAGTTGCATGGACCTCCAATTAATTATAATATCTCACATTCATAAAGTATTTGCAAGGGGAGATAGATGAGTTGTTGCATGGACCTCCAATTAATTATAATATCTCACATTCATAAAGTATTTGCAAGGGGAGATAGATGAGTTGTTGCATGGAACTCCAATTAATTATAATATCTGACCTTCATAAAGTATTTGCAAGGGGAGATAGAAAACAGTTGCATGGTTGCACATCACACAGTTGCATGGCAGACATGTTGCATGGGCTTAGCCTTGCAACAACTCTGACGAATTCAGAAAAGCCATTTCTTTTGCATGGGCCGTCATTACCTTGCAACAAACTAGTTCTAACCATGCAATAAACTCAGATTCTAGTAGTGTCGGCCTGAAATCGGATCGGTACCGTCCGATCCCGATCCGGAACGGCCAGTTCTGCTCTGGAACGGCCGATTTTGCCTTCTAGGGTTTATCTATATAATGAAAGAAACCAGGAGAACAGAACACAGTGAATGAACTAAAAGAAACACAAGAGAAAAATACGCTTTGAGTGAAGATGAGGGCCTCCTTTCTTCTTCTGCTACTACTCGCACTCGTCAACCCTTCAATGCAATATTATTTTAGTAGTTGGCAACCGATAAGCAATGCAACAGTCTTGACAGACCCACAAATTCGTAGCCTTGCCAACGCCACCATCAACTGGCACAACAAGCAGAGAAACGCTCACATTGTCCTTTTAAATGTCACAGGGGGCTTAGAACAGTACTTCGTTAACCAGGGTGTTCTGCTCGAGCTACACTATGTACTCTTCGTGGATGTTCTACAGCCGAAACCAAACAACAGGATTGCAATGAAGCATTATCAGTGCACTGTGTTTGATCACAGCCCGCCAAAGGGATCAGCACTTCAATTCTTGTATTTTGGCAAGAGGATCACTTTTCTGTGATTCATGTCGATGATTTTCGTTGTACTTGTGGAAAACCATTAAAATGCATTTTTATTTGAATTCATGTATCTTATTCACCATCTGCTGAGTGTAGAATATGTAGTAGATATTGCATGTATGCATTCTGCCTTGGTTTTATTTTTGTTATTTGAAAAGTCGGCTAAAGAAATAAAGTTAGTACGCAGTTTCTTTATTAATATCCAAAGACATGTGTTAACTTAAATGATTTGTTTTAAGTTTTTTTATTAATAATTAATGCCATCATCTTTTATTAAAGCAAGTAAACTAATTAACATAACTCAAATTTTACTACATAATTTTTCTTAATGCATTCTTATATCATATAATTTAACTCTTTATTATTAAAATATAAAATATAAAATTAACTAGCTTAATTAGGACTGCAGTGCTCGGCAATATATGTTTATACTCGTGCGCATGAGATTGTATTGAATAATTCTTATATAATAATAATTATAATAAAAATAAAAAGAAAAATAATATATAACAAAAATAAATAAAGTATGACTTTTATTGTTTATCACAGAGATATTTTATTTTGTTCTTGTATTTTAAAATTTAAAATTTAAATATATAATTCAAATCGTTGATCATATTATTTCCGAGAGGTACGTTTATTTATTTATTTACAATATGTTTGGCTCATTTCAAACAAGATCAAAAGTATATTGTTAACAGTTGTTAATTAATATTAACATATGTTAACAGTTTCTCTCCGTTAGACAAAAAAGGGGAAAAAAACCTTCTTTCCTTAAGACAAAGAAATAAATGATTTTTCTTTGTACGTTTGAATTAAAATTAAATCGTTACAAAAAGAATAGAAAAATACATGGAGAAAATTTTCTATCCCTACATTTCTTTGTACTGGTGATAGAAAACAATAAATGCTCAAATGACTTGACTTCCAGAAGTCAGCACCTCGAGATCTTACACTAGAAAAAAAAAATTAGTTACCACCTGCTGCAGGAATCCATGATTAAAAAAAACTAGACTATATGATAGAGAAAGAGTAGATTAAAATGTACCATTGGTTTTGTGCTTCAGCCATACAGTTCAACGTCAAAATGACAGTGAATTACGTAGAATTTTGACTTAGATTTTGCCTCATTATCTCACATTTATATATGTTTAATTAATTAGAGAAAAATGTTACTGTTGGTCTACTTTATGTTTTAGTGTAGGAAACATGTTTGGGGGCTATTTTACATCATTTGGAGCAAGAATCAGATCAATCGGAAAAACGCAGCTCATCGACTAATGCTTTGGTACGGCCCGTATTGCCTAATACGGACCCCGTACGGACCAAAGATGGCCAATACACATTAACTCTCTCAGCGACACAGGGGGAGTATGGACCGTATCAGCCAATATGGTCCGTATCCGAGGCGCCCTTTGGTGAATAACTGTGCCAGTTGTATTTAGATCAGATTACTTGGACTCACTCATCTCCAGGCGCCCAGGCCTCTCTTATTTCAAAAATAAATCTCACGTACCCAGCCTCTAGATTATTTTTGAAATAAGAGAAAGAGAAAGACCTATCCTTGAAATAAGAGAAGACCTATCCTTGAAATTTTGCGCTGAACAATGCCTTGATTTGCACGAATTTTGACGGTGATCGGTTCGTTCAAATTTTAGTAGCATTTGGGAGTAGGAAAATATGGGTGCAGTGGAACTTTTTCCTCTCCGCCATTTATCTCAAGTGCTAGAGGGTGTAAAGCGAAAAGGAGGGCTGTCCTCAGTCGCGTGGATATGTTGAGCGGGTTCTCCTCATTTGTGGTGATGGGATTGTGTGCGAGATCGAGAGGGTGAGGGTTTGTGTGCGAGACCGACAAAGAGTATGCAAGAGAGAGGAGAGAGCGGGGAGGAGGGTGTTCTGTCGCTTTCTTTCGCACGGGCTCTAATCATTGAGAGATATAGAGAGGGAGAGAACAGTAGGCCTCCATTTTCAGTTTTGGAATAAACCTTGATTTGCACGAATTTTGATGGAAATCGGTTCGTGCAAATTTTAAGAGTATTTGGGAGTATGAAAAATTGAGTGCAGTGGAACCCTCTTTATATATATATGAGTACGGCTAACACGCTTCCTCTAGTATATCAACAATATGCTTCCAGCCTCCAAAATCTATCGAATGAGCTTCAAATGACAAATCTAAACTGTTCAAACCAATCTCCTTACCGAGAGCTTCGTTTCCATATAAAACAATTTAATTTTTGAATTTATTTACTATCAAGTCAAGTGGTCAAAGAAATGAGCAAAATAGTGCATTAAAATGCGCACAAAATCCTTCATATTTTGACCGCTTGACTTGATGGTAAATAAATTCAAAAATTAAATTTTTTTATATGGAAACGAAGCTCTCATTAAGAACATTGGTTTGAACGGTTTGGATTTATCGTTTGAAACCCATTCGATTGATTTTGAAGACCGGAAGCATATTGTTGATATACTAGAGGAAGCGCGTTAGTCGTACTCATATATATATAGAATCTGGCTAATATGCTACGCGTAGCATAGATGGCCTCCGTGCTACGGCTCAATATTTGAGTTTTTAAAATCTCAATAACTGTCGATTCGAACCGTTTAACATGATCTCCATATGAATATGTACTTGCAAACTAAATTTTCAGATCAAGTATTTTTCTACCTATCTAAAAAAATAGTACAAAAATTCTAAAAAATATAAAATATGTACTTGCAAACCAAATAGTATTTTTCAGATCATATGGAGATCATGTTAAACGGTTCGGATCGACCGTTAGAATTTTGAAAACTCAAATATACTACGCGTAGCACCGTAGCCAACTCATGAATGAAGGCAATTAGGACAATTACTATATATATTTCACAACTTGATGTCACAAGACTCACAACCGAGGCGCTGTAATTCACATATGACATATATACCCTTCATTCTCATCAGAGGTTTATCTCTATAAAGAAAGAAACCACGAGAACTTGTACAGTGAATGAACTAAAGAAGAGAGAGAGAGAGAGAGAGTCGCATTGAGTGAAGATGAGGGCCTCCTTTTTTGTTCTGCTACTACTCGCACTCGTCAACCCCTCAATGTCGTTGTCAGATACACCGCCTCGCCCAACGTCACGCCGTATTTATCTTACACCGCCTCGACCGTTGGGCAAAGAAGAGAGCGCGTCACCATATATTCGTAGCTTGGCCAACGCCACCATCAACTGGCACAACAATCAGACAAATGCCCACATTGTCCTTTCAAATGTCACAGGGGGCGATGTACGGTACTTAGTTGACAGGGACGACAGCTACACGTACTATGTACTGCTCCAGCAACAGTATGTGCTTTACATTGACGGTCTAGAGCCGAAACCAAACTGCAATTACAGTTTTGCAATGAAGCATTATGTGGGCGGTGTGGATGATCACAGCCCGCCAAACGGGACGTCTCTTGTAGTCAACTACTTTCGAGAGATTATACCGGAGTGATGTCCATGATAATTCGTTCTACTTCTTGGGACGCATTAAAATGCATTTTTAGCATCTCAATAAATTATATTTGAATGTATGTATCTTATTTACCCATCTCGTGAGTGTTTCATATCACAGATTAATGAAGGTTATTATCGTAATATCATGTACTCTTATTCTCCAATAAATAACGTTTTTTAATTATTTTCTGTTCTGCGTTTATACTACTGCGTGCATGTAATTGTCTGTGGTCAAATTTGGGCAGCCAACAGTTTACTGATAAAGAAAAAGGTGAGTAGATAATTAAGCATACTGCTTCGTAAATAGTAAAAAGAAAATTAATCCACAATCGATCATGACACGAGAGAAAGAAGAGAAAGAAAATATATGTGGATATCGTGGCCATGCGTAATGCCGTTTTTTTATTAATAGGAAAAAAAAATATCAACAATGAGGAATAATTTTGCTAGATTTTGAAAAATAGAAAACACGTTATGGTTTGTAACGTCCAGGACACTGTAGCGGGACGTTATGGTCTATAATGTTCAATTAATCTGTTCGCTAATGATCTAAAAATAACAAAATATACTGTAGTTAGATGTTATTGACCATAACGTCCAGCTACAGTGTTTTTTCCTCTAGCTACAATGTTTTTTTGTTAATTAGAGATCATTAGCGATTAGATTAACTTGACGTTATAGTTTATAACATCCTGCCACAGTGCCCTGGACGTTACGAAACATTTTTGTTATTTTTAAATGACAAATGTTGCCAGATTGTTGCAATAGTTCTTACAAAAAATTAATGTGTTTGTTCGATTTTTCTTAAAGAAGTTGTGGATTCTATAATTAACATGAAAAAAATTGTTCATGCCATGCCATGCAATGAAAATAACACTATATTTGTCTCTTATTTCGTTGAATTTTATGAAGTATTATATATAGTATGCAATATATTCAGTTAATTCATGTGTTAACAATCGAATGCTGTTTTATGTTAATAAAAAGCTGTATGAAACTATATATAATATAAAATTGTTTTTCCTATGAAATAAATAATAGAAGAAAGTTATATATTGTTACTTGTCCAATATGATATGGTTTAGTGTAGATATTGATGTATGCATTCTGCCTTTGTCTTATTATCTGAAAAATCAGCTAAAGATAAAGTATGCACGCAGTTTCTTTAATAAGATCAATATTTGATGCTTAAATTTTATGAGGACGCCTTCATTTTTTGTGCCTCCACCATATATGTCTCAATTTTAAAAATATTAATATATCAAAATTTAAATTATAAACGTCAAAATAAAACCGTTAAATGCGATCTATGTTATTTTCTCTATCTGCTCATTAAAAAAAAAATATCACATTTTAAGTTTTTTTTATGTGAATCAATCATTTGAAAAATCAACGTCTAGAAATTATCCATATTAGTATATTTTTATATGCTCTTGATGACAACCAAAACAAAGTTGAAATGTCACAACTTTTTAAATGAATATAGATAAAATGATGTAGATCATATCCAACTGTTTTATTTTGACTTTTAAGTTTTTTTTTTGAATTACTAATTAAAGTTCTTAAAATTGAAAGCATGATCAAGACACAAAAAATAAAGACATTTTAACCCACCTCAAATTTTATATTTAAAATATAAATGCATTAAAAAATATCACATTTTGACATCAAACTTATATGGTAGCATAAGTACCCTACTATATGCCTATGTGGTAGCAAAACCCTAGCTATATTATATATAAATATACAATTCAGTCAAGATCTCGATCGAGATTACAGTGTTTTTTGTTAATTAGAGATCATTAGCGATTAGATTAACTAGACGTTATGGTTTATAACATTCCGCTACAGTGCCCTGGACGTTACAAAACATTTTTGTTACTTTTAAATGACAAATGTTACCAGATTGTTGCAATAGTTCTTACGAAAAATTAATGTGTTTGTTCGATTTTTCTTAAAGAAGTTGTGGATTCTATAATTAACATGAAAAAAAATTGTTCATGCCATGCAATGAAAATAACACTATATTTGTCTCTTATTTCGTTGAATTTTATGAAGTATTATATATAGTATGCAATATATTCAGTTAATTCATGTGTTAACGATCGAATGTTGTTTTATGTTAATAAAAAGCTGTATGAAACTATATATAATATAAAATTGCTTTTCCTATGAAATATATAATAGAAGAAAGTTATATATTGTTACTTGTCCAATATGATATGGTTTAGTGTAGATATTGATGTATGCATTCTGCCTTTGTCTTATTATCTGAAAAAATTAGCTAAAGATGAAGTATGCACGCAATTTTTTTAATAAGATCAATATTTGACGCTTAAATTTTATGAGGATGCCTTCATTTTTTGTGCCTCCACCATATATGTTTCAATTTTAAAAATATTAATATATATAAATTTAAATTATAAACGTTAAAATAAAACCGTTAGATGCATGTGATCTATGTTATTTTCTCTATGTGCTCATAAAAAAAATATCACATTTCAATTTTTTTTTTATGTGAATCGATTATTTGAAAAATCAACGTCTAGAAATTATCCATATTAGTATATTTTTACATGCTCTTGATGACAATCAAAATAAAGTTGAAATGTCACAATTTTTTACATGAACATAGATAAAATGATGTAGATCACTTTTAAATTTTTTTTGAGTTATTAAAGTTTTTAAAAATAGAAGCATGATGAAGATACAAAAAATATAGACATTTGAACCCACCTCAAATTTTATATTTAAAATTAAATGTATTAAAAAATGAGGAGGGTTCAAATGCCTCCATTTTTCATGCCTCCACCATGCCTCCATTTTTAAAAACTTTAATAACTCAAAATTTAAAACTTAAAAATCAAAATAAAACCGTTGGATATGATCTAAATCATTTTATCTATACACGTGTAAAAAATTATGACATTTCAATTTTGTTTTGGTTGTCATCAAGAGCTTGTAAAAAAACATATAAATGTGGATAATTTCTAGACGTTGATTTTTCAACTTATTGATTCACATAAAAACAAAATCAAAATGTCATAATTTTTTATACGTGTATAGATAAAATGATTTAGATCATATCCAACGGTTTTATTTTGATTTTTAAGTTTTAAATTTTGAGTTATTAAAGTTTTTAAAAATGGAGGCATGGTGGAGGCATGAAAAATGGAGGCATTTGAACCCTCCTCTTAAAAAATATCACATTTCGACATCAAACTTATACGGTAGCAGAACCCTACTATATATATGCCTATGTGGTAGCAAAACCCTAGCTATATTATATATAAATATACAATTCAGTCAAGATCTCGATCGAGATTATATTCTCTCAAAAGTCAACAATGGAAAGCGCAAGTGGTCTAATTGGAAGTAACTAGAGTCTTAGAAAAGTATACTTCATTTAGAAAAAATATATCACATTTTGACATCAAAATTATATGGTAGCAGAACACTAACACTAGCTACTCATATAATAATTAATGGTGCTAGAAAACAATAAATGCTTAAATGATTTTTCCAGAAGTCAGCGCCTCGAGAACTTGCACTAAACAAAATTTCAACTTACCACCAGGAATCCATGATTAAAAAAACTAGACTATATATAGAAATATATACAATTAAGTACTTAAGATCTCGAGATTTTTTTTTCTCAAGTCAACAATGAAATGCGCAAGTGGCACTAATTTGGAAGTAACTGGAGTCTTAGAAAAGTATCATGATAAATATACCGTATAAACAAAAAACAATTATGAGTACTACTTTCTGGTTGTTATAAATTTATTTTAAAACTCAAAATTTATATAAATATTTATTTTAATATTAACGTTTTTTAAACTTATGAATTATAGAGCTATTTGTGAATTAATCTGTTTGATTCAATTTTTACATAGAAGCTCACTCTGTCATAGAAGATCGAACCAAATGTATTTTGTATGTGAGTTGTGCGTGACATCTAGGATCTAGCACTTGAGAGTAGGTCCGATGGGCAACGGACCTACTGGTTCGATGGGCAACGGACCTACTGGTTCGATGGGCAACGGACCTACTGGTTCGATGGGTTTAATCACTGTCGATTTGCTTTAAGATTCGTGCAGAATACTTTAAACTTCGTGTGTGTCTGTTTCAATTTTCGTGCGCACAAATCTTAAATTAGATCGAACGGTCATCATGCTCGTTGAACCTAAAAATAGATCCGATGGGCATCGGACCTACTCCGTTCTCGACATCTAGGATATCCGTTACTCATCATTTTAACCAATTGAAGAATTAATCAATTGATACATATAGCTTGCACCAGCAGATATACAAGCAATTAAATCGTCATTCGTTTGAGTGTCACACGCTTTGTTATTATATATATACACACACATAGAGCAAAGTTAGGGTGTGATATGTTACCAAAAAAAGTTGGTCAGCACAATTTTAAAAATCAATCAGATTGGCTCATATATATGAGAGTAGATAATATACAAACGTTTGTTCCTAGCCTCCGGAACAAATGGTTCGGTTCTCCGATTTTCAAAGTCCAAACAGTCGATCCAAACCGTTAGATATTCAATCTATATTAAAATGTGCTTGGAGACCAAATTTTACATTTTTTAGAATTTTTTTACTATTTATTAAGCTGACTTCAACATTTTAATTAGTCGGTTTCCGAAGACAAATAGTTTGTTTCTCTAGTTGTGACACATACACAGTGGCATATTGTCATACATTCATATGTGTCGCAAGTAGAAAATAATCTATTTGTTCTCACAACCAACTAACTAGAATACTAAATATATCTCTTAAAAATGCTACATATTTTTTATTTTTAATAAAGAGTAAATGGATATTTTATAATTAAAAAATGAGTTTTAATAGACCTATGGTGATAAATAGTAAAAAATCGGCAGCTTCTAAAAAAAAATTGAAAAAAATTATCTGGCAGCTTCTGCCAAGAATTATCTAGCAGCTTCTGCCAAGAATTCTAAAAAAATAGAGACTTACAGAAGAAGTCAGCGCCTCGAGATCTTATACTAAAAATATTTTTGAAAGTTATCACCTGGAATCCATGATTAAATAAAGTAGACATGGAATATGCCAAAAAAAAAAGGTGAACTAGAGAAATATACATCAGTACAAGATCTAGAGAATTGTTTATTTAACAATGAAATGTGCTAAGTGGCACAAATTTGGCACAAATACAGTTGGTTGGTCCCAAATTATTAACTTAATTAGAGGAATGCTCCTGCTCGTATCAATGAATTAATTAAAAATAATATTTACATGCATTTTAACTATCAATATCATTATGAAATGGATGTTAATTAATGCAGACCTCCATCTAGTTTTGACCGGTGTTATAAAAATAGGACCAATTTCATATAAATTGATCAAGACTTTAAAGACTAAACTGATTTAAAGATTGAAGGACCGGAAATGGTAACTAATTGGATGATATTTTTTTCACCATTTGAGTAATTTACTTTTGCAATAACACATCTACAAATCTTGACAGCCTCATATGGAATTTGGACTGTCTACGATCTCCAATGAGAGAGAGAGGATCAGCTCCCAACAACTCCTCGATATCACCTCCGAATCTGGTGCTGTCAGATACGCCGCCAACGAGTGTGTCACAGATAGGCAAACCTCAAAGGGCACTCACATCCTGGAGAGTCACTGTCATTTCTCCGAATGACATGTGGAACGTGTGGGTCTCGGGATGCCATCGCTCCACCAGTCCTGCAATGAGAGATGCATTGATGATGTTTCTCTCCGTCCGCAAGATGTCCACAACCTGGTAGAGACCCAGGTTGACGAGGTACTGGTCCATCACCTCGTAGTCCACTACAAGAAATTGGGATAAAAGCGAGGATATCACCTTTTATCACCGTGGGTACTGTAACTACCGACGCTGATAGTAGAACGACGGGAGTGCCTCCAACCAACCTCGGTAAAACAGTGCTATCTACCCTCGGCGATAATAATTATCGGAACTTAGCGAATTTGGAAACCAGAAATTGCTCTCCTCGCCGCTAATATCTTATTAACCACGGGAATAACTTCAGTAAAATTTATTTTAAAATAAACAAGCCCTGCTATTATCGCCGTGGGTATTTCCACGGAAATAATATGATGCAGACTGTAGACAACAGGATAGTTTTGTCTTATTTTATAATTTTGTCAAATACTGCATTATATTTTTAATTAACAACACAATATGAAAGAAGTGAATTATTATAGAATTATTAACGATTGATAAATAAAAATGCATAGTCGTATAACACAATTGAATAGCCTGATATTTAATTGATTGCTTTTTGAAATTACATCACAGTTGTACCAGTGGTACCAAAAGTTGAATAACAGCAATGTTAATTTCCTTTTTCAGATATTCATCTTTGAAGTGTGAGGATCCACACAAATATAATTCTATCAAGTGTCATACCAGAATTAAAATAACAACTCACAATAGTCATAAAACATTTTAACAAAGACCTCCCTTAACTTAGTTTTTTATTGTTAAAGGGGCAAGCTGTCAATAAATACAAACAAAAAGAACTGGCAGCAATGTCATAATTAAGCGATATATAAGGATTGCCCAAATTAAAGAAATCTATTGTTTATGTTAACAAGTATAATATAATATTTGCAGCATATTACAGTATTATACTGTCAAAGTCCTTGCCTTTCTTTGGCCATTTGCACAAACTAATGGACATACCCAATCTGTATGTATCATGTTGAATTGAACCCATTCACCCCCATCCTAAAAAAAAGCACAACAGAAAGTTGCTTATCTCAATTTTTTTTTTTTTTGATAAAAGTGGGTACACCCACTGATTTCGTTGGTAATGAAACCAAGCTTACAAAGTTATATCCACAAGTAACATCAAAAGAAAAATGGCTACACACCACAACAAAAGTACCCTAAAGCATTAGAGTTCAGAATTAGCACAAACAGCTAGCATTTACATAACAGGAGTAATATTGCCCTGAAAAAAACTAACACAACAAAAAAACACATAAAGAGTACTTGAACAATCTTGAGGAAACAATATTATATTTAACCACACTTGGTTAGTACTTCAAAAAGAGCTTAGTTTAAAGGAAATTAATTCTTCAAATTCAGATCCTTGCCATCTGTCTTCACTACAGGTTCATCGCATTGCTCTGCACACCTTGCACTCCACTACATGTGCCCTGTTTGAATTTCAGACAAGTTATAAATCAAGTTATGATGGTGTCCTAGTTTTATTGTACTAGGATAATAAAATGACTACCAACATGTTTAATGGTAAACTTACAGGGAATTGTGGATGCTGCAAACCGGACTTATCGTACAGATCCTTGAACAGCCGATGTACTGCATCCATATCCGCGCGATGCTGCTCTGCTAGCTGGGTCATTGCTTCAGTTACCAATCTCTTTGACATTCCCTCTGCCATTTTCTCTGCCATTCTCTCTGCCTCTTCTAATGTATAGACCCGCTTGCTACTGGTGGCAGAAGTTGCCGTACTTCGAGCGGGTCCAGTCTTCGAAGCACAACCTGGGGTAGCTGGGTCAACCAAATTGATGGAGCGCTCCCCGAGCCCAAAAATTCTCCCTCGCACCGGTCCACCAACAATCTCAGTCCATAAAGAAATGTCTGACATGCCTTCTGCCTCAGATTGCTCTCTACACCAATCAAACGAATCCTGCAAGATGTTGTATGCCTTAGTGAAAAATGTGATAATCTTTCGAAAATTGTAATATCAAAACAGAGCAAATTTGTGATTTAGAATCACTTACCCCTACTTCCTGAGCCTTTTCGTTAACATAAACAGGTCCACTCGGTTCCTTTCTTTGGTGGGTTCTATCAAAAACATCCTTCAGGCCTACGTCACCTCCGAGTTCTGCCCTCTGTCATGGATGCTTTCAATACATCAATAAATAACCCCAGTACAATATTTAAATAAATATCCTAAGCCATTTAAACAAGTGCAGTCTTACCAGTGCTTCCATGTGGCCAAATGTGCTCCGCGATCCAGCAATGTGGTGTACTACACCGCCACCTTTTGCTTGATTCACCTTGCATGTTTGGGACTGTTGTTGCCAGCCATCTGTTTTCCAAATGTCGCATAGGCCACTCCAGTAAGCTGGCTTCGTGCACCAATGAGGAGGCTTTGATTTCCACTCCTCAATGTTGTCTCCGAACTTCAGCGCGTACTCCTTTCGCCTCTCTGTTAGTTCTCGACAGTACACCTCAGCTGCGATGCTCTCAAACACATCTATACAGGTTCGAACATCTTCATCTTCACCCCAAGAATACACCTCCAGAAATTTGTCCAGTACATCCTTTCTTGTAGTGGGTGAGAATTGGTTATAGGTACGGTATGGCCCTGGCATTGCCTTACATGTCAGCAGGCGGATCGTAGTGACTATCTTTGTGCACTTAGGTACCGCCCGAAATTCTTTCTTACCTACCACATAAAGAAGTGGTCGTCTCTCTAGGGGTGCTGGTTCACGGGGTTTGCTAGGGCCGCGTCCCTTGCTTTTTGTACTCTCCGCTGATTGTGAATTACTTTTGTCCTCAGAGTTGGGGGGTTGACTCTGAGGACTAACTTCTTGTTGGGCTGTCTGTTCAGGGGCTTCATTGGGCTCAGCTTGAGGGACTCGATGCATTGTTGTGATCCTACTCAGACGGTACCGCTTACGACCATCATCCCCCACTTCCCCATCATAATTGGAGCCTGTGGGCTCGTACAGCAGGTTCCTCAGTCTTTTGTTATTGAAAACACGACGGCGACCGTCATCAATTAGACGGTGCCGCAATAGGGATCCTCCCGTTACGTGCTCCTCAACTAGCAGGTTCGACTGTTGCATCATATCCTCACCTGGCTGTTCTGGTTCCAGTTGGTTTGTGTGCTGCAAATTAAAGAGATTATATTACTGTACCAATTCATGTACTTTATAAAGTATGCTAGCAAACCCATGTACTTTATAAATCTAACCTCTTGTACGCTCATTCCTAGGAAATTAATTGACAACAACTAAAGGATTTTTTAGAACCTGACTGAGGCGCTTCGCTCCTGCCCTAGTTTGGGTGTGAACCCCTACATTGTCGCGAGTAGCACACCTATGTACGTGTGATCCTCTTGTACGCGCCATTAACCACTGTCAAATTGAGATTTACATATTATTGAGGGCATAATTTCCTTAAATTCACCTAAATCATGGAGGTAGATTTCTTATTTCTTCCTTGAAACTTCAATTTTCAAAATATGCCTCTCTAATCCTTGGCCCACACATTAGACAAATTTGTAAAAGTTTCGTGCCTTGTCACATCATATACTAAGAAAATAAGTGTTTAATAGGAACTGTTCACTCTAAATTCAAAAGCTCACAAACGAACTGAGACATAATTTTTTTTCATTGCCTAGAATAATTCCTTGAGCACCCCTTGATCAGAAATTGACGAGCTTGCAAATTTTTCTTCCATGAATAAATATAGGTACAATCTAAAAACAGTTTGCACCAGAAATAGTGAAAATCGAAAGAGCAACCCCCAAATTAGGAACAACTGCCCAAATTTGAGTAATACTATTTAAGAACTACTAATTTAGAAATTAATTTAAAGTTATTACCTGATTAAGACAAGTCCAGCCGCTACGCTTACAAAAGGAGGGGTTGAGAGCAGTGGCGAAAAAGTCGGAATGTGAACAGCTGCACACTTCTTTCGCAGCGTGAAATTGGCGGCGACCGCCGATCGACTCCTCAGACCGGTAATACCAGCTTACTCTCACCTTTTGCAAATGACGGGCCACGAACTGAAGGGTTTAGGGCTCAGATGTGAGAGAGAAACAATGGTGTGGGGCGGGAGTGAAAAAGAGGGAATGTGAACAGACGGGATGTTTTTTTTAGGGATGGAATGAGAAGCTGGGAGACGAGAGAGGGTGAGTTCGTTGAAGGAGGTGAGAAGAGGGAGAGAGGGAATAGGGAATGGCGACGCTCTTTTGAGGAGGAGCCTTAATTTGAAGGAGAGACAACGCCATTAGAGGGACTGGAGAATTTCGCGGCGTGAACAGACGAGATGTTGGAGGGTTTAGGGCTTTGTCCAAATTCTCTAAAGTAACTCAAAGTTTGCACTTGGATACGGACTGTCCGATCGAAATCCGATTTCATCGGAACCCTTTAATATTCGTGTAAATTCTAGTCGGACGGTTTGTATCTAAATTCAAATTTTCAGTTACTTTATGGAATCTGGAGGTGAGGAGATTACAAACCCTTCTTATCCGATTTAGGGAACAACATATATGATATATAATCTTCAGTCACATATATCAGGTTAATTTTCATTTTGTTCAAAAATAATTATTGGAATGATATATGATATGAAATATAAACAACATACATTTATGGAATGATATGTACACAATAATATATATTTATTCAACGATGTTAACAACATAGTCCTCTCATTTGAAGGACTACCAGCGACAATTTATTTCATAATATAATAAATTATTAGACAATAGAGAATTTAATTAGGGATGAAAATTGTTCAGGACAAAACAATAATTATAAATTACTGCAGAACTATAGTCTTAGATTTATGATAACCATGTTGTGGAGCAGGGCGTGTCTAATGGATATTGGACTTAAATGAGTCTGATGCTCGTTCAGAACTATCTAATTCAATTCATGATATGTACGCTACGCGTTAAAATCCCTCCACGCTGCTTCAATATTCGTCCGAATCAAGCATGTACGGATCATGAAGCGAATCGGACGTTTCCAAGCGAGCTTCAGACCGATTTGACTGTTAAAGTCACTCATATGGTAAATAATTGTAGATTATTTTGAGTACAACTAGAGTGTACTTAAGTTCATCAAGTCCTTTGTAAAATTAACCCCTACATTTATCATGTAGACTTCAAACGGTAAATCTGAATCGTTGAAACTCACAGGGGCGGAACCAGGATTTGAGTATAGGGGGTGCTAAATGATATCATTAATTTTTTAATAAACAAATGCATAACACAATATAACACAAGATAAGAAGATCCTTCACTATTTGATTTCACAAAATGATACAATAAATAACTAACACCAACAAAGTCTCATGTCTATCAAAATCAAACTAAAAACATAATATTCATATCTAATTTTGTATTTTAAATTTTACATTGAATCCTTATAACTTTGTATATTATTATTGTGGGGGGGGCTTATACACGTAAATAAACCATGTATAATTGTTTTTATATAAATAGTAATAAAAAAAATTCAAACCTTGGGGTGGCTTAGCACCCCCCAGGCATGCCTATGATCCGCCACTGGAAACTCATCTACATTACGAGTGATGTGTCTACATGTGAAAATTTTAAATTTTCAAACTAATTTTGTATAGAGTTAACTTGTCAAAAAAATGTTCAAGAAACGAATGCATTAAAAAATATTAAATTTGTCATTTAATATGTTATTTCATATGTTATTTAATGAATGTTATTTACGTATAGATGTTTTTCATTTAAAGAACGTTGTTTGTCATTTAGTCTAAATTTGTTTACGAAAATATGTCATTTTATATAAGATATATTTTTTGTTCTCTTACATATAATATGTCCCCATTACAATGCACGAATACGATAGTAGTAATAAATTGACAGATTTTGTACACTTCCTTATTTGTTATAATATTAAATCAAGGTAATCAACGAGAGAATATATATTTGTTCATCTATATATTACAAATTTTATATGAAAGACAATAAATGAAAACTTACTACAAATAAAAATTTGCTATAAATTTTATAAAAATAATAATTATTTGGTCAGAATAATGTTATAATATTGAATGTAATTATTATTTTAATGTCCAAGCACATTTTAAAGTCACCGACGTGGTAAATATCTGTACAATATTAGCTACAATATTAAATCAACGTAATCAACAGAGAGAATGTATGATCGTTCATTTATATTAAAATTATATGAAAAACATAACAAACAAGTATAAACATGTATAGTCGTAATTATGAAAATATAAGTTAATAAGCACATTATATAACAAAAGTTAAATGTTAGATACAAAAAAAGTTAAATATTAGATACATAATAAATACAATATGTTTGAGAAATTACATAACATAATTTTTTTACAATAAAAAAAGAACTTATACATAATAGATAAATGAGAATTAATATTTTCTTTTAATGGGTCCCACTGTTTTAATAGATAAATGAGAATTAACACCAAGCTTTTAATGGGTCCCACTGTTTTAATTTTAAGTTAAACAGCATCCGTACGTAACTTCTAATTGAACGGTCCCATTGTCAGGTTCTCCTTCTCTTTTCTTTGACATTTCTTCTTTCCGATCTGATTTTTTCGACACATTGAATCTGAAATATTGAAACCCTAAATCAATTGTTCTGAACCGGGATTTACCCGGTCAATCCACAAACCTTGATTTTGTCTTTTCCCGCCTGCTATTTTGTCTGTTCCCGCCAAACCTTGATTTACGAGGAAGCACCACCCCTTTCACGTGGGGTTAACCTCGGAGATAATAAACCCTATGTTCACTCTCAACTATTATTTGTTCCAATCCCACTATTGTTGGCCGTTAGATTGTAATCCGAGATCTAATAAAGGGTGAATTTCACACAAATAGCATTTGTTCCAAATTTTCGGTAGAATTATGGTGCTCTTCAACCCGCGAAAGGAAAGGGGTGGGATATATTTATACTTCAGCGATTATACAAGATCTCAGTCGGCGCCATTTTGGGTGGAAGGCATTTCGTACAGGGTTACGGTTACCCAATCCACACCAATTTTCTGTAAGTTTCTGTAAGTAACATCGTTGTCGAGTATGTGCTCTACTCTGACCATTGTTTAATTTCTTTTTATGTGTTCATTGTATTTGTTTTATTGTTGTTTATTCTTGATTTTACCGATGGTTAATTGCTCTTGAAGACTGATTTTAATCTATGCTTCGTTAAGCTTTAATTCGATTGCACATTTTTGGGTATGTTGGGATCAATTTTATCTAAGTGATCGAATAGTTTCAGTTTTTTAAGTGCAAAATTGACAATTGAATAATTTAGGACTATACAGCAAGTTCCGAATTGCTGATCTTCCTAAACCTTATTCTTATAATTGAGTGGGCAGGTACACTTTATTTTGCTAAAATGCATGATGTAATTTGCTGACTCTAATTGCTCATCTGTTTCGTACCAGCACAGCCCCTAAACTCATTTGAAATTGCTTATCTCATATAAGTCTTAATTGCTTAATTATCTCACCACAACGGTGTGTTTGATTTACTTATGCCAATTTACTTAGATCCCAAAAAAAATGTATTCCTTTTATTAGATCCCAATTTGTCAGATAATTTATGCACCTACCAACATATGTAATCATAAACTTAGTCTTATGCATATTTATGTTATCTACTAAAATTTCATGCTAATCAATTCCTTCAAAATTGCACTCAGAGTTCCACAAAATGACCAAAAGATTGGGACTAAAGAGGACACGTGCGCCCAAGTACTCGAACAATGTGCATGCTTCGGACGTAGACCAACATATTGTAACTGCTAATGGTACCGAAGTATCCCCCACCACTGGAGTTGACCTAGCACCAGCACCTAAGCGCCGTGGACGAGGACCAGGCCTGATGAGACCTGTACCTAAGTTGGGAGAAATAAAACCAGAGGTGTGGCCCGTAGCACCAGATGCATTTGATTGTACAGAATCTGTATTCCAGCTCATAACAACAATTCGCAGGCTAACATGTATCAACTTGAGCGGACCACATAGGAGCTACAACGAATTTGATCCACTTGTCAGGGAGGATATTCTCAAACAGTTCCTGGTAATGTCAATTTACAAATAAAGCCTAAATATGTTGCAAGTGTTTTTCACAATTACAATAAATTTATAAACTTTCACTCATGTTGCATACTCGTGTCAAATTGAGAATTGTGTTCACCACGGGCATGTGGGCTGATATATTGTGATATGTGAGGTAGTTCTATGTTTTGTTTATTTTTGGGAGTAGTAGTGTGTGACCAATTTTCATGTACCAGGCACTTGCCTATTGTGTTTTCCCTAATCAACATTTGGTTTTCTTGGGAAAGGGATATTATTGACAAACTGGAACTCCTCAAAATTGGAATTCAAATGATCATCCTAATAAGCAATAATTCCAATAGTTGTACAAATTAATAACAGTCAAGACGATGTTTTCTTATATGTATTTTGGCAGGAACGGTACCAGTGGCGATCAAATGAGGAACATAACAAATGTCGTGTAGTTTTTGACCGGGTAGCTGCTAAAAGGTACTGTGATGAGTTGTGTGATAGATGCGACGACTGCATTGATGCCCATGGGAACAACTTTGCGAAGTGGAAGGAAATGGTGCCTTACTGGTGCAATACACCACAACACTGGTATGACCTGTGTGACATTTGGTCCTCCACGGATTGGCAGGATTCTCAGCAAAGAATAAAGAAAATCGATCAGGAACAGGCCAGCTGGTTCACCATCATGCGGGCTCCAAACCTGTGTACAAACATAGAGAGCAGATGGTTATGTCTCAATCTTAGACCTTATTTACTTCCTATGCTTCATATGTTGTACCTAATGTGTAGGATGCAATTGACACATTTCGGAATTGTATCATGTGATCATTTAGTCAGAGTTTTGATTGAAATTATTATCGATCAGTAAGTATCAATCAACTTGAGGGGTAATGAGTTGAACATTTAGTCAGAACATTTAGGAAATTGTCCTTTTTTGTAAGATGTGACATCACTATTTTATTTTATTTTGAGGGCCAATGAGTACAACTTGAGGGGAAAAATTGGAAAACATAACTTAACTCAAGTTGAAAGGTTAGATATACCTTTAATATTTACAGTAGAACCTAGTAGAAAGAAGTGACAGAAGAAGGGTGCAAACTTAATTTTATTTTCTTCTGTCAGTTCTTTATACTTTAAAGTTCTGTATATTTTCCTCTATGCATTTTTCTAGTCTAAAGTATGCAAATAGGCATATTTGATGTTTCTTCCTTTTTATGATCAGGTCACTGCATGCGATTTTAATACTTGTGTATTAGGTCGAATAATAAAATAGTAATAAATAGGATTAAGGTTCATAGTTTGTTCAATAGATTTTTGCCAATGTCTGATCAGGTTATTCTTTCGGTTTGAAACAAATTTTTGATCTGATTGTCTCTGTGGTTACTGGTACATCATTTGAAAACTAGTTTAGTTTCTCATGATAAATCCTTTGTGATAAATTGAAGTTAAGGTACCTATTTGCAATTTTACAAATTCTTCATGTTGTCATATCCTTGTCAGATCCAGTTCATAATAATGTACAGTTAGAATTACTAAAAAGAGAAGGATGTGAATCTCTTAATGTAGTTCACTTTTCTTAAAAACAGTTGTAGTTTCTGTTCTTTTCCCTTTTAAATCTCTTTAGCTTGCAACTGCATTTTAGTTAAAGAACAATTAAGCATTAAGTAAAGAGAAAAAAATACTGTAAATATTAAGGGTCTGTTTGCAAGTTTGCACATTTCTTATGTCAGTTCTTTCTACCACATATTTCATACCACATTTCCTAATAATTATTAATTCCTTGTCAGGTTAAAGATCTTGAAAAGGATGTGAGCTATGAAGAGCTCTACCTACACATCAAACTACCTAGAGAGAAGGTCAGTCAAGGTAATGGTGCACAAGGCAACCAACAAGGCACTACAAACAACGAATTTGCTGATGCCGTGTCACCCCAGCAAAACCATGAAGGTTTAACCGTTAACAGCATGAATTTTCCGGATGATAGATCTAGAGAAGTCTATGTACGATGTCAATTGCATAATTACATATTCTTAGTTACTTTATTTGTTCATTCATTTCAAAGTAGCACAGTAACGTCAAAATGGGGTATAACTTTTGTTCATTTTGGTTATAGTTGTGAAGTGGGGCTAAAATGGGGTATAACTTTTGTTGCTAAATTTAATGTAAAGATGATCTTTTATTGGTATATGTATGACTTCTTTTAAAAGTATGGTAGTTTATTGTTTTTATTGGTATTATTGCTAGTCTCTCTTCTTAGTTTATTCTGATGTTCATGATAATTTAGTGTGATGCAAAAAGAATGGAGAATATTCAATGGGATGAAACATGGGTATGGTACTGGTACCGAAACTGGTACAGGAGGTATTATGAATGGGAATGAAATCCATTATATAAATATTGACATCATTTCTGTGCACTTATGCATGGTAATACTATAGTACTCAAAACAATAACCTCGCATTTACTCATCCTCGCAAATAACTAACCTCGGAAATAAATTACAATTCCGTGGAAAATTATATGACATTTTGGTTTGGAAATTCTCGCGCCAAAAATAGCATCTGCGTGGTTATAGCAATCCCGTCGGTACGTGCACGGTGATATCAGCCCAACTTCCACGTAAATAATCCAGTCTGGATCGCGTCTACCCACTTTGACCGACCAACACAGGCCTCGGTGATAGTAACAATTTAACCTCGCGAAAACTAATTGCGAGGACTCCACGGCGATAATTATTAGTCGCGTGGAGACTAATTGGCTGGCTGCTACTAGCGTGGCTATGTCCACGGAGATGGTTATTTCCGACCAACTAACCACGCAGGAGGTCTTTTTTTTTGCCACGCTAATAAAACGATTTCTTGTAGTGAAGTGAATATAATAATATATGAAATGATTATGTTTACCATGCATATTAATCTCCAATTCGCTCCCAAGTCTTTCAATCCCCTAATCCCTCTGTTTATGTTAACATTTTCTCAACTTCTGGAGACACATATCAGCGGCCGGCCATCTATATATTTAGTTAACTAATTAAATAAATATGATACAAACATATATAACACCGACCGCTAATGCGGTCAGGGGCGGATCCAGTTAAGCCCAGGGTAGGGCAACTGCCCTACCCTGAAAATTCAAAACTAGTTTACAAGAATTGAGTTTTGGGCCTTTGCCCTACCCTAGAAATTAAGATTGCCCTACCCTGAGCCTTGATGTGAGCCCAACAATCTAATATGTTTTAGATAATCCAACAAAATAAATGGATAGCCCAACAAATTATAATTATAATATGTGCGCTGTCACTGATCCAGAAAGAAGAAACGAAAAAAAATAATGCTGCTCTCTCTCTAATTCTCGGAGCTCTCCTCTCTCTCTAATTAGAGATTGAATTTGTGCTTAGTAATATTGAATTATCACGTCTTAGAACTCTAATTAATTGGTATATTGAATTATTAGATCTTAGAAACTACTAACTGGTACATGAATTATTAACCTTTTCCATTAATAATTTCTAGTATAAAATGGGTTTGAACCCGATTAGCTATTTAAACCCGATTAGCTATTTAAACCCGATTCATTAATTTCTTGCCCTACCCTGGTGAAAATCCTGCATCCGCCCCTGAATGCGGTCAAGATCTAACAACCCTTTAATTTGTTGAATTATATATTGTTGTTTACACCTTATAGTTAGAAATGGATCACCTTCTTTGTCATGCTAAAGACAGAACATATGTTGTGCAACCCCACTCCTTCACATCCCCCGCCCTCACATTAGAAAAATGAAAATAATTAGATTAATGGAGTGAAATTTTCCAGTAATATTTTCTTTAGAACTTATTACATTCTTTGCCTAATGCATTATATGATAAGTTTGGCTTACTAATTATATATCATTATAACACACACACAAAAAAATGTTCATAAGAGAACTAAATTAATGGCAAAAAAGCCTACATAGAAATAGACACACCGTACACATTAAGTTACAGAGGTAGAAAATTTAAATTGAAGGAGTTTAAAATATAAAATATATATTGCGAGACTGTAGGATTCAAATTCAAATTTCCACCATCACACGGTGAAACTCTAATCACTAAGCTTTAAAGTATACATTTAACATTCTACGAGGAGACAATTCAATTAAAATTTTAAAAATCATTAGAGTGGCACTACAACTCTTGAGTTTGTAATAGACTTGCCTTTGTATATAATATTAAAAGCTATTGTGTCAAAAAGAAAAGCAACATCAAAGGCTACAGTACTCATTCACATTCGGTAGTTTAATGGCATTTTGGCGGTGCTTTTCCTCTAATTCCTTTGGCAACATGACAAAGGCGACCATAAAATTAATTAAAAAAACTTTATTGATCACTGAATTAAATTAAATAAACCCTTTTGAGAGGCTAAAAGATGCTTCTTTGTAGGTGCATGAATGTCAGAATGTGCATTGCAGGAACCAGTAACTTTTTTCTGTCTTCTAATCTCCCATTGGTTGGACATAACATGGATTTTAATCATTGATTTTATGTACTGGGCTCCATATGCTTGTTTTATTTGCGTACTTTAATTGTATTTATTGTGGAGAAGAGCTGAAGCGTTGCCAAGTGTAAACGCAATAAGGTCAGTCATTCATGGGTAAAGAACTAAAGATATTGATGAGTAGGGTTAAAATGTATAATTAGTTTTGTGCTTCAATCATATTTCATACTTAAATCAAAACCATAAAAATATTTCACCAGAAATGAGACATTGTCAAGAAACAAAAAACCATGACTGGTAGTGGTGGCTAACTTTCACTACCATGACCGTATTTTGTTGATTAGCTTTGAACTGTTAATCCGATTAATGTAAATCCAATTTGCTTCAAATTCATATCCGGTTTCGATTTAGTCAGCACACCGGAATAGAAGGAATAATGGGCTTATTTATTTAGCTCTGTTTTCGATGTTAGCGTTTGTTGAATATCGTATAATTTGCAGTGTATTTTAAGAGATTTCTTAATAACCGATTTGATTGGCGAGGTGAAATTTTTTATATGTTGGTGAAGTGTGTCTCTCTGGCATTGGTTCTGAGATCTGAAACTACAGCGCGTTTCACTGAAAACCACGAAAAGTAACAGACAGGCATTTTATTTATTGTTGTTAAAAAAAAATATTCAATGGCTACGGAATCAATCAACCATGCACAGTTTTAATCATTGGGGAAGTGAGTTGTCTCTCAATGTCAGTCTCCATAATTTTGAATAAGAAATATGATCTAAAATAGTACAGTAATGTCACCAAATAACATGATTTATTGGTTTAAACTAGGAGCCATGCAACATGTTATGCTGAGGATATTTTAGTTATCAAGTCTAAAATTTTACAAGCCCTTTAAAAATTATTGGTTATGTCCAAATAGAGCTCTATATGGTTGCATTTTGTGACTAGCTTTAAATATCTATTGAACTTCAAAAAAATTATCAAGCTTTGAGGATATATCACTAAAGATATCTATTTAACTTCAAATAAACTGCGACTGAAATATATATCACTAAAAGGTAAATATATTTACAGATCAGTTTTTGCTTTATGCAACACACAGATAATAAACGAAAACAAGGTTGCATATGATCCGTGCGTTGCATGAAGCAAAATTAGTTTGTCAATATCTTTATCCATTATGCCGGTCCAGTTGCTGAATTGAGTGGTTAAAATTTTCAATTATATGTTCTCCTTATAACAAAATTTCATACAAGTTTTGCAATGATACATGCTATATTTGTTTGATAACACTCCATATTATTTCAAATTGCTAGGAAATAATTAGGAATTAAAACTGGATTATTTTAAGTTGCATACTCCTAAATAAACTTGTATATTTAATTCCGGCAATGATACATTACACTACTAGTATAATTATAGTTGTAGGTCATGTTTGATTGTGGTATAAGTCATGGAATAAGTACTTTATTCTACACTTATGTTGCCAAACATGAATAAAATGTGATGGAACAGTATGGTATAAGAAACCACTTATGCCTGTTATAAATTAACCCACCTATTTAATTAGGTTGCATAACTTATGATGCGTCTCTCCTCCTCTGAGATTACGTAATATGTGATGGACAACTTATTTGTGTTAACTTTTTAATGTGATGGACAACTTATTTGTATTAGCATTTGTATGTAATGAACAATTTATTTGTCATTTGACTTTCTAAATTAAGTACCGTTGCAATTTAATTTATTTCAGTTTTAATTGTATTTCTAAATTATATAAAATTATTTTTAAAAACCTTTGGATATAAATTCTTGTGTTCTAAATTTCTTTTGTAATTTCTTAATTCAACAATAAAATATAATAACACAACTCAACAATTAATTTAACTCATGACTTAACTTTAACCCACAACCAAACAAAAATATCTTATGCCGTCATAACTTGAAATAAATAAATAGATTCTATCATAACTTTAACCCACAATAAAACATAACCTTATAAAATAACAAAAATAAAACTGATTCACTATTTCTAAAGCAATTAAGTTTTCAACTACTGCTGTGGCTGTAGGAACCAAACAAAAACTATTCTTTCTCATCCACGTATGAATTCATCATTGATACCGAAAGAGTTAAGAAACTTTTATCCCACAGTGATAACCTAATCCGACATGACTTTTATTTTATTTTATTTTATTGTAGCTTTGGGTGTTATTTAATAAATTAATATTATAAATTTTCTTGAATTTTTAATTTTTAATTTGCTAATTGTTTTTTTTTACAAGAGAGGTAATTTAAAAGCAAACTTAAATTATCTGGGGATTTTTTTATGCTATTAAATCCAGTCAGTTGCTGAATTAGAGGTAAAGATAAGACATAGCTGTTTTGATTTTATACAGCCCATCAATCATATATTATTTATTTATTTTATAATTATTAATCCGAGTACTATGTGAAACGTGTAGGTTATGTAATTTTTTAAGTAATTTATTTGATATAATTTACAAAACATACATTAGTTAAATTTAACCGTTTACATGATTGAGTGAGTTTGTAGGTTTAAAATCTTAATTGCAAGATTAATATTAAGAACCAAAGAAAGGTTCATGACCTTAATTGCAAGATTAATATGAATAACTAAGGTTCATGAAGATCTTAATTGTAAGGAATTTGAAGAACTGAAGAAATCAATAAGACTTTACGAAGCTATAGATTTGTAATAATTAAATAGAAAAGTAAAGTATATTGGAGATTGTTGATTTCTGGGAGCAACCATTCGGAACGGAACAAACCGTATGGAACGGATTAAATCATAAAATTATAGAGAGTTCTAGTTTGGTTCCGTCCAGAACGGTTGTGATCCGTTGGAACATTTATCAAGTAAATTGTGAGATAAATTGTACTAACCGTCCTAAATGGACATAAACGTTCAGACCGGTTAATATTAATTTAATATTGCGGAAACTCTAATTTCAATATTCGTACAATCCGTTCAGAACGGATCACTTTCGTCCGAACAAATCTGGCAAATCTGGAGCCCCTACTATAAAATGAGTTACCCCACTTCAAATTTAACTAAGCTAGCCGCCTCCCACATTCAAAAAGCATTTATTGTGCATTCTTGAAAGTTTCCATTGTTGAGTGAACTTAAATTTCAATATCCTCTCAACACTCTCAAATCCACTCGACTTATCTTCTTTGAGATTTAGTTTAGTGTCTAGAATTTAGTTCTAGAGTCTTTCCATCTATAGCTAGTGACTTCCCACTTGTAGGGCATTAAAGGGGCTCACTAGCTCGAGCGTCTTCCGCTCACATATATCCATAGTTGTGTGACAATCTCATTTGTCGGGACTCTCCAGCTCGAGCTTCTAGGCTCACCTCGTACATGAGTTAGGCTGTGACTTTCCACCTTTGTTGGGCTCACGTGTCACGATTTGTATCATTTCTTTTTGGATAATAGGAAAGGGGCACCGATGAGGTTGCTCTACTCCGGAGATGTAGGCATTTTACACCGAACTTCGTTATAATCTTGCGTATTAAATTTTTCTAACTCTACTCTATTTACTTTTACTTATATATACTTGTTTGTTTTTTATTTAACTTGTTAGTTTAGAGGATATAATCGAAAAACATTCAAGAGTCTTTAACACTCCTTATTCACTCCCTTCGGTACTACGGAACTAAACGAGCTCTGTAAATATCTTTCAATGCTTGGTTAGAACCTCTGAGTTTCATATTCGGTGTCAGTAAATGTTCTGCTCTATGATTGGTTAACTAATAGATTGTTAATCATGAGATAATTTATTAATACAAACTAATTAAACATAAATACAGTACACGTGTCACCAGTTTATCTCGTACCTTTACTACAATGGACATCAATATGCATTGCCAAAAAAAGATATATATACATTGTTATTTAAACAATGAATAGTTCCAAAGAGGCCACGTGAGCCCGTAGTGCATACATAAAACCGCATTTTATAACATATGCGGTTGCAGTAGTAAACCGCACAAAGAATATCATGTGGCCTCCATTATACGAATTTGTGGCCCATATGCATAACTGGGGTGGATTTGTGTGGCTCATATATGGATCTGCGAACAATATGTGGCTGCACGGGCTTTTTGCTGATATAAGTCTCGTTTCTCAAATACACTAATTACTATATTAAGTTTCAAATAAAGTCTATCTTTTACTTGTGGGACTAACAAATATAATGGAGTCCGGCTAATATGACATTGGTGTCATTCCAAATTAAATAACACCACATCCTATACCGTTGGATTTGCTTTAATATTCGTATTTTGTATCAATATTAAAGACACTAGTGTTTTGCACGAATATTAAAGCAGATCCAACGGTATAGGATGTGGTGTTATTTAATTTGGAATGACACCAATATCATATTAGCCGGACTCAATATAATGAGTCCGGTCAAAAAGCGAATTCCCATATGGACCACGTGATTCTCTAAATGGAGATATCCTTTTAAAAATGCACGTGAATGCTGCTGCATTTATTTTCCTTCCATTTGAATAATTTCTTAACACCCTTTCTACTCTTCTCCATTTCCATTACCATGGATATCTCCATTTACTCGTTTTTTTAAGTTTCTGATTTATTTTTCTTAGTTTCTTAATTTCTTTAATTTTTTTTCTGATTTTTTTAAAAGTTTGTATAATTATAAGTTGGTTAATTAATTAATTTGGTTGCAGTTGGTTAATTTGATAATTTAATTGTATTTAAAATTCGCATATATAAGTCTGTATTAAAATCCGCATATGCGGTATGCAATAACCTTCCATATGCATGAACAAAACCGTATTTTACAACATTGCTTTAGTCTACCAACTACCCCAACTCACCAATATATAAAAAATAAATTATTATGAGTAAAATAAAATCAAAAGGAAACGAAAAAACTGAAACCGAATAATAAATTGAAAATGAAAATATCGTAGACTATTTATTTTTATTTGCAGGTGATGTTGGTCAAACTATGCTTGGAATCTTCCTAATGCAAAAAAAAGAGGTGCTTTGGTTTCTATTTCCGTGCTTTCCGCTTTTGCTTACTTTATTTTCTTTTTTCCAAAAATAAAAAAATCATAAAAGTTCATATATAATATTGAAAAAATTCACTTTCCTATCAGTAAAATACAATTCGATCGATCGTTCAATTTTACGAATTATTTTAGCATCTCACACGCAAGGAAGAGCAACGACTAAATCAACAAGTGCAGTTGTAATGGAACTTAATTTGTTGTAGACCATATTTTGCCAAGTTGCAAGGATCCAAATTATACCTATAAAATTTTAACTTAATAGTCTTATACCAAGCCAATTTGAGTTCCTAGAATCTTTGAGGGCCAAATGTAATTGAAATCAATATGTGCTATAACACAGTTCATAGCATGGAGGGAGAGATGCAACAGAACCTTCAGAGACACAGACAAAGAGGAACTAGAACTGGTGCAAGAGGTGATTGAACAGTGGAAATACAATTCGGGGAGCCACACTACAAGAGGATCATCTACCAACAATTAAGAATATAATACCAGTAAATCAGTTTGGTGACAAACTGGGCTCAGCCTTAACCACAACTTTTCTTTCTTGTGTTTCTGTCTCTTACTTCATCTTTGGTCTTTATGCTTTTTGTATGTTTTTTTCTGTTATTTACATTTTAGGCTCAAAAGGTTGAGCAACTGGGTCTAAATAAAATTTCGAATCTTGCCTACCTGGACCCCTGGCTCTATTTGGGTCCGCCAATGGGCATGACAATTTTGGTTAAACTTGAACCAAATGTTTTAGGCTATAACTGGTATTTAGTTAATGCTTTGACAATCTGTGTTTTTATACATTGCATTCATAATGCAAAATAGAAACGACACCAAATCACCTTACTGTTATAGTAAATCTCAGACATTTAACTTCAGATTTCATACAAATAAAATATCATAACCAAACAAAATTTGCAAAAGAACAGGAGAAATGGAAAAATCTTGCAAAGTTCTTATCCCCAAATTTCATAATGTTTCAATCTATACATAGTTTTGTAAAATCAATAACAGTGTACACTTAGAAACGGGAGAACAAACCAAGCATGTACTGTTAACACTTATTACTGCATCAATCATGGGACAAATAGAAGGAAAGCACTTGAATAACTGAATAGAAATAATTTTGAATATTTATGTAATCCATTAGTCATGTTGCTGTGCTCGGTTTCTGTTAGAACTTGCAAACTTATTAGCATAAATGCTTAAACCTAACCTTAACTTCTCAAGAGTTACTCCATCTTTCACAAGGACACTTGTCACCCCCATTTCTTGAGCCTAAATTTTGTCCCGAAAGGGAAAAACAAAATGCACAAGGTTAAGAAGAAAAGCATCTTGATATAGTTCGTTTATGCCGGGCAATCATCTTGCACAGTTCAGGATTCTTACCTGTAACTTTGTTTTTCCAAGAATGGGGTTCATATAACATTGGGCCTTAATAAGTTCTTTACCTGACCTATATGGTACTAGGCAATAGACAGTTTTGGCCTCTGTTAGATTATTATTATAAATGATTGGTAACATGATGTTTTAATTTCAGCCCGTAAGTTACTAAAAGCAAGTGAAAGTAAATCAGAAAATGTAAATATATTTTTCCATTTGTAGGAGTATATTGGGCAGGAAGAAAGTTACCCTGTGAGTGTTTCTGTAATCATCATCAAAGAAAAGCATTTCGTTGAAGGCAATTCCAGTTGTCCTTTGTATGTTTTTAAAATGCTCTGTTTTAGGATCCCAGCTTAAAAAAATTTCCTGAGAGATGACAGTACGTATAAAACACGCTAAAGCATTACCCATACATTTCAACAAATTTAGGATTTAAGTGTTCTCATTGCTATAGCTATGTATGGATGTCGAACTATGAGCATGGTTGCATGATCACGAGAAATTATAAATATACATGAAATAGACGGCAAAATGTTGGTAAAAAGCAGAAAATGATTGATTGATATTACATTTTTTTCAATGATATGTAGTGCCTGCAATCGTATGAACTGCGCAATGTCGGTACAGGAAGTACTGGCAATTAACAAAATTTGTCTCATAATGGAGGGCATAAATAGAAAAACGAATACATCATAGTTGTTTAGAAATCAAATAAAAACGAAGTTACTCTAATGAATGAAGTGATGGAAACCCTTGGCAATAGTTCGATACTCTTGACAATTTTTTTAAACAAATACAAAAGATCTCCAAAACCAAAACATATATATTTATGAGTCTGTTATGACAAACAGATAACATACCTATTGAGTTCTATGCAAATTGATCATTTAATGATGCTTAAAGGGTAATAAATAAACTGTTGAAAAGTTTGAACTGTCCGATGTTCAATAAAACATGCATCGGATCTCATAATGATGCATTTACCGAATAGATCATCCTAAGTTCCTAACCCTTCACAGAATAGATATCAGCTTAACATTAAATAAATGAATCACTGACCTGAGCTATAAATAGTGACTGAATACCCATTATTTCCAGATATGACTTCGCAATGTCTGGGGTTGGCGAACGTGAAGCAACTGCCAAATCTACACCTTTATCTTTAAGTGCTTGTGTTATTCCCGTTGCTTGAGGATATGGAGGATACGGCAATTGACCTTTTGAGTAATGATCGCTGGTACACAGAGTATGTTATAAGCATTACTGTTCCAGACCTCAACAAACCTGGGACCACTTTGGTACCAGTGAATTTGATCCACTGGGTTTTGTAACATTTTTATAGTACATAATTGAAGTTTCCTGTAAGGTTTGATGGCTTGATTAAGGCGTAGGTATCTAATTGTGTGTACCAAACCAGCTCTATACTGCTTGTGTTCAGTTTGGTACCAGTATATACCATCTCTGGTACTCTGAATTCCATACACAGGAGTCAGGACCAACATATGGTATTGTCTAATATTTCGACTCCGCCACATCATTATACAGGGGTGGATCTACAACCAACTATAGGAGTGCTTAGCCACCCCTATGATTTTAAAATTTTAATTATGTATATTAAATTGACTCAGTCCCTCATAAAATGTAAAGTTGTATTTATGATTGTGAAGACTAGAGTTCAAATCTCACCTACCACATATTAACATTTTATGTTTCAATCCCTCCAATCAAAATTTTCTAGTATGATGGTACTGATAGCTTTACAGATGATTTACCAGTCCTTGAAAGTAAAAAAAAAATAGTATGGGTTTAGAAGCATAGAACAGGAAACCAACCAATCGTAAGGCCAGATGGTGTAATCAAGGTCAAGCACCACGAGCCTGGGAAGAACCGGGAAGAGAGAGATTATCTCCGCCGCCTCAGCTCTCACCTTCTCTTCCCCCTCCATTCTCTTTTCTCTTTCGTTATGTATCGTTCTCTCCGTTCTCTCTCCACCAGCAATGGTAAGCGAGAAAAAAAAGTCAAAAGACATAAGCTAAGCCTTTACAATTGGACAAGTCCAGGCCGTTGATTTGCACATGATCCTGATGCATCAACGGTCAGAAACATCCAATGGTGCCGAACTCGAACAAGTCAGCAACTCTTACGTGTTCCACGGAATTGTAGAGGTGTAACGCGTTTAATCCGACCAACCCACGAATTCTATCCTCCGAATTAATTAGCTCAAATTTTGAGTTTAGATCCGGACCGTCCGATTTCAATCTGCACGTATAAAGGACTCAGTACATTATAAACGTGAGTCCGTCGGTCCGTTCTGATCGGACGATCCGAAGCAAAACTCAAAATTAGGATTCGAACCCCAACCCAACTAATTCGAATGACCCCAGGGCTGTCAATGAGCTGGCTCGGGCCGAGCTAAGCCCTAGCTCAGCTCGTTAATTCTGGACCGAGCTTTTACTGAGCGAGCTGGATCTTTGGCACCCGAGCTAAAAGTCCAGCTTGAACTCGTGACGAGCCAGTCCGAGCTAGCTTGCGAGCTGACGAGCTGGCTCGCTGGGTTTGGTTGGATCTTGTTTTAAGAAGAAAATAAATTCTACATACTTTTTGGGTCGAACTGAACCGAGCTGGACCGAGCTATATAGTATAAAATGCACACAAAATCAGACAAATTCACAAATTGATGCTAGCCGAGCTAGCTAGGCCCTAGCTTGAACTCGTTAATTCTGGACCGAGCTAGTGGCGAGCTGGCTCGTTAACAGCTCGGTCCACTAACGAATGAGCCACGAGTTACGAGCTTTTTTGCCACCCCTAAATGACCGGGATTGAAATTACAAACTTAAAAATTTAATTGATTACGGAAAATTATATTTTAATTAATCTAACAAAAAATATTGGATACGAATTTTATATTCATCTTCTGTTAAAAGTTAGTCCAATTATGTTATTATCGTTGTAAGACACTTTCTTAACTTCTTTATTTTCCAATTATTATGTAAAGTAACTTCTCTGTGATTGCAATTTATGTAAAGGTTCGAGTACATGTATTCTTGGAATCTAAGAGCATCTACATCTCAGCAACTCAAATGAATTTTCAAATAACTGTTAACTATTTTTTAAAAATTAAGATATATAAAATTTCTAACTCTTACATCCCTAAAATTAATTTTAGAGTTTTTATTAAGTCACATAAGCAATAAATTAAAAAGGAGAAATAATTTGAGCCAATCATTTGACCAGGGTGAAGCTTATAAACAGTTTCTTAATAATAAACTTTCCTGCATGGTTTCTAAATAATAAACTCTTCCACGTCCTTGAAATTGAATTAGAAACTGCCACATCAGATTAGAAACTCTCATAATACCAGGAATGTCGATGCTCTAATGATATTTAAATAGTGCGCTATAGAGTATTCGGATCGTAAAATCTAAGTTATAGGATAAAAACTGCTAATGTAGTTACGACTGCTATAGTAGTAATAACGGTCCGTAATAGCATGTAGCGTGTAGTGTAAATAGCGCATGTTTTGCCACATAGGCTTTTATTTAAAGGTCCGAACTGAAAATTTCTTTCAAGGACTAAAATTTTCAAGACCCAAATTGTTTTTTCTTTGAATAGAAAATGATAGATAGTTTATGTCATTATACTTAGATTATTTCGAATAGAAAAAAAGATAAATAGTTTATGTCATGATGCTCTGGTTATTTTGAATGCAAAATATAAATAGTTTATGATATTACTAGAGATATTTTAAATAGCAATTTGGACTTTGTATTGGTTCAAAATAAATATTATAATTTCTTAATCAATTCGTGAGACTTTTGATAATGTTGATAATTAGTAGAAATATAGAATATAATTTAAAAAAAAAAGCTATATATGATAGTTTTCGTTATAAATATTTTTTTTTTTTTGCATTTCCGCAATGATGTGATAATTAATGTTTAGAACATTAATATATACAAGTTGTGCATGCAGAGAAAGTGAAAATATAGAGAAGAGTTTTGCATGACATATCATGCATATTTTACTCAGTCCTATTTATATATAACTATATATTATTTGAATTATACAAATATACAAATTATAGTAACTATAGTTGCCTTATTTAAAAAAAAATAAAAAATAATAAGTGAAAAGTTTACTTTAAAATAATTTTTAACGTGAAATGTATTTGTTAAGCACATATTTATGAATTAAAATGAGATAATAGAGAAAATCAGCATATCACTTGATAATATATCATGTTTTTTAAGTATAAAATTTTGAAAAGTATAATGAATAGATAATTACAAGATGAAAAAAAGGTGTTGAGCAAGAAGAATTGAAGGTATGAAATGTCGTATTGTGGTGCGGAGAAAGAGAGAAACTAGAGAAAATTGGACCTTTTAATCTGGAGAATAAGATAAACTAGAAGCGATTGGACCTTTTGATCCGGAGCTCTAATTCGGATTAACCATTATATTTTTTCTTAAGAAAACTTGTAAATATAAACTACTATTATATAAATAATTGAATATTGTTAATTTTAATTTTTTATGTATCGTTATTAATTAGAATACTTTATAATTTATTTATTCCTTTTCAATTATAACTTATGATTTTCTAAAAAAAATCTTTTTTAAATAAAATCAGTCATAACAGTAAAAATCCGACGGTCTAACATAAAAAAAACAGATTTTTATCTTTGGATCGAAAAGGCCCATAGGCACACTTTTAGGAGTCCGAATCTGCTGTGATTCCGAGAGGAATCGCAGGATCCTGAAATTTCGAAATCAACGGTTGAAACTTTTTTGTGCGCGGATCTCGAAAACGTTCTAGGAAAAGTAAATTTTCATGCATGCATCTCGAGTAAAACTAACAGTTCAAATCGGATCGCAGGATCCTATGAGAATCACAGCAGATTTATTTTCCACGTTTAGTGAAATGGAAATTGAACAACTCGTTCTATCTTTATGTGATGTAATAACTAGATGATACTTTTATAGTCGATATTGGCATATCATGAAACGTCGTCATGTAAACCGATTTTGACACGCCACGACACCTTACATCATGATACGTGATACGCCACGAAACATTATGTTGTCACGTATTGGCCCGCAACCATGTAACAACACGTATCAGAATGTCATGACACAGGATGAAACATTGCGTTTTTCCACAATTTTAGAACAACTTTTTATTTTTTAATCAAAAATTCAAACTAGGAAACAATTTAAATATTTTTTTACATGATCAGAAAATTTCCTACATTTAATCTTCATTTTACAATATTTTTTATCAAGAGGTCAGTAAATCTCTAAAATTAATCTATCAAGTTTATTCACAATATATTGAATCCGCATCTTCTGCATTAACTCAAAAGAACTTATTTTGAGTTTAATGCATTTTGACTGTCTAATTAGAATTAGAATCAATTTGGCACACGTTTATGGCGCACGGAGCCCTTTAATATTAGTGTGAATCTCAATCGGATGGTCCAGATCTATTAACTCACGTTCCGTTAATGCAGAAGATACGAAATCATATATTGTCTATTGAGGCCAATACCTTGTGAATTTAGTTCATCTTTAATACTAATTTTTCTAGAAATGTTCTGAGTCTCCGGACCTCAATTCCTCAATATGCCTCCAAGACAACTTTTATTTTTTTAACTTACATTTTTCTTCTCTCCTGTCAAAAGAAAAAGAAGATCTCTTTCTTTCTATTATCACTGACTCCCTTTTTTTCTCTTCATCTATTCAATCTCACACATATTTTAGACGATAAGTGAAAAATCTTATGTATCTAAACTACAAACGACTTGTACTCGATTTTTTCTTTCAAATGAGATTCATATTAAAGTAGTTTTTTTATATATTCGCTCCACTATTTTTTTTTTCTTGATATGATATGTGTAGAGACTTAATATGTTAGGTATGAAGACTTTAAAACTTGAGTATTTAGACTTAAAAACTTAAGTATAAGACTTAAAAATGTACAGTAATACTTATAAAGACTTGATACTCTAAATATAAAGACTTGCACTTTGAATAGGGGCGGAGACAATATTTAAGTAACGGGGGTCAAGGGTTAGATGCTACAATAACCCGCATTGTTCACATTGTACAATAGTCTAGTTTTTCTTTGAAAAGGAATAAAGATCAATCATATAAACATTTTTATAAAAAGTATGAGGGTCAATTTATAGTATCCATAACATTTTACTATAAAATATAAAGCATAACCATGCAGTAATAATTAATTTTTGACAAAAAAAAATATGGGGTCAATTAACTCTCATTTGCTCTATCCCTCCACTTTTGATTTTGAACCTTTTTTGAAAACGATATGTTAAATATAAAAACTTGATATAGCAAGTTTAAAGTCCTAGTTCTATTAGTAAAAATTTAAAATCAATGAATTTTTACTATGGTGAAAAGTTTAAAATCAATAAACTATACATAACACTTATGGAAGATTCTAATTAAAATTAAAATCTAACTAGTGCCAGTTGTCCAGTCTTTATAAAAAAATTGATATATCCACATTTTTTATGTGATGACGACCTTCTAAAAAAAGTTCCGATTAAATATCGCTAGTTGGGTAATTTAAGCGAAGATTAAGTCCGGAGGCACTACACCGAGGCAGTGCAGTGATTTACACCTTGTTTGGATGGAGAGTAGAGGAAGGGAGGGAATGGAAAGAAAAGAAAACTTTCCATCGAATCATGTTTGGTTGATAAAATTATGTCGGAGGTGAAGGGTATAGGAGGTGAAAGGTTTAACCTTGTATTATTATAATCAATAGAATCGGTTTTCCTCTCGATTTGGGGTGTAACGGATGGAAATAAATTTTGTTGCAAATATTTTTAAAAAAAATAGTACAAATGCTCAACTCTATATCTTACCTATATAATTCTCATACAAGTTTTTTTGTCACAAACCTATAACAACAATCGAATTTCTCATTAACCTTCTAAATTTTAATCAACCAAACAAGAAATAAAACAGAAGAGAAAGTTAAATTTATTTTCTCTCATTAATCATCCAAACACGAAGAGGTTAAATATGTTAATCTTCCTTTCTATTCCATTCCATTTCCTTCTATTCTTCACCTCCCCTTCCTTCCTCTACTCTTCATCCAAACAAGGTGTTAATGCGTTAACCTTAATAATCCATCTCACAAATCCAAACATATCCGCATGTGCAGTGATTTTGTTATTACTTACCAATTGTTCTTTCCCTTTTAATAAGAACTTCCAATAACGTGTCTCTCTTTCTAGTAACTAATTTTGTTCAATTATTCATCATCTTTAATTGTTGAACAACTTTCTTTACAAAAGTTATCCCATTGCATGGGCGGTCCTGAGATACGCAAAAAAAAACTTTATGGAAACAAAAAACCAACTAAATTTCCAATTTTGCAAATCCAACCAAATACCTCCATCGTCAGCATATAACTACACCATAAAGGACTAGGATTATGAATTTATGATACAACAGAAATATAGAATTTCATATAATAAAAGAGCATTCATATAGCTGGTAAAGCTACAGAACAGAAACAAGTAGAGAAAATAATTTATATAACATGTTTCCGGAAGAGTTTATTTTGATTCTACAAAAGGATTGCTATCTTGGGACCAAATCTAATGTTGAAAAAAGAAAAAGAAAAGTGGTTACCCAAATAATTTTATATGGAAGGTCCCACCAATATTTTCATAATATCTGGTTGATGTGATTATGACCAACAATAAAGTAATCTAAGTTAGTCCCTGTCTTTGAATAGCTTGTACTGCTTCATTACACCTTGCACACCCGTATGAGTTGACAGCTTCACTACGAGTTTTGATACAATAATAACAATACCTGGAAAAGAAATAAGAATTAAGTAATGAAAAACTAAACAACAATTGTGCTCTGGAAGACTGGAAATATATTTTCATCCCGAGGAAAGATCTAATGGAAAGGAAAGTAAATCACCTATGCTGACATGGGAGAGCAACAAAAGGAACACTTGGGAGGGAATGACACACGGGACACTCAACTTCATCGTCAGTGGTACCATCTGATTTATCTTTAGAGAAAGGCGAGAAGAATTTCTTCATGGATGCTGAATTCAATAGTGGCAGAAGCAATAGAAGCATTTCCTGAAAAAAGAAAAAAAATAATCCATTTTCAGTTTCAGGTAGTTAAGTCTTACTTGAAGAAACAACACAGCATTATAAAGCTCCATCTCTGTAAGAAACGACACGCCAGTAAATATTTCTGTAATATTCTGTAATATTCTGATCTGGTACTTTTATCAAGGGATTAAAGGTGTTTCCAAGTGATGAGAAATGCCAAGTACTTAATACACAGGAGAAACACATTATCTCTCTATACTACTTTTGAGTGAAGATGGACTTTGAGCTATACAGAGAACGAGACCTATAACACTAATTTATCTAATAAAACATAAAAAGGAAAAAATACAGGGATATTCTGAAGCAAAAATAAATTACGCATACCGAGAATTCATTCCAGACCAATTGGCGGTTCATATACTCAAAGCTCACTGATCTATTCATGTTTGGGCTCTCATAAACTAGCCTAGCTTTTAAAAGCCTTTCAATTATACTTCTATACCTACAAAACAAACATTATTAAATGTATGTCAACAACAAAACAAATTTAACAAATCAAATCAATCTACCAGTATGCACAAGTTGGTATAAAATGAAATTGATCAACTTGTTTCAGTTGACCAATCCTCTCTTAGCTTATATTAAACAGTATTTCAGTGTTTTCTTGCTGTTACTTGGGTTGCCCTAAATATATCAATGTGCCCAAGGCAAAAATCTCTATGAATTTTTGTTGTTGTTATTATTATTATTTAAAGAAAAGTGGATTGCTGAATGAAATAAGCATGTGTTACCTTCCCCCATACAGAAATAGCAATAAATTGAAAAAAGAAGCAGCTTTATATAAACCCTCAACGTGTTGTAACATAATCCATGCACGACGCGCGAATGGTCTCTGCCAGAAAATGAAAGATAATTTGGATGAAATTTATTTGGCACCATATCCATTTCTTTTTTTCTGTCGGGTGGGTCGGTGTCTGTACAATACCGTCCTTTTGTTATAATTTACGTTGGTTTGAGGTTCTAACCGCATAATTGTATATAATGCAACATTTTTAAATATCCTCTCAGGATTCCTCCATGTGATTAAATATTTTCCAAAAAGAACCCAATATTCCACTAGCAATGATGAATTTCCAGCTGGGTCTGCAAACACTGCCTGATACTTAATTCAAGGTTATATATAGAAAAATTAATAAACTTTAACCCTAAAATTTTATACAATTACTTGTCATTTGGTATCTACATAATTGGAACTGGTGTGGATTTATTCTAGTTCAATTTTCTGTTCAAAGGCGAAAAATTGACTCAACAGAAGTAGGGAAAAGTCCACATATCATCTTTTAAATTATAGCATATAAAAGTTTGATTTCAGTGACCAGGCATGGGAGATTTAGTGTTTGCTCGAAAATAAGCTAATATACTACAGCCAATTTGCAAAGAAGGGAAAAAAATATACGGGATAATATCATCATGCAGTACCTGCTCAGAATCACCCCATCTACGAAATGCTGAGAAACCCTGTAAGCGGGACCATAGGTACCGACCACCAACTGTACCAAGGCAATACCAGATCTTTTGATAAACTGAAAGCCCCGGTCCTTCAAGACCAGTTCTAACTGTAGATGCAAACAACCGAGGAAGTGAGAGCTGAATTATATTCACAAATTACAATATTTAACTTACAGAATAAAGCAAATAAGGTCAATCTTGTGATTTCATAACCAGAGGAACAGTGCTGGTTTCTCAAGAAAAGCAAAACCCAAAAAAAAAAAAATAGGTAAAATGAAATGTTCTATGGTTGGCTGTGATTACCGTCTTTTCCAGAAACTGGTACATGATGTTCATCACGGTACCGAAGATTCATCAATGCATTACCAGGAGTAGGCTTGTCGACCCAAATAGAGAATCTCCAAATGAGAAACTCTAGAAATGCATCTAGCTCTGGTTCATATTGAAATAAAAATCCTGGCTGAAGAAAAACAGGAGAAATCAATTGCGATAAAAAAAGTGGATCTGGAGTAAAAAAACCAAAGGTAAGAGTTACAGTGAATTTGGGTACTGTGTTGTTGATACCCCCCAGTATGAGCACAACACCATAACATAATAAGTGGATCCCCATTATGCAGATCTGGTATCAGTGCCGACAGTAAACACAGTGCTATACAGAACTATACTTCCTAGAAAAATATACCAGAAAGTACCTTCATGAGAGTAAATACTTTGACGAGTTGTTCTTTAAGCATGGCTGACATTTCCACATCTAACCTCGCTGCATCAAACTGGTTTACTCTTGATATGGAGATTGGAAGGGAAACCTAACAATTAACATACAGTTAAACCAATTCAAGAAAATGAAGTTAAAATTACCAAACATAGTACAATTCAGAGAACAAACCCTAGAGGATTCTTGCACTGATCTCCACAGAGGATGTAATCTGTTGTATTCAATAAGCCATGCATCTTTCAATGGAGCTCGAGGTAGGGTTTCAGTTCCCATTGCGTACAACAATTCAACCGAGAAAGTAAAAAGGAGACGAATACCACCGGATTTCACAAGCGGCCTCTTTCTCAAAATCGACAATCAAGTACACCAGCAATAATACACACCTGACCCGAGTTGGAAAGAGAAAAATCAGAGAGAGAGCGAAAGAAAGAGAGAGAAGTTCCACAAAACTAACACTTAATCCAATCTTGCTGTTCAGCGGTAATGACCACGCGTCCAGCTCGAATCGAGAGAGACTCTCGATCGAGCACGATGAGAGAGGTGATCGCCACGGCAGTAGTCGGCCCCTCGTTCATACGAGGAAGGAAAGAACGAGAGAGAGGAAGGGTGGGGTTCATAGGTCCCACATGTCAGGTCCCTATAATTCAAATTTATTTTTATTTTAATTTTTCTGAATTCTGATTTCTAGGGTTTGAATGTATTTTACTGATGAGGGGGTTCAAATGCCTTCATTTTTTATATCTTCATCATGTCTCTATTTCTAAAAACTTTAATAACTCAAAATTTAAAACTTAAAAGTAAAATTAAAATCATTGGATATGGTCTACATCATTTTATCTGTACACGTGTAAAAAATTATGACATTCTAATTTTATTTTAGTTGTCATTAAAGAGCTTGTAAAAAACATACTAATGTGGATAATTTCCTTAAAACGAGCAATTCCCAACATTAATTAATTCTAAGAACCATGATTCTAAATAGCTAGTTATAGCTACGCAATAATTGCGCTATAAATTTTTCGGACCTCAAAAGCTATAACATTATTAACCGCATTTAGATAACTATAGTTGCGCTGTAGCGCTATAATCTAAAATCTTGCTAAGAACGCTTGCGTATCTCTCTTCTTCCTTTAACAAGTGAATCAGTGAATGACATTAAATTCCTATCTATATGAATTCTCACCGTATCCTGAAACTGTGCACTGATAAGGAAATCATTGGGATGCGGACCTGTCAGATATTATATTGTGAGGGCAAAAATTCAGATATAAAATTGAAATATTGTTATTCGACTACAACAAAATATATATTTACCGGCTAGTGTTTTCTGAAAATTCTGGACCATTAAAATTCTACTTATCTAAAAAAATAGTAAAAAAATTCAAAAAAATATAAAATTTAGTTTGCAAGTACATATTCATATGGTTATCACATTGAACGGTTGGATCGACCGTTAGAATTTCAAAAAGTATCATATTGAGTCGTAACACACTAGCTATCCGTGCTATGCATAGCA
This sequence comes from Carex parvula, assembly GCA_025461045.1. NCBI lineage: Eukaryota > Viridiplantae > Streptophyta > Magnoliopsida > Poales > Cyperaceae > Carex > Carex parvula. Next base: position 133,001 of record JAJGRW010001175.1, on the reverse strand, counting down.
CCATAGGCTCACTCATTTATGATTGTTCTTAAGTGTGTTTTATTTCCATCATACGAGGTTTGTGAAATCGTTACAAAGATAATATGAAATTGTCATTTCTTAAAACACGACCTTTATATAGCACATAAAAGAAATATTTAACAAAAACTTGGCGTGTATTTATCTGGAGTTGTTTGATTAGTAGAACTGGTATGCATGATTTGACATCTTTTTAATCTCATTCATTTATATTATGATTGTTTTTCGACCATACAGTATTGGAAATTTTCTTTTGTAAATTGAGGCGAATATCGTAAAATAAATGCAACATGAAAAACATATAAAGTAAAAAATGTCATACATTAAATTATCTATGCCTCACATACTAATTGATGAACATTTAGTTAAGTGAATATAGACTACTTTCACGTGGATTTCGAACATTTAAAAATGCATCTCATAAATCTAAAATGAGAATTAAAGTAATAGCATAGCCATTTTGCATTTAAGTGTTGTTTATTTGAACCTCCTCTTTTAGTAATTATCTGTTTAATTGGAGTAATATAGCCTTCAGAATATTTGAAAATTTCTCACATTTTATTCTCTTTTTTTTTTTTATGGAAGTGGATGTCACTCCACCGATTTCATTAAGAAACCAGCCGACATTTTTATTAATATCCAAAGTTTAATACAAATTATTATTTATGTCCAGATTCTGAGCTAATATCGAAAAATGCCCAAGCCAGCCAGAAAATAGGCGGCTTACTCCCCCCCTAAGCCGGCCATTTTCTGGCCGGCTTACCTTTTTTTTTTTACACACATAATTTTCTATTAAACTTTGGATATTAATAAAAATGTCGGTTTAATCTTGATGAGTTTATTTTTGCTGTTTAACGCACTTATGCAATTTTTTTAAATATTTTTCTGTTTATTTTTTATATTGTAATATTTTCTGTTTAGCATTATCATGATAATTTATTTTATCTGTAAAATATAAAAATAGTACCATAAAAGCACACATACAAAAGAACCGAAATATAGGATAATCCAAATATACCAAACAGAAATAGTATACCAAATATAAATAGTACAAAACTAATAAAAATACAACTAAAACTGAGAGGGGGTATATCACTGATGCGGTACTTCGGCGTTCGTCCGGTGCTCGCTCGGCCAGGCTCTGTCTCTCTCGGTCTCCACACTAGCATCGGCAGACCTGAGTATCTGCTCGATGGTATCCCATCTGGCATCGCCCGTGGAGACTGGCTGTACTGGCGGGGTGTACTGAAGATAGATACGACAAAATCAGTGCCAAAGGCATGCTGAGTATGAGACCCGCTACACTAGCCTCTCAATTATGCGGCATCTCTGTGCCATATCGGGGTACCCTCGGTGCCGATATAAAATCATCCTCGTAGACCCCGTAGTCCTGGAGACTGTATGAGAGGGACTCGAAATCAAAGTATAGGTCTCCGCAGGTGGTGGTTGTGACGGCATCTCTGCCGGACCCTGCAATCATACACATAATTCAGTAAATTGGATCTGAATGAAGAAATTTATTAAAACCTGACAGATACTGAAGTATGACATACCTGAGTCTGCACCGGACGTCCATGCTCGTCCTACCATGCCGTCCACCCAACGCTGGACAATACCCAATGGTGGTAGTTCCACTCTGGATGCGAATCGGGGGAAGGTGGCATATCATCTAGAAGTACCGGGCTCGGTCGGATCTATCTCACGCCAGTTGATGTTCTCTCCGGCATCTCTCAGCATACCGATGATCTTTCCACCGTGTCCGGCATCCTCAACCACATTCACATTCTTTTTTAGGACGCGGTACCCAAGCCGTCTCCAGTTCTTCTTTCCCAGCATGGCGATCCCATGCTCGCACTCCTTGATCGAGGCCAGAAACTGAAAAAAAATTTGTCAGATCAAACCTTGATGAACTACTAAGTTAGAGAAAAACTATGTAGTTTTAGGTGCATTACCTGGCGAGTGAATGCACGGCCGTTGGAATGGTAACCATCATCGATTTTGATCCTATTGTGGAGATGGGTACCGTAATCGCCCTGCAGATAGACACTCGCCATGCAGATCTGCGTGTACCAAACATCGTACCTCAATTGGGGATCCCCTTGGGTCTGAACGATCGCATCTGGCTCGTGATAGAAGTCCATATACTGAGGGTCCTGCACCGTATCGTAGTAGGCTGAAAAATGGGTGCTCCAGTCCTTATCCAGTCGCCATCGATGGTTCATCCTGTAAGGAAGATGTTAGTTGCAATACAAAGCTATCAAGTAATATGAGGTATTTGACAATAGACTACGACTTACCTGTGCAGGTCTGTGTGTGTGGACCTTGGCAAAGATGGGTCTGCGGGAATCAACGCCGCTCGACCAAACTGGTGGAGCACCCGATCTGGATAGTGGTCAACTATACTAAATTATGGTAAAAATGCCAAAATACCCTAAATATTGGTCAACTGTACTAATTACACTAAATTACGCTTAATTAATCTAATTATGGTAAAAAAGACCAAAATACACTAAATATTGGTCAACTGTGCTAATTACACTAAATTACGCTTAATTAGCCTAATTATGGTAAAAAAAAGGCCAAAATACTCTAAATATTGGTCAACTGTACTAATTACACTAAATTACGCTTAATTAGCCTAATTATGGTAAAAATGACCAAAATACACTAAATATTGGTCAACTGTGCTAATTACACTAAATTACAACAAATTACTCTAAATCCTAACCCCTAAACCCTAAAATAAATAAATTTAAATTTAAATTAGATAAAAAAAATTATCTCAAAGAAGAGAGAAATTCGGTTGAGAGATGAGAGAGTTGTGATGAGGAGAGAGAAAAAGGGGATATATATAGGGTGACATGTGGGATTAAAAAAAAAAAAAAAGTGTTAGCTGGCCAGAAAATGGCTGACTTAGGGGGAGAGTAAGCCATCTATTTTCTGGCCGGCTTAGACATTTTTCGATATTGGCTCAGAATCTGAGCATAAATAATAATTTGTATTAAACTTTGGATATTAATAAAAATGTCGGAGAAACCAGGTACTATGAAATCCTAAAAGTAGTACCTAAAGCATAGCCCAAAACATACAAACCGGTTCTACAACAGATCCTAACATCTATTGTTTTCGGCTGCAACCTACCATGCTTCTACCTGACTATCACAAGTTTGAGCTATCATTCAACAAACAAAAGGTAGAAATCATGTCCATAAACTACAAACTACACAGAAACAAGTTCTAAAATGACTCTGAATTCTCACATTTTACTTACTAATCACGTACTTAATCATCCTCGAAAACCAACTTTTTAATTAATATAAGTACTCATTTGTAAAGTTAATGGCTCCTACAAAATTTCCATTAGCCCACATTTACTTTTTTAAGTATCTGTTACATATCTCGGCCTAAATTAGAAAATTGTAGCCTACTCGTCATTAATTAACGAAACTTAAATCTCGGCTCAGGGCCCAAACTACGACCCAACATTGATTCCTTTTTTCCCCCTTCCGGTAAGCCTGAGGCCGAATCAAATGAGAAATTACAGAACATTCAGTTTAGACCTTCTGATAAGGTGTAATTACACAAATTTACTGATCAGACCTAAGGTTTCACATAACCTCTGAATCAGTCAAGAATAGCCTAATTTGGGATTTTAAATCATTTGATACTAATGTAGAAATAAGGGCAGTTTTGATAACAATTTGGAATAAGGGCAGATCAAATCCATAAACCAAGAGCAAGTACTTCGCAGAGTGGGGCGATCTTATGGACATTAATTAGACCAAATTTGACATGATGTCCGATAGGAGCCGTTCGATTTGTGTTAAGATTGTGCCTTCTTAATTAGCACAAATCTTAAAATTGTCGGCAACAAGATTCACACCGACAATTTTAAGATTGCGTACCTACGCACACTCGAATGTTCACACAATAAACCTAGTACAACTATATATATAATTAAAATGTGCTTGGATACAAAATTTTATATTTTTTGAAACTTTTTTTACTATTTTTTAAGATAGGTACAAAATCACTATTTTTAGAAGATTCTGGACCATTCAAAAATAGTCATTTTGTACCTCTTTAAACATTTAGAAAAAATATTATAAAAATTATAAAATTTGTAATCCAAGCACATTTTAGTATGAAGATCATGCTGCACGATTCGAATATATTATTTAGACTTTGAAAATAGAGATAATAATGTTTGGGCATGATGGGCACAAAACCAATGGGGCATTTTAACACTGCTCATATATATATATATATATATATATATATATATATATATATATATATATATATATATATATATATATATATAGGGTCCGGCTAATTTGCTGCTGGCAGCATTTCGGCCAGCTGCTGCCGGCAGCAAATCTGCCATACGGATGTTCAAACAACCGATCCGAACCGTTCAACATGTTCTAAATATTGAAATGTGCTTGGAGACCAAATTTTATATTTTTTGGAATTTTTTTAATATTTATTAAGCCACTTTGAAAATTCCAGATCCGAGTGAACAGTAAAAACAGAGCAACAAAATTCTGGACCATATGATCTGAAATTTTCAAAGTGGCTTAATAAATAGTAAAAAATTCCAAAAAATGTAAAATTTGGTCTCCAAGCACATTTCAATATTTAGAACACGTTGAACGGTTCGGATCGGTTGTTTGAACATCCGTATGGCAGATTTGCTGCCGGCAGCAGCTGGCCGAAATGCTGCCAGCAACAAATTAGCCGGACCATATATATATATATATATATATATATATATATATATAGCGAGAGAGAGAGAGAGAGAGGTTGGCTAAGATCAAAATGGTAGTTCCTAAGTCTTGGTGTTACCAATTTGTTTTTGCAGTTTCAAAGTTCAAATAGTCAATCTAAAATGCTCAACGTGTTCTTCATATTAAAATGTGTTTGGGATCAAATTTTACATTTTTGAAATTTTTTTTACTATTTTTGAAGGATTTTTGAAAATCAATGTTTTGAATAATAAAAAATAAAAATAAAATCTGGAAAACATTGATTTTTAAAAATTCATTAAAAATAGTAAAAAAGTTCCAACAAATGTAAAATTTGGTCCCCAAGCACTTTTTAATATGGAGAATATGTTGAGTACTTTAGATCGACCATTTGAACTTTGAAAACGAAAAAAATAAATTGTTAGCACCAAGATAAAAAGTAGGAACTACTATTTTGATCTTAGCCAACCCCCCCCCCCCTCTCTCTCTCTCTCTCTCTCTCTCTCTCTATATATATATATATATATAGAGGAGGGATCAAGTTACAACAAATTTTGAGTTACAACAAAGTTACCACAAACATTTTCTACATTTTGAAATTCCATATAGTCGATCCAAACCGTTCAACATGATCTCCACAATAAAATATGCTTCCAGATCAAATTTTACATTGTTTTGAATTTTTATACTATTTATTAAGTATTTTACAAAAACTAGTCAAATTCATACCATTGAATTTTGTACCCGTCTTAATAAATAGTAAAAAAATTCAAAAAAAATGTAAAATTTGATCTGGAAACACATTTTATTGTGGAGATCATGTTGAACGGTTTGGATCGACGCACTAGTGGAAAAACACACATCAGGAACGGTTAAAAACACGAATCAGGAACGGACCTAGAGGCGACACTGACCCAGCTGTTACAGATAGTAGAACTAATCAGGAACGGTTAAATAACCGACACTAAATCCCATAATCAGGAACGGTTGTTTGATATAGCCGATACTGATATGGACAATTAGGAACGGTTGTTTGTTATTAGCCGATACTGATGTTGATAATCAGGAACGGCCTTTAAGAACAACCGATACTGATTTTAACAATCAGGAATGGCCTTTTAATAAACAACCGTTACTGTTCATATATATATATATATATATTTTTTTGCAAAATGTGGGTATTCGCATGAGCTAATTCAAATATCACATTTAGATCAATAATTAATATGCCACAATCACAAACAAAAGACATCAAACAAGTTAATTGCCATAAAAAAATATCCAAATTTAATTCCATATATCCACAAAACACACAAAAGACACAAAATTATCCAAGTTAATTGTCATAAAAAATCTATTTACTTGACTTAAATTAAAAATGCTTCTCTTTCTTACAACTTATAACTAATATGAAGGATAGTACCACCCGAGAAGAAATGTCATTCAATTGACGAGACCTATTCAACGTAATCAACCTCACATTGCCACTTCACCCAATTTGCATTTTTGGCTTCTCTGCCTTCCTCTCTCTTTTCTGTTACTTTAAACAAATAGAAATGTGTACTTAATTGAGTAAAATAGATTAAAAGATGATAGGGTATGGAGATTGATGTGTAATCACATCCCTTAGCAGCTGACAGTTTATCGGTTTCTGGTAAGACTGATTTCAGGAGTCATTTCCCAGAGATTGGCTACATCAAATTTGCATTTATTTTTGTGAACATGCATGTCAAGGTGTCTATTACATGCTCGAGAAGTTTCAGACCCATTGAAGGTCCAGAGCTATGTCAAATAAGTGATTTTATAAGAGGGTATTTGCTGGTATTTTCTGAGTTTAGCTGCTGTCAGCCAATCTTTAAAAATTCATTCTGGACAATCTACAAAGCCAATTTTTTTGTTCTTTTTATGGAAATGTAAAGGAAAGTCTAAACTACATGCTTGACAAGTTTCAGGATTTTTGTAGTTTTCTAACTATTTTTAACAGATGCTTGAATGCAGGGTCAGATTGGTAAAAGATGCAGAAAACAGTATTTTTTTGCATTTTCAGAAAGCAAACTTTAAAAATAGCTAGTAAATCATAGAAAAATGCTATGAATGTAAAATTTAGGTCTAAAGTGTGTGTTTTTGAGTCCTCTATCTGACTGTTCAAATAAATTTTTGGTTTGGACTTCTGATCAGCCTGCACTGGCTGATCTGTCACAGAAGGTCATTTGGGGTTTTTGAGGTACCAGTAGGGGCTGATCTAGCAAGTGGAATATGTAAACCTTGAGATCTTCCAAATTGACAACCAGCATCATAGGCTGATCTAGCTAGTAACAGAGAATAAGAGTCAAAGTTGAGATCGATGAGTTATTAATTTTACACATACACACACATGCATACATACACAGACCTGTATACCCTTGGAAATACGGTATCGAGGCATTACTGTTGACAAAGAGCGGATGTAGTACAACACAGCTGCAGCAAAACCACGGCCGGGTCATGTGCCGACCTTTTCTTTGAACTTATCGGTGCATAGCTCATGGTCTTAAATCAATAGTTTGGTCTTAAATCCATTTCTTTTTCCAGTAAGAACAACTTAAAGAGAAAAGGGGGAACATTTACCGGGTCGGATTCAGCAAGATTATCTGAGTCTTCAAAACCCTCCATGTCAGGAATATCATCGTCTTCCTCTCATATTATATATAGTTAAGATTAAAAGCACTAACTACAACTCCTACTTGCAATTGCAAGACACAAATGAAAGCCTTGCACAAAACTTGACGGCTTCTGAAAATTGACCAAGTATTAGTACAAATAATATTACCAAGCTTGATTACAATGAATCAAGTGCACCATTCTAGCAAATTTCTTCTTCTTATTGAAGAACACCTTCGATACATACCTGAGAACTGGAGAATTCGATGAAGCAAGTGACAAATCAAGATTACAATTTCCTTCTTTTCTCGCATTAGGTAATGAAATCCAATAATTCATTTCATCTGTTCTCATAGAAAAGCAAAAACAAAACAACGAAATTCTGATAAAACAATAGTTCCAAGAGAAACCCAACCAAATGGGAAGGAAAAAGATAGCAGCACAAACCGAGATTGGCCTGGCGCATGGTACCGGAAGAGTCGCCTCGCCTCATGGCCTCGAGGTGCCTTGCCTCACTGCCTCACGGCAAGCACCGAGTAGTTGCCTCGCCTCACGGCCAGTACCGGACGAGTCGCCTCACCTCACGGATCGTGGTGCTCAGGTCGAGGTTGAGGTGCTCGCCTCACGGATCGTGTTGCCTCGCCTCAATTAGTACTCAGGTCGAGGCGCCCCTTTCTTTCTCCCCTCAAAATCACGTGAACGGATCGGAGTGAGCATGAGAAAGGCAGCGGCGTAGTGCTCAGGTCGAGATGCCCCTTTCTTTCTCCCCTCAAAATCACGAGAACGGAGTGAGCACGAGAAAGGCAGCGGCGTAATTTGAGGAATATTTCAACCCTAATGGGATAATTTGAGGAATGCAAAAATGTGAGCGGGAATGAAAAATGAATAGCGCTAAAATAATATCAAGAACGATTAAATAAATGGCTGTTCCTAAATCAACCAGGAACGGTTATTTTAAACAACCGATACTAATATAGGACATATCAGGGTCGGTTAAATAAAATGCCGTTTCTAAAACTATTAGGAACGGTTGTTTTAAAGAGCCGATACTAATAACACACAATCAGGAACGGTTCTTTGTAAAGAGCCGTTCCTGATTCGGCCAGCACTATCAAGAACGGTCTGTAAAATACAACTGTTCCTGATAAGCACAATCAAGGTCGGCTGTTTAATATGCCCGTTCCTGATATATATCAGTATCGGTTTAATGTTAAATCCGACACTGATGGGCCGATACTAATTGTACGTTTTCCACTAGTGACGATTTTGAATTTCAAAATGTAGAAAATTGTTGTGGTAACTTTGTTGTAACTCAAAATTGTTGTAGCTTGATCCCTCATCATATATATATACATACATACATACATACATACATACATACATACATATATATATATATATAGAGCTAGGCTATGGTGAGTTGTGAAGTAAGATGTCATTTTTACTTCACGCTCATATTTCATTTTGAAAATCCAAACAACCGATCTGAACCTCTCAACATGTTCTCTATATTGAAATGTGCTTGGAGACTAAATTTTACATTTTTTGGAATTTTTTTACTATTTATTAAGCCACTTTGAAAATCGCTGATCCGGTAGTCCGGAAAATTTTATTGTTTTTTTACTGTTCACAGTGGATCAGCGATTTCAAAGTGGCTTAATAAATAGTAAAAAAATTCCAAAAAATGTAAAATTTAGTCTCCAAGCGTATCAGCAACCATTTTTCATTGTTTCTCTTGGTGTAACCGTATAGAGGATCCATGTCATCTAAGTTAGATTTGTACCAATAAGAAGTTAAGGAAATAATTTGAGATCCTAATGAAACTATAGAGGGTACCATAACATTATTAAAACATACTTTATTTCGAGCTAACCAAACTACCCAAATGGTTACTGACCTAATTAATTCAATTAACCTACGATCTTGAAGTGATATCCATGCATCTAAAAGCCAAAGGTCTAAAACAGCATCACATTTAAAGGTGAAATTATTTAAATTAGCTATCCATGTCCAAATAGATTTAACCAAAGGGCAGGCAACAAAAAAATAGTCAATTGTATTAATAGAAGTACAAAATGGACAAGTAAGATCACCCTGCCAGTCCCTATTGGCTAGATTAGCCTTGGTTAAAATTTTATTTTCCTTAACAAGCCAAAAAATACTTTAATCTTAAGGGGAATATGTGTTTTCCAAAGGGTAGTGTAAGTAGTATTTTTCATACCACTATAGTCAAACCACATATACAATGAATGTACAGTAAAGAGATTTGATTGGGTTCATCTCCAAACAATATATACTATCTGGTTTTGAAAGGGTCAGTAAAAATTCTAGAGTAAGAAATAGTAGATTGTAATTGAGATTTATCTCCCAACTCATATATATATATATGATAGATTTATCGCACGCAAGAATGTGGCAAGGAAACCCTTTTTTAGGGTAGTTTGGATTAGATAAATCAATTTTCTTGGACTTTGCTTATGCGAGTAGCCACAAAGGAGGTAGAGTTAGAAGCACTCGAGAAGATATCGAAGGGGATTATCTTACATAGTTCTTTAATCTTTACTATTGTGATATCCAAAAATACATATACTCAAGAAATTTGAATCCTATACACTTGGCAGTCGTCGTACATTTATATAAGAGCAATTATTTTGTCCAATCCTCTGTAGAATCACGACGATATAGTTTGAAAATAAAGATTGTCAGATGATATTTGAATATTATAAACTCAATCTATATCGATCATTAGGCTGTGTATTAATTAATTATATACCCTTACATACCACAAAGAGAGATTATCTAATTATTTTTAGCATGAGTTTGATTCCTAAAATCAATATGTAACCAACCCTTCTAGGACCTGAACCCCATTTTTACTAGGAAATAAAACAATTCTCTTAGCCATGATTCTAGAAACTACTTAAATTTATTTTTATGATACTATGATTAAAGCAGAATCAGTCGATAAGATTTTTTTTTTGAGAAATAGTCTATAAGATTTTAAATACGAGATATGAAAATATTTAGAAATGTAGTTGCATGCATATCATACTATTTATTTTTTATAAATAGTCAATAAGCAGCTCTAGGTTTTTTGTTTGTGCCATGGATCTACATAAATAACAGCTGCTTTTTTTATGCTGTCTTTGAAAATAAAGATTTTCTGTTGAAGCTAAGTTATCGAAAGTGTCCAAAAAAAAAAAATATCTACACAATCATTGGTGGATCTAAGGTGGATCAGGGGTAGGCACTTGCCTATCTCTGGATTCGAAATTTTTTAAACCCAGTGGTATTTTATACTTGTGTTTACTTTTGGACAGAAACAATGTCTATCCCTGAATTTAATTCACGGTCAAGTAGAAGAAAATTACGCGGAAAAGAAAGTCAGTCCAGACTGATTCGTGTAAAAGAATTAAAGAAAAAAGACGCAGTGTCCGAGTCACAACACGTGACCGGCACACGTGCCATGTCATGCCGTGATGGAACCGTGTTGTGCTGTGATTGCGTGTTGTGACATATCTGATCACGTCATTAGCTTTTTAGATTCTTATCTGCTTTTCTGCTCTAATTTATTAGAAAAAAAAAATTATACCCTTTATTAATGTTTTGTACCTCCTCCTGACCTGAATCTTGAATCCGCGGCCGTAGACAATGAAATGTCACCGGATATTTGCGGAAACAAATATTGTAATAATTAATGCCTCGTCGGTACCGTACAACTGTACAAACTATTGCTACGCAATTATTACACAGAAAGTGCCAAAAGGCATGTCGCTCTATTTACATTTAATTATTCATCATATCACATGTACGATTATATATCTATCAAAGTTGTCATCATCAATGTGCGCTAACACACTACCAACCCCGGCCTCCTACAATTCGCCGCATATTCCTTCTATAATTCTATACCCCTGAATCCAAAGCCCCACGGCTCCACCTTGGTCAGATCCTCTACGACATCGAATCAATCTAGCCGTTGGATGGCATCACCATACATCCAAAGGCTGAACCAATCATGCATATTGTTGCCGATGCAATTGTGGCACAGCAAAGCCGACTGCACGACGCTTGGCATCGGATCCAGCTGGCGCCACTCCCATTGATGCTGACACAGGATTTGTGGTACGTCTGTAGGGACCGAGCCACTTGGCCATAAGAAATTGCTTGTTCCTCCACGGCGGCAAACTCAAACCCCGATTCTTCAACGATCGTTTTGCCTCATCCGCCAAGATGCGCAACACTTGCCTCATCTGATAGGCAGAACATGCAACGACCTTTAATTAATTTGGTTTGATTAACTTCGTATTACACAGCATTTAGTTGGTTCCGGAATGACAGTCGTTATTGAAAATTTTATTTTAAGTTCACATTAATTACCTCTTCCAGTCGTGCCAACGCCATTTCCGGCAGTGCAGACAACACAGTTAGGTACTCGTCCGTCGGCCCTGCCACCTCAGACTCAGCTGCAAAATATACATCAACGATATATCTCTCCTTTTTCCCATCCACAGCCATTTGCATCACGTCTATATACTCGTAATTGCCTGGAGCAAGACCTTTTGATCCCTCCCACCTTGCCTTGCAAAGACCAGAATCATAACCTTTCTCTCTTAGTTGAGTCATAACTGCTCGGTTGACACCAGATCGGTTCGACTTGAGCGGGCCAAGTGCCTCCACTGCTTCCTCTACATCGGAGTATAGCTGTAGGCGAAATGGATCTCGCTTTTTTCTTGGCTTTAGAAGCTTCCTTATCTCGTCTGCTGCTTGTTTTGCACGATCAGTCGAGCCAGATTCTGTATCAGAGTCTGAATCATCTTCAGAGGTTGGATGCAAAGTGGATTTTCCGACCTCATACTCGTTCTCAAAAAATTCATGTACAAGGTACGAAAGTGAATCGTGCTCACTGCCACTGGTGGAGTAGCTACAAGCATGAGACTCGCTCAGGTAGCTGAGGCGGGCCCTCGCATCCGCGTTAAGTGGCTTCATTGCGGATTTTGTGCTGTTGCAACTGGTGATCATATATACGCTAATTCTTTGTAGGATTCAACTGCTGAGGAGTGAGAGAAAGGCGAGGATATTAAGTTAGGGTATGACAGATTTATAACGGAACAAAGCTCATTTAATTAGTTTATTTTTTTGTACATGTATGTCGACATGCTGAGGTCATTATGTAACATGAATAATTGGGATGGATCAGTTGTAAATATATAGCTAGATCCGAATATCCGATTTTAGTTTGTGAAAAGGTTTGTTTTCCATATAGTCACGATAATGTAATTTGGGATAAATGGGACTAGATTAATTAATGCTTCTGCTTTATTGGTGCAAATACAGTGTCCCACAAACTATGTTGGTAAAACAATACTAGTAATTTTTTTATCGGTCTTACCTTTTTCTTCAAGATAGTTGTTGAGGAATATTCTTACTGATCGTACCTATATACCTTTTCTTATCTGCATCAAATCTTCATTTCATTGCCTTCTTTGTGTACCTCTTTTTTTTTCTTTTAATTTTTGTCCAATTTATTCAGTTATTTAATATAATTTTATTTAGACATGCATTTTTCAGAATTGTACTGTATATATTGTATTTAAGAAATTAAATTAATAAAACAAAACAAAACAAAAACATGAGAGAAACACAAGATGGTGTGGTACTCATGACTTCGCAGCTTCGGCAAAGCTTTCAAAGAGAGAGAGAGAGAGAGTATAACATACTTCAATTGATTACGCAGCCACAAAAATGTTTGATCGATGCCGATGACATTTGTCGGCAAAATTATAATTGAAGTTTGCTGAAATGGTAGAATCAGAAAACCGATCGATCAAGCCGGTGCCTATCCCACTGAGCATTTATTGTTTTGAGATGATTGCATGTGATAAGGATGTGACTCTGTGAGGTTAAGAGAGGAAGAAGACTTGAATTTTGGAGGGAACACAACCGTTTTAAAGAGAAAGAATGAGATTGCTTCGTGCGTCTAGATGCATGCATAGTGCTTCGGAAATATGTCTAGGTTCAGTGAATCGTTCAAGGAAGAAGCTGATTGCTGAATTAGTCATATAAATTAAAAAATAATTAAGCTGATCAAGCATCATTTATTGGATATAAAATTTAAGTTTATCTTGAATTTTTAGAAGAATTAATAATTTAGATCTTCTAAATTATATTCGGAACCGGCCGTATGTACATGCATTTTTATTAGTAGTTACAAGTTAAATGGTATAATTAAGTGCCGTGCTAAAATTATTTTAAAGATATTGATCTGCTAGAAATAAGAGCGAAGCGAGAAGAAAATAGAACGTAAGAAATATTCAAATATAAGAAAAGAAAAATTTAAGAGTAATATTCAGACTAATGCTAGCATTTTATCATTTTTCGTGTTCGCAAGTACTGATATCAAAAATGGACGATAAGAAATCTGTCAGTAATTTCCTGGACGGAAAAAAAAATAATGGAACGAAAAAAAGAAGGAAACCAAAAAAGGAGGTAGAATGTTAGTAATTTCCTGGAAGATTAAAAAAGAAGAAGAGAGATTTGAAGTGAGTAAATTAACTAAGAGTGTATGATGAAAAACAAAACAGAGATAATCAGGAGCGAAATAAAAAAAAAAATGAGATTGGGATACTAAATAAGTATGTAGTATAATTTTAGTTTTAAAAGTGATTGAAAAATATTAGCTAGAACTCGTAAAATTATAAAATATAAAAGACAAAATTATTAATTTCTATTCATTTAGGTGGCTAATAACCACCCTAGCACCCCGAGATAATAATAATAAAGAGAGAAACAAATAGAAAAAAAAACAAGATAAAAAAGAGAGAAACGTCAACCCTTCCAACTTTGATTGTTAACGTAACTATTTAGTTAAATTTTGATCCCTTACTAAAATTAGAAGTTAACCTCCAGTGTCAGTGGTATATATGGAAAAATATAAAAACAGAAAAGAAGTGAGTGTCATGTATGTAATTTTATAAAAAAAATTAATGTTGCACATGCATGTATTCATAGTCCTTTGACGTGTTCATAAAATAAGAAAAGTCGAGCAGCGTATGAATTCAGATTTAGTTCAATGCCTGAATTTTTAATCGAATACATTAATATAATCTCAAAGCGGACTTATTCTAAATAGGCACCACTACAACTAGACGTACACCATATCACAACGCTTAATCGTCAATTGTTCTTATATGTCGTTTGTATTAAATTATTAATAAGTCCAATTTATTACTGACAGTCACACCGCTAATAGTCAACACGATAAAATAAGGTGTGCACAATTTCTAGCGTTCCTAAACGCTGAGGAGATACCCTTTTCTAACGGTTTGTACTAAAACTGCTAAAATAAAGTTGTTTTTCTAACAGTACCGTACTTGAAACCGATAAAAAAGAATAGCTACGTGCATAAAAAAAGATCCCTCACAAAGAGGGTAATAACTTTGACCGGTTATAACTTAATTTGTGTAGAAAATTTGTTTTCAGCGTTCCACCACTTTTTAAAAAGCTCGTAAGGAGGAGATATTGATTTTGAAGCTAATCAAAGATTTACCTTCAAGGTGTGGTCAGTGCAACCATAATTGTAAAAAAAAATATTATTTAGGACATCAAAACTGCAATCGAAATTTCTGAAAAATAATAATAAGTTATGAAATTGATTTCAATAGAAGAAAATAAGTATTTTCATTATGCCAATGAGCAGCAATGTCACACTATTTCAAAAGAACAAACTGATTAGATGAATAATCTTTATAAGTCATAAACTCAATGCTCAAATTGACCTATCTTTATCAAGTGTCTAGGGTTTGAGAAAATCACATCTGGGAGAAGCGTTTAGGGTTTGAGACAATCAGATCTGGAAGAAGCGGCTAGAGTTTGAGAGAATCAGATCTGGGATAAGAGAGGATGTGAGATTTGAGAGAAGAGACAATCCCGATGATGAAAATGGAGAGTGTTTGTGAAGCGAGAACTTAAGAAGTGAAAATTGCTGAAATTTCCATTTAAGTTAGAATTTAAAATGGTCTTCTTCTATCGGTTCCAAGTGTAGAACCAATAAAAAAATGTCATTTTCTCTATCGGTTCTAAGTGTAAAACTGATAGAAGAAATGCGACACTTATTATATCATTTCTAAAAAAAACCCGATAGAAAAAGACCATCTTTTTCTATCGGTTCGAAGTATAGAATCGATAGAATTAATGTGACACTTCTTCTATCATTTTTAAAGAACAAACCGATAGAAAAGGTTGAATTTCTTCTAACGGTTTACTGTTTTGAATCGATAGAAAAAAATGGATTTTACATTTTTTTTTTGAATTTTTTTACTATTTATTAAGTATTTTACAAAAAATAGTCATATTCAGACCATTGAATTTTGTATCCATCTTAATAAATAGTAAAAAAATTCAAAAAAATATAAAATTTGATTTGCAAGCACATTTTATTTAGATAACATGTTGAACGGTTTGGATCGACGATTTGGACTTTAAAAATGAAAAAATGGTTGTTGTAACTTGATCCCTCCTCATTAAATAATTGTTTTAAATAAAAAAATTAATATATTTTGGTTTGAACCGAACAAACCGAAATAAAACTTTGGTTCGGTTCGGTTCGGTTACAATGCTAAATCGGTTCAGGTGGTTCTATTTTAGAAACCAAATTATTACTTTAGTTTGCCTAATTCAGTTCGGTTTCAACTGAACTGAACCGATGAACACCCCTAGCAGCCAGGAAAGTGACCAAAATAGCAGCCTGAATAATGCAAGATCTGAGCTGAGCATGACTGAACTCGGACTGATATGAGTCTAAAACTCCCAAATCAAATCCAATATAGACCGCATGAGGCATGACTGCCACATCTTAAAAAATGATTACCTCACTCTTCCTGAACTGAAGGCTATAAAGATTGGTTGATTTGATATTAGTGTTTATTTTTTTTCATTTCAAAGAGTATGGAGCCAGCAAACAGCTAGCAAGCTAGCTGTAAAAAAAGATTATCTAACTCTGCCTGAAGTTTAATTTTTTTTTTTTTTCATTTCTACCATATTTGATTCACCAAATAACATATTTGATTCATAAAAGGTGAACAAAAAAGGAAGGTAAAGAATAAGAAATAATGGAAAGAAACTGAATAAGAAAATTATCATATTTTACATTCTTTTATGTTCTTTTTACACATTTCTCTAACTAATTCTCTCCATTCCAAGATCCGGTTGGGGTATCCAATTATGTCTTTGATTTTGATTTGGTTTTTTCATTGATTATATTATTAACTTAAATAAACTAACTTAAATTATTCATTCATTTTAATATTTACATTATGTTAATTAGTATTTGTATCTTATCCGATAATTATTTGTTTTGTATACATATTCGTGGATTATCCGCTTCGTATCTGTATCCATTTAAGAAGAATTAGATTTTAAATTTTGATATATGTTTACTATATGTATTCGTATTTGTATTCGCTCATTGAAAGACATATACAATTGTGATATGAGCTTTGATTGACAACTTAGTACTACGAAGCATGCTATAAAAAAAAAATCAATTACGTTTTTATTTGCAAAAAAAATAAAAAAATGTTAAGGATAAGCAGCTGTGTTTAAAAAAAAAAAAAAAAAAACCCAGGCTAAGCTGGGATTGTATAATCTTAAGCTTGATTGATTTGGATATGATAGGATTGATCAAAATTTTAAGGTATTGAATCGAGGTTTGGTTTCACGCATATTCAGACCAACATGATTCATTGTCGTCCCTAGTTGGTAATTAGACGAGAGAAACAACTAGGATGGTTAACGCTATGATTTATGAACATCAATAGATGAATTATATTTTTACTCACTTAAGTTTATTTATTTTTAATTCTTATAAATATAGTTAACTTTTATCCATTAAAATTGAGTAATAATAATAATAGACAAATACGGATGATTATTAATTAGAAAAAAAAAAATCATCTTGTCCATATAAATAACACTAAAAATAGAACTTTAACATATTAAAAGTATCATAGTATAAGAAAAAATTACAATAATTTACCCAGCATTAAAACGGATATTATTATTGATTATAATAGTTGTTATATAAATTACTGCATGAACAAATTTGTTGTCAACAAAAATAAATTGGAGTATCAATAAAAGTGTAAGATTTGGTAATCAGTGAGAATTAATCAAGAGATATTCTTAGAACTGAGTATTATATGTTTTTTAGGGGAGAACACTAAAGAGTCTGGCTACTATAACACTAGTGTCATTCCAAACTAAATAACACCACATCTTAAATCATTTGATCTACTTTAATATTCGTGTACAAGATAAGGCTGGAATGACACTAGTGTCTTGCACGAATATTAAAGTAGATCCAATGGTTTAAGATGTGGTGTTATTTAGTTTGAAATGACACTAGTGTTATAGTAGCCGGATTCAACACTAAATGGTTTTGAAATATAGTATTTATTGGAATATTCTATATAATTTTCTAACAAATCTTTAAAAATTGTAAGCTTTATGTGACCTATATGTAATTTTTCTTTTAACAATTACATTTTAGGTTAGCTGATATAGACCGATGATCCTTGTTCTTATTGAATACAATTTTATTTCGGGTACAAATTTACTGAAGTGCTCTCAAAGAGATCGGAGTAGGTTTGATGGATATCATATCTATTTTTAAATTCAATTAGCTTCAAAATCATCCGGTCAACTTTAAACTCCGTGTACACAGAAATTGAAGTAGACGTACATGAATTTTAATGTAAAGTGCACACATCTTAATACAAATCAAACATTGATTAAACCAATCGAATAGAAAAAGAAAAAGACGACTACAGCCAAAACGGCAAAACCGGATCCCTTCTTTTGAGTCAGTGTGAGTGCTGGGGATATTATTTATTTTCTTTTGTGTCAGTGATTGGGACATTATTTATTTTCTTTCTTTGTTTATTTTTTTATTCATGAATCAGAATCTTTGATTTGGTAATTGGTAATTTGGTATAACTCTGATCAGTGGGCCCCGATCCAGTTCCAAGCACTCTACCTACGTCTCTACCTAACTTGGGTTTAATCCCCTTTTCTTGGTTTTATCTCCCAAAAGTCCAAAACCCTTGCCTCTCCGTTCTCTCTTTCTCGATTCAAAGGTCGAAGTTCGTAGTTCAGGTTAGATTCTCTCACAATTATACTACCTTTTGGTGCTATATTCTTTTCGCCAAATCGATTTATCCAATCGTTGTGTTGGCTGGTGTTGTGAATTAGGGATAGAGAAAGGGAGAAGGAAAGCATGGGAGTAGTGAAGGCAGTGGTAGGCGATGCTGTGGTGACATTTCTGTGGGTTTTGTGAGTCTCAAGCCTGGGCCCCACAACGGCCAAGGTCATGTCCTTTCTTCCCCCGGAGGTGCCGTCTCCCCCGGCCCAGCTCGGAGTGTCCCTGCTGATCCTGGCGACGCTTCTCTTCACCTTCACGGCCCTTTGTGAGGCCTTGGGTGGTGCTAGCTTCAACCCCACCGGCATCGCCGCCTTCTATGCTGCCGGTCTCAGCAAAGACAGCCTCTTCTCCATGGCCCTCTGCTTCCCTGCTCAGGTCTTAATATAATTTCTCTCTCAACCTCTTCAATTTCAATTGGAATAATAATTCTCGATTTCCTCTTTAATAATAACAATAACAATACAGTAATTATATACTAAAAAAGAAAATGCTGGAATGAAATGAAATGCAGGCAGCAGGTGCGGTGGGAGGCGCTCTGGCAGCAATGGAACTGATGCCGGTAGGGTACAAGCACATGCTGGGGGGACCGTCGCTGAAGGTTGACGTCCACACTGGGGCTTTGGCAGAGGGGGTGCTCACCTTTGTGATTACCCTTGCTGTGTTCTTGGCTGTCCTAAAGGGGCCCCGCAACCCCATATTCAAAATTCTTATCATCTCGACCTCCACCCTCATCCTCGTCATTGCTGGTGGTGCTTACACAGGTCCCTCTATGAATCCTGCCAATGTAATGTTTTTTCCTCCTTTTCTTTCTTTTTATTTTATTCATTTTTTGTAATATGGAAAAGAAAGTAATTAAAATGGACCTGAAATTGGAAAGTTATAATATTAGGAATCGCAACTATTATCTGCGAAACCTAAAAGAGGTCCGCAGGCAGTGTTTGCGAACGAGGTTAGGTTTGTAAACAATTGCAATCTTCTGTATTCAAAATATTACACTGATGGTGAACACAAATGATCGCAGACATGATCTGCGAACCAAAAGGAGATTCGCTAAAAATGATTGTGATGTTGCCAATTCTAAAATGAGGTTGTCTGGGGTTGTTCCATGTCTTAATCACTCTACAAAACTGCATCCAGTAAAGCTTTTGAAGGCAATGTTGTAATAAGTACATTTGTATTTTAAAGAGGCTATGTTATTTCATCTGAACTTGAGCATAATTTGAAATGGATATTGTTTTCATGAAAAATTCTGCACTCTTGTGGTTGAAAAATTTGAAATGAGTCTGTTAATCCAGTTGATACCCTGTGAAATCCATTGCATTTTTTTTTTTTTGAAACATTCTCTACTACAAATTGTATATATGATGATTTTTTTGCACTAAGCTGTTGAAGATATCACTCAGAAGGTCTTTGTATGTGTGTGCAGGCCTTTGGGTGGGCATATGTGAACAACCGGCACAATACCTGGGAGCAGTTCTATGTGTACTGGATATGTCCATTTATCGGCGCTCTTCTCGCAGCGTCAGTTTTCCGTATTTTCTTCCCAGCACCTCCACCCACGAAGAACGTTAAGAAAGCGTAAGGAGAAGCTTGTGCAACTGGTTGGAATTGACATCTGACCAGGTCTGCAATGGAGGGCGTCAGAATAAGTGTCTGGTAGTAGTTAATTCATTTAAAACTTAATAATGATTAGTGTTGTAGTTGTGAAACAGGAAAGATAGCGTCCTATTGCAGCTATTGACAAATTGATCTTGTTGATAATAATTATTGCACATTGCAGATGAATTTGGTGCTAAAATCATTGCCAAAAAAGGTCTCAGATAATTTATAATAGTCCATATATGTCAATCACTATGTGCATACTGAAAATTGCGTTCATTCTATGCATGACGAGTTTTAAATTGAACGGACTAAAACATGTCAAAGAACCTTCTGATTTCTACGGCCTACGGGAACAAAGTTTGACTTTAATAATTTATAAAAATTAAATGTTGGGGGGGGGGGGGGGGGGGGTGGGGATCAAATACCTGGTCTTCCATGTGCCCAATTTTATATTTACACGAATTCAATGTTTGGACTCCAAACAAGAAATTCGCATTATGTTGGACATCATTATACGTCAGTAGTACGTAAATAAAATATTGTAACTAAAGTAATTTTATATAACACAAAAAAGCCCAAGCAGTTTTGTAATTAATTTCATGTATCAATTCTCCACCTTTTAAACAAGAAATAAAATCTATATTTAATGACTTTTTATACGAATGTATATTTTTTTATGCAGAATAAAAGTTCGAATTTTTGAGCTCGATTCACATGTCGATTGATATATATTTATAATATTTAAACAAAGAAGAGGGTTCAAATGTCTTTATTTTTTATGCCTTAGTCATTCTTTTACGTTTTATTTTTTTAATAACGAAAATTTTAAACTTAAATGACAAAATAAAATTATGTGATGTATTTTTACAAACTCTTAATGTTAATTAAAATATTATAAACTTTTACATATACGTAAAATTTTTAATACAGATCCTATTTAATATTTTTATTTTAACATTTGATTTTTAAATTTTAAGTTATAAAAGTTTTATAAATGAAGACATAATGAAATCTCTCAGGTCAAATCAGCCCATATCTTAGATTTGTTCTCCGGCAGTCGCGCTCTATATCTTTAATTACATTCATGATAATAATGAGAATAAAACCTACTTAGTATATTTATTAAAAGGAATTTGGAATATTCTGCACGGTTGTTTAATTGGCTATTATGATATTATTTTATTAATTAAAGTCGATAAATTTATAAAACACCAGGATGTTATTGATTTGTTAGGGATAACACGTGTTAACAGTAAAATTTCATACAATTTAAGTATGATACAATAATCTATCATAAGTGCTCAAGTGCAAAATGTTGCATATTGTAAGTTATCCATTAAATAAAATTTTATCAAATTTAATTAATTTGCACTTACATAATATATACATTAAATCACATTAGTATTTTCAGATTTCATATTTGAGGTGAAGTTGGAGGTGAAGTTCTTGTATAAACGTATTAGTCGAACTCATTATTGTATTTATTTTTTGATATAGTCAGTATTCTCCTCTCTTTCAAGAGGACGACATGTCAAGTCCTGGTAAAGTTCTTCGCTCTGCATCGAATTAAGCCTCTCAACTTACGAATTGTTCAAAATTTTAATCCCAACAAGTTAGAGAATTTATGGTGAATTACAGCCAAGGCCTACAAGCCCACAAAACAAAGGCCTATCCAATATAATATATTACAAGAAAATCCTCAATATTTCCTCAATGTGGGCTTTTTTTTGCCCTTCGACGCATGCATTTTTTTTCAGTCGCAGTTCGCTCATGGAGGCAGCAGCAGCAGCAGCCTCCATTGCTCCGGCATTTCATCAATCAGGTCTATTCAAATCTCTAACGCTCTTCCTTTCATGGCGTACGAGTACTATAATTCAGTTTCCAGAAGGCACTTACTGAAGCTGAAATCTTTGAAAACAAAGGTGAAGTGATGAGCATCTTGTGTTTTCTAGTTTGTGTCGATTTAAGCTTTTAAGCGAGTAAAGATTTGTAACTTTGTACTAGGTTAAGTTCTTTAAGGTTAGAAATTTGAGTTTCACTGCTACAAGCCTACTGGGACCCAGCCAAGTGTTTTCAATGAGTCAATCTTTCCCTTTAACAAAAAAAAGGACATCTTATTAGCTTTTATTAACTAAGATCTTTTGCATAAATGCCCCTGTTGTTTTTACTTGGGATTATCCTGGTAACTAAATGTATATATTTAGTTTAAGCTGTTATAAAACATTTATTTGTTATTTTAAAAGAGAGCTTTTAATAGCAATAAAATAATTCTGGTTCGGTTAATTCAATTATGCCAACAGACCCCAACCAAGTCAGTGTTTTTTTTTAAAAAAAAACAAAAAAGAAGGTGGTGTGTGCCTGCATGGCAAATTTGCAAATATCATACCAGAACAAGCTGAACAAAATCTGTTTGTATTGATCTCTTATTGCTATGCTCTGCAATTTGTTAATTTTAAATCTCTTGTTTTACATTGTGTTATCTTTCTTAACAGCGACCATGCATATTAGCAATAATTGAATATTTAATTATGGATAAACAAAGATTGAAAAGTTTCCTCGATGAAATTCAGTACCAGAACCAGAATTCTATAATAATTGAAATTTATCTTTGAGTAGTTAATTAGCAACTGATTGGTAAATACTAATGCAGATTTTAGGTTGCAACAGAAGTAATAAAATAACCCGTGTGCAGGAATTACCTTCTGGGCCAGTTATGGGTAGTGTTGGTGAGACTACCTGATCCCGGCCCAATCCATTGGCAGAATAAAGTAATTGCCCAGCTATAAAGAGAAAGTAAGTACACGTTCTATCTTTGGGTGTGTCCTGAGGTATATCAAGATTGAGTCTACGGTTCATATTTCGTCGCTGAACTTTTTTGTAGTAGTCGTGACCAACAGCCGTGAGTTAACTTGGTATCTTTTGTTTGAGTTAATCAATTTATAAATAATTGTATTGTCACTTCACTCTAGAAAAATGGATTAGTTTCCTCTTGTCATCTTAGTCCATTATGCCATACAAATTTATTTTATAAATGTCGGCCAGATTGGCTTGGCCTACATGTGGGTCCATTCTGGTGCAGTAGTGCCTCAGAGATTCATCCCTATTAAGCCACCATACTCTTTTTACCAGAAAATTTTGGTATTCTTTTCCATTTTCCCAAAAGGCAAAATACACTTCATTTCACTGTTATTTTATTTTTATTTTTTTGTCAAATTAACACTTCTAGTACAGAAAGTCATACGCCAGAGTATTTCAGCCTTTTTTTTTTTTTTAAAGGGAGTAAAATATTTTATCGTAAACTATTGCACCAGGTTCAGTTAGGTACTTGGACATTTGTTTGGTTCCATTAGCTCCTCAAAAGTTTGGGTTTATTTGGGTTCACTGGCAAAGATGGACCAGCCAGCAGTTGTCAGATTTTGACCCCTTAATAGTGCTGATGTGGGCACCTGTTAGACATTTCATTATTTGGCATTAATACTTCATAATCTGGGACAAGCCGTGATTGTTCTTTATTTTAATAACCAAATATGGTGTGGTAATCCTAAAACGGAAAACCTGACTACTGTTGCATTATCAAGTCTGACAGGTGCCACATCAGCACTATCAAGTTGTTACTGATTGAAAGGCCCTCAAAATGAACATCAAAATTATAAGGGTTAATCTTTCCCATAAAGAAATTAAGGGTCCCATTGAACTAAGAATACATTGTTAGAGGCAAAATCAGACTTTCCACTTTGTCGGGCGGAAATTAATGTCTATAGCGTCATCGAATTTGATTTGTGCGCATGATAGGTACCTTTTGGCAGATACAATATACTTGAGGAAATTACATTTGGGTCGTCACAGCAAAAATGTGATGCATTACTTGGACAAGAGATTGCTTTGAATCTGCAATGCGCCATCAGCTTGGTACATGAGATTTCTTGTGAATTTCTTTTCAATTAATACACCATTTTTTTGTTGAATGGTAGGTGGGTTTGGAAAATATCCCCTTGTGAAGACCTGCACTCTCTCATTGATTGATTCAAATGCCGCTTTTAGGGGTGGAGCAAGGATTTTAAGATAGAGGGGATAACAAAAAGCACAACAGTATCATTACTACTTTATTAAGTTATAAAAAATGAACGTGATAAATTCATTCCAACAAATGACATATATTATAATAATAACTATTTGTCAAAGCCACTAACCTTAAAAAAAAATAACTATTTGCTGTTCAAAGTTGATTATTGTCATTATTAAAAATCATAAGTTTTACTTTGCTTAAGGGTAATAAAGCAACAATAGTTTTAAATCTACATGCATGCTTCATATTTAAGTTAAAAGAGTTAAATTGATATTGACTTTTATCAAGGAGCTCTTTTATGATAAGAGGGGATAATTTGACAAATTTCATTTACAAAAACCAAACATGTATAGCAATGATTTATTTTTGGGAGTACAAGGAAGGCTGGTGCCTACTCTGCCCCCTGTGAGATATGTAAATGTGAATTTTATTTTGCTAGCAAAGCTTAATTACTGTTGAAGGAAAATCAATTGTAGGGAGCTGACACCACTGGTAGACAAATCGTGGAAAATGGTGTGGGAGGTGTCCCATGTAATGCATGACGCATGCAAGTGTAACCATACATTGGAATTGAACTTACGGCAACTCGGTGTCTAACTTACCAATAAGTTGGCAGTCAAGCTTTCTATCTTTGGATTGTGACATCTTGGGAAAAAAAGATGGAGAATTAAAGTGTTCACCTTTGAGGTACCAGATTTTGGTACAGATTTATACCAGTTCCTATGAACAGAACAGCTTTTTTGGAAAAAACAAAAAAGTTTCGCTGTCTGAAAAAAAAAAAATTGTTCTCTTTCTAATTGTTGACTGGAATTTATATTCTCATTAGCAGCTATTAGAAGAAATATCGGTCCAATTTGCCTAATATATATCATCAATTTAGGTTATTTGTAAATTGTGAGATGCTTGTTACATCTCTGGAGATTTCTTTTTTCTGGTAGCTTTGCTAGGTTGGTGTT
Source organism: Carex parvula (assembly GCA_025461045.1). Classification (NCBI taxonomy): domain Eukaryota; kingdom Viridiplantae; phylum Streptophyta; class Magnoliopsida; order Poales; family Cyperaceae; genus Carex; species Carex parvula. Next base: position 107,771 of record JAJGRW010001175.1, on the reverse strand, counting down.
GACTAAATATTTGGTCTTTTGATTGAGAAAGAAATGGTGCTTTCTGCGTTGGTTTTAAAATTCTTTTTTGTCATTGTCCAAACACTATCTGTCATGAAATATTTTGGGGGATTAATACATTCACAAAGTTTTGCCTGGGGTAGTTAAATCTGTTTTTTTTTTTTGTTTGGGAATAAGTAGATCGTTGGTTGGTACGAAAATTCTTTGTATCATCTCAATTGCTAATTTTCAAGACTTGAGAACCAGAGTTTAAGAACTTGAATTCCCTTCCCTTGTTAATTTTTAATGAAAGCTGGAACTTGGAAGTCTAGTTTAGAGGACTAGAATTTGGAAAAGATATAAAAATACAAATAATATCAACCTCTCATGTTGTTTGGTTTCCGACCTTTGTAAAACCACGTGTCTCCTGTCCCTCTCATCTTCTTTTGTTGCGTTAGTCGTTAGATAAGCGTTGGAGAACTGACAAGACACCAAAATAATAAATCGCCCCCAATTGCACCCACAAAGCTACCTCCATGACTCAGCTCCTTTTTTTGATATCCAGTTATATCCGATTGAATTTAGGTAGTTTCCAACATGTCTTTTATACAAAGAGTATTGTTTAAATCATTTTTATTTGATGTATTTTGCAAGAATATATGGATCTTTGTGAAGTAATATTGCTAGTTAAGAAACATTGATATTATATAGTATATACAGAATAATAAATTATTTGGCATCAGTTTTTTTGTGGAAACAAGCAATGAAAGAGGAGATATCATTTATGTAAAAAATTTCTATTGACCAAACGGCAAGTCAACAACTGGTTACATTTAGTTGGTTAATCATTTAATATTTTGAGTGCCTGAAATATTTTATTGTGAACTTGTGTGCAATTCAGCTTTTTTTTTTTTTTACTCTGCTAACAACGCTGTTGGCTAACAAGCCCTTTATTCTTTATATAGAATGCGTTGGTTATAAATCAACTTTAACTGGAGTTCATGAAAAACAAATATCGTAAACCCTTTGTTTAAATCAATAAAAACAACGGAAATTTTTTATATGCGCTTCCCATTTATAATGATTGCTCCAATGTTCATTACACTAGGCTAGGCAACTATTCATAACGCCATTGAAAAATTATATAAATACTTGTATATAAATATAATTAGGTATGATGATATAAGGTCCCTTTCCTTTCTTTACTAATTCTAATAGGAGAGCAAAATCAGCGTAAAAAAAGGCAAAGGATAAAAGCAAAGTGGACATTTACCCAAACTTTGGTAAAGGCCGCCACAATTAATTAGGAGAAACTTCCAGGAACTTGACACCTTGAAAAAGGCATGGTGAAAAATTTTACCACTTCAAGATGTGACCCCAAGGCCCAAGTGGTAGTTGTTACCTGATTTTACAAACACCCATCAAAATCACTAAATAGCATCTTTTCTAAAGCGATTTCTTATTTTATGGTCAAGTATTAGAGATTTAGAGAGTAATATTTTTGCTTTTATCAAAATTTAGGATAAATATTATTCCAAAAATGGTTTACATACACAATTGCTTTAAATCTTTTCTTGTCAGAGGGAACTTGAAATCTGCCTTTAGACCGGAAAGGTTGTAATTCTTTTTGAAAATAAGTTTCTCCAAACAGGTATTGTCATTCTTTTTTTCTTCTACTACTCAAACATACTGTTTGCATACAAAGGTCAGCTATTATCTCGGGAGAATTTCACCCCTAAATTTTTTTTATAAAAATTAGGCAGTTTCCCTTTTAATTTCATATTATAATATTGCTTTTTAGATTTTAAAAACTCACAAATTTACTCAATTTATTGTCTTTTTATTACGACTCATTTTAAATTTATATATTTCTCATTTTACTCTTCTAAAAAAAAAAAATACATGTAGCATGTGTAAGAAAAATATTCAGTCTTTTTAATTGATCAGTTTATGAGGGTACATGGTTCAGTTTTCTACCGGTGATGCATATAGGGTGGCATTTAGGTATACGTTTGTATGTGCGTCACAAGTAGAAAAATTAACCATTTGCCCTCACAAACCGGCCAATCAGAAGGTTAAACATTTCTCTTACATGGGGCATAGTTTTTATTTTAAAAATAAAATGGATAAAATGAGAATTTTATAAATTTAAAATGAGTTTTAACAGAAAAGACGATTATATTTGATAAATTTGTGAGTTTTTTTAATTTAGAAAGATAAATATAATATTGTGAATTTCCGAAAGAGAAATACGTAAATTTGATTTTGTTGAGGAACATACATGAAACTCCTGCTATTTTTTTTATATATTTATAGTTAGAGGAGAATTATACTTCAAATTTCATGCATAAATTGATCCCTTATATTTTTTAGCCATCCTGTTTTTGGTAAATTTTCCACAAAGGCACAAAGCCAACAAACCGATTATTGGCTGAATGACTAGAGTAATTTGTCCACTAAAATTACAATTTTTTAATTTTTTTTTGGGGACACAATAGAGTAATTTGTCATGCTGATTTTTTTTGTTTTTACTTTAGATATGACGCGATTTTTATTAAATGACTTTATCCAGATGGAATTAGTTTTGAATTGCATCACCCAATAAGGACTAAGGAGCAGCTGCTGAAAGAAGTACGTACAAGTTAAATGGCAATTAATTAAGTAAAAGTTTCATTTCTCTGTCGTCACTAAACCCGCATGTAAATAATGACTAATTTAATTAATTGTATTTCTTTGTCTTTTTATCCACCGAAAGATAAACTAAAAAATGGTTATTTTATTGGAAGCTAATAACAGTACCCGCACTACAGTATTCGTACTGTACCCACATAATAACTACCATAACAATCTGGGAGACTGAAAAAGGGATGATCAAAACAAGTTACGCATCAAAGTATTAATATTTTAACTTTCAAGTATTTATGTCTACGAAGATTGACGCGGGGACGAGTGCATGGACTGTGAAAGGGGACCATATAATTAGTGGGGATCATAGAAGATGGTGTTGCTGGAATTTTAGAATAATAATTAGTGGGGAATATATAATATCTTTTTAGAATAATAATTAGTGAGGACCATATAATTAGTGGGTACCATAGTATATTATTTCTCTAAATGCGGGTATTGTAGCATGGGTACAGTGTGGGTATTGTAGCGTGGGTACTGAAATAATTATTCTATTTTATTTTATATTTTGGTCTCTACACAAATGCGGTGTGATTGTGATCAGAAAGTTTACATAAACATCCAACTCAAAAGTTTGTGTGGAAAAGTAAACATAATATATAATATAATTTCTAGAAGTTTGTTGCTTGAATTTTCATAGTTAATGGAGAAAATATGGATACATGACATCAAATGTAAAGGCAAAGCTTGTAAGAAATTAAGAAACAAATATTTCATGCCCAAAAGTAAAAGTTCTTCCGGAAGTTTTGAGACCTTAATTAAATTATACCTAATACCTGTATATTTCTAGCATTGAATTCAAAAATATATTATATATGCGTAATAAAATTTTTAAACCAAAAGAAGAAGGGGAATGGTTTGAACCTTTGAGGAATTGTAGCATTTCCAAATAGAATCAATAGTTGTTGCTCCCGGTCTAATTAACGATCGAGGAATTGTATTTGTGAGAGTCTTCATTCATGTGGAATTAATTTTTTATTTTATTTTTTGATATAAGGAGTCCGTTAATTTTGAAATTTTGTTAATATCTCTTGATGAAATTTATCATGCGTTTTTATATAGAAAGACGAAATCTCTCATCATTTATGTTGTTGTGACTTTGTTCATGCGCTAATCAGTTAAGAAAAATTAATAAACTAGAATCTACTCTCTAATCTATCATTGAGCTAGATGACTAGTTTATGGCAAAAATTAAGCAAATTTGTAGATTATATATACATATAATAATAATAATAATAATAATAATAATAATAATAATAATAATAATAATAATACCTGAGAAAAAATAAAAGCTGCAATCTTTTAATATTTTATCCAGGCCAAGTCATTATCTTTTAGATCATTCCGTCTTGTGTTGTCGATATATAATAGTAGAAAATCGGTAGGGAAGATGACTTGCTGATCCTTATCTTGACATCATGTATTCTAATTTTAATCAAGGCATGCAATGCTCTATAATCGTATCATTTATGTGGATAGTTGGTCTTTATGAACTTCAATGGGGGGAGGCTAGAATTGACAATTAAGAAATACGAATTCTAATAATTATACAGACAAGTAAACAACTTCTGACAAAACTTATGTTACAAAGGATGGTTCTGCAAATTGAAATTTTTGTTTTTCTTTCAAAACTTTTTTATTTTAGAAACGAAGGGTCAAATCTTTATCTTTGAAATAGGTATTCATATATAATTATCTAATTGTTTTAAGATAGGGGGGAATAAGTTTTCATCTTTAAATATTAAAAAAAATGCATATTCGGATTTTGAACATGTGATTTTTTATAAAGTGAACATTGTATTTAACTATTAGACTAAAAACTAGTTTTATTTTTTACTTGAAAAGTTGGAAGAAATTACAATCTGGTTAGACCATCTCTCCAATACCAAGTAACAAGTATATATTCCACATGTACATAGAGTAATATGTTTGATAAATAAAAGACAGTAGGAAGCCACATGCTAAGCTAATTTATAATAACTAATATGCTTGATTCATGCAACTTGTAAAACCCCGCAATTTGCCAACTCCCTCAAAAAAAAAAAAAGTAAGACACCGGTTATCAACAATTTCCGTTTTTTTTATTAGTACCTCAAAAAAAAAAAAAACAAATTAGTGAATCTGCCCCTCCCTCCAAATTTTTATTAAAACTATCTGGACCGCTCCTTCACTGGGCGGTCCACTGTTCATACCAAATCACCCCACTGTGGGGCGGTTTGCTAATTTTTTTTTATTGTTTATACCAGTGCTCTAAATAGCACGCTATAGCAACGCAATAGCGGCGCTATAGCTTTTTTTGGACCTTAAACGCTAAGCTATGGGATAAAAGTGCATTATTTCAGCTACGACCGCTATAGCGGTAATAGCGGTCCGCTATTTGCGCTACACGCTACGAGCTATAAAGCACGCTATGCTACATAGGCTTTTATTTAAAGGTCCAAATTGAAACTTTTAAGGATCAATTTTTTTCAAGGACCGGATTGCTTTAGCTTTTAAATAGAAAAAAAATAAATAGTTTATGCCATGATGCTTAGGTTTTTTTTAAGAGAAAAAAATATATAGGTTATTTTAAATGAAAAAAGATAGATAGTTTACGATATTATTAGGGATACTTTGAATAGCAATTTAGACTTTGTACTGGTTCAATATGAATATTATAATTCTTAATTAATTTGAGTTACTTATCGCGAGACTTTAGATTAATAATTAGTAGAAATATAAAATATAATTTTTTAAACAAAAAACGCTACGTAGGATAGCTTTCGCTATAGCTACGCTATTCGCGATAGCTTTTTATTTAGTCTTTCCGCGATGACGCGATAATCGCTATTTAGAACCTTGGTTTATACCAAACCGCCCCACTGTGAGGTGATTTGGTATGAACAATATTTTTTTAATTTTTTTTAGAGACAATATGAATATCAAGATGTTAAATTCTAATGATAAAAATTTGGATTTTTTTTAAATATTTGTTAGATTACTTCTTTTGATGTATAATTAGCATATTTATACTAAATTACTTGAAATTATGTTAAATTATGTTGAATTACACTAAATTACGCTAAACTCTTATTTTAGACAATTTCTAAAACCCTAAGCCCTAAACCCTAAAAATTACCGTACACGTTAGGGTTTAGGGTAATTTTTAGAGTTTAGGACAATTTATAAATATGTTATGTGAAAATTGTAAATCATTTAATGTACGATAATTTTTAGAGTTTAGGGTTTAGGGTTTTAGAAATTGTCCAAAATAAGAGTTTAGGATTTAGAGTTTAGCGTAATTTAACATAATTTAGTGTAATTCAACGTAATTTAACATAATTTCAAGTAATTTAGTACAAATATGCTAATTAACATCAAAAGAAGTAATCTAACAAAAAAACCCAGCTAACGTGGGTATATTTATTAATAAAAATGTCGGAAACTAGGGTTTAGAAATTAGGGTTTAGGGTTTAGGTTTGTTTTAAATATCACTAATTTTTATAAATATGTTATGTGAAAATTGTAAATAATTTAATGTACGGTAATTTTTAGGGTTTAAGGTTTAGGGTTTAGGATTTTAAAAATTATCCAAAATAAGAGTTTAGGGTTTAGAGTTTAGCGTAATTTAACGTAATTTGACAGAATTTCAAGTAATTTAGCGTATTTTATTATAAATATGCTAATTTACATCAAAAGAAGTAATCTAACAAATATTTAAAAAAATTCAAATTTTTAGCGTTAGAATTCAGCATCTTGATATTCATATTGTCTCTAAAAAAAATTTAGTTGTTCATACCAAACCGCCCCAACAGTGAGGCGGTTTGGTATGAATAGTAAAAAAAACAAAAAAAATAAGCAAACCGTCCCACAGTGGGGCGATTTGGTATGAACTAGTGGACCGTCCAGTGAAAAGACGGTCCGGCTAGTTTTAATAAAAATTTGGAGGGAAAGGACAGATTTGCTAATTTGCTTTTTTTTTTTTGGTATTAATAAAAAAAGCGGCGACAATTTTGACCGAATAGAATCGGCTTGAAAAAAATAAAGTAGGCAACATAGTTCATTACATTTTCATGATCCGCAGAGAACATTAAACGCCACGTGCGGGGAGCACAATGGAAACCTCTCATCTCTCATCCAATGAACAGATGACGGGGTTGACTGTGTTTCTGAACGTGTGGCGGGTTGATTCTAAATGAAATCATGACAGTTCTTAGCTCTGCCGCGTTCTCTGCTAGAGTTGTGCGCGCGGTATATAATTCTAAGTTTGGCGCGTGTTATTTTTGTAAGACAGAGAAAGAAGAGATTAAGAAAACAAATTATATTCTAATTTTATTTTTCTGATTATAGGTGTTTTTATTTATACTTACAAGATTCAGGAATCTGGATGCTGCCCTTGCTGATAAGTAATTTTTTCCATTGAGCAGGGTGCTTGTTAGCTTGGAGAAATTCGTTGCTTCTTCTTGAAATCATTTTTCTTTTGCTGAAATTTGTTGCGGTTTTGTGGTATTTTATCACAGAGTCTTTTGCTTTGATCCCATGTTATTTTTGTAATATAGAGAGAGAAGAGATTAAGAAAACAAATTATATTGCAATCTTGTTTTTCTGATTACAAGTGTTTCTATTTATACTTACAAGGCAACAAAAAACTAGCAGTTAGAATGCACTATTCCCTATTGTTATTAATTACAATGCACTATTTCCTATTCTATTAAATAAACTAGCTATTATAATTTGAATCATAGTTTATATTTCAACAGTGCGGGCAGTAGATGGCAGGTTTGATCCAGTGTAGTAGCATATTGTGTAGAATGAAATTTGGAGCGTTCATTTTCACTTGGCACAAATTTGATTTCAAATATTTCACGTTTTTCATCTCATCCTGGCTCATATCTTATATCTCAATTTTTAAAGTTCAAATTGTCAATTAAAACTGCTCAACACGATATCCATATTAAAATATGCTTGTAGATCAAACTATATACTTTTTGGAATTTTTATAGATAGGTACAAAATGACTGTTTTTGGATAGTCTAAAACAATTTGTACCTATCTTAAAAAATAGTAAAATAGTTTAAAAAAATGTAAAAATGTGGTCTCTAAATATATCTTAATATGAATATCATGTTGAGCAGTTCGAATCAACAACTTTGTACTTTTAAAAAATTAAGATATAGGATATGAAGTACGATGAGACATGAAAGTTATGAAACATTTGAACCCTCTTCTTCCATATAATCCCGATTTTTTTATTAATACTCTCAAAAAAAATTATTGAATCTACCCTCATATTTCACAAAAGTTCGAAAAATGCCCTGACCGCCCCACAGTAGGGCAGGTCCACTTCCAAAGACGACCTAGCTATGGTTTTTTTTTTTCAATTTTTTTGTCTGACCCACTGTGGGGCGGTTGGCTATGATTTTTTTACTTAAAATTGAGAAATAATTGAGTACTGAACTTGTTCATCAATTAATTATTTTAATGATTAATATCAAATTGATAATATAAAACTCTGACTAATAACATAACAGAACATAAATGTTATATTAGTTCAATTAAAAAAATGAGACACATCCTTCTTTCAGACATATATATATGACTGCTCCAACAATTATACACGGTTTGATAAAAGAAATATAATATTTTTCCACGTCATCGATTCGTGCATGTCTTCTTGGTTATAATGCATCTTTATCTATTTTTTGTAAGTTATTTCTCCCATTCCTAAAACACTTGTAGGTTGTACATGTATTATCTAATGCATCTCTCATAAACAGGCGAGGTTAGGACAAGGGATAAGGTAAGAGAGACGATATATTCACTAAGAATGCGAAAAATAACAACGAAACTTCAAACGGCCATAAAACAGCGCTCGAGTGTCCGATTTCAGCAAATAACCAATTTTCAGAAAGCTTGCAAGAAGATGCATGTGTAGTGATGGCTATTCTATTTTTCAAAATTCAGAATTGCCAAAAAACAAAGGGAAGAGTCTCAAAACTTGAGTTGAAGTTTCCGATTAAGTTTTTCATTTCTAATTTTCAATTTTTTTGTCCTTTACCATACTTCTTTTTAGGCATTGTTCATGTAAATGTATGATGTCTCAGATCTAGGGTTTTTTGTCGTATTTTTATTTTTTAATTAGAATGTTATTCATGTAAATAATGATGTGTGATATAATATGTGATATTTTTTCTTAGGCATTGTTCATTTAAGTGTATAAAGTATCAAATCTAGTGTTATTTGTTGTATTTTTTTTTTTTTTTAGTTAGAATGTATTCATATAAATATTTTCATTTTGAAATTTAGTTTAGAGTTTTTGGTATTCAGATCTAGGATATGTTATTAAAATAAAGACAATCGATGAGATTTAGTTTAGTATTTTATAAAAAATTAGTTTACTGTTTTCATTTTAAGATTTTATAGAAGAGAACCGTCCCACTGTGAGGCGGTTAGGACAGTTTTTAAAATAAATAAAAAACTAATGACATATTTGTTATTTTTTTATTGAGGATATTTAAATAAAATCGGCATATAATCTAAATAGGTAGAGAAATAATTTAAGCTCTCCCAGAAATTATTGTATTATAACCGCAGGAGATCCGGCGGGGTCCGACGTCATATTAGCTGGGGTCCGACGTCATATTAGCTGACACTTTGTTGTTAATTTTTTTCGTTGATTATTCTATGCATCCCTTTTCTGTGTACTGTCTTTTAGTGATCGAAGTTCGGATATTTGACCATCTACTTGGGATGCATTGGTCCGTTGCTTGTTGCTTTGGATGGGGATTGGGAGCCGAATTTTCTTAGAAGTATCTCAGACGTCGATCTTGATCGGACGGTCAAGTACTTTTTGTTTAGAAGAGTGCATGTTGAAAGTTATAGTTTGATTCCCGAAACTAACATAGCACAAGCAGTATTACTATTATTATGTTATTTGAATTTTGGAAAAAATTATCAGTAAGAATTAACAAACTAAATAAATGATAAAAATATAAAAAACAGAGGTACTTATTAATTAGACCTCATCGTAATTAAATGCAATAAGTTACTGCATAGACCATTTCAGAATTAACTATATATATATATATATATATATGTCTCGGTTGGAAAGTTGAAAACGTGGAAATTTAATTAATCATACGTGCAACTTTGAAAGAGAGATCAGAAATGGTTCACAAATTCTGGCGTCAAGAGAAAATAATCACAGACTCACAGTACAAAGAAATTAAAACATGCAAGATTCAACTACCTCCGTCTCCGTACGTGTCCACATTTATTGACTATTCTTCAACTATTTAATTGCTGAATCCTCTCTCTCTCTCTTTTTTTTTGAAAAACCTGGCAGTGGCTGCCGAATCCTCTCTCTCTCTCTCTCTCTCTCTCTCTCTCTCTCTATTTGAGCACATGTGTTAGTTCCGGACAGCGGGGTTTACTGGCAGTTTACCTTGGACGGCATACAGACAATATGTTTCTATATCTTAGAGACGTTATCAAAGATGACTGGCTAATTTGTTGCTTGTGCTGGATGCATTCTATACTCTTTAAATGTTACATCAATGACTTTAATTTGGTGTTTAATTTTCTAAATTCATTTGCGTGTAGATTAATTTCTTATGTTCCAATAACTATAACCTGTGCAACAAATAATTAATAAACTACATTTCAGTGTTCACTTCAAGTAGCCAGATGTAAACTTATGTTGTGTCATAATTACTAGTCAAGTGTTGTATCGTGTCTTATCGTAATCACATCAAGTTCTCACGTGTCGTGATCAAAATCACAGAAAATAATTATGGCACGCAAAAGATCACAGCACGTTAGTCACATCATGATCACATGTGTTGTGACCGATCACGTTTGATAATTTAATTAGTCATGTTTAATTATGATTTTTGAGTTCAAGTTTGTGTAAGGAGAAAAAATATAGAAAAATTATCAAAATAAGCGGTAAAATTGTAAAAATTATAATCCTACGTATTTAGACGTGGTCTTATGACCACGTACAATGTAGTGATTAGGTTAATTAGGTTGCATGTGATGTCGTGTTATTTTTTTTGAAAAATAATTATGACACGCGAATGGATACGGTACGGAATCAACCGCGGCGTAACATTTTATATCTTATTCAGTTTCCTTTTTTAGCGAACAGTGGACTCATATTTGTACTAGATGGTCACTTCTTTTTATACTCGGAATGAATGTGCTATTTCATCAAATATACATTTAATTTTGTGCATGTGAATATTTAATTTATGACTAGCAAATTCGGAGACTAGTCTAATAGAAACCGAATTTCAAACAATAAAAAAAAATATTGCAAACAGATTGATATACAACACCGGTTATTTAACTAAACCGGTACTAAATGTAACAAATCAGCACCGTTTGAGTCAAAAAAACCGGTGTTTAATGTAACTTTTAGCACCGGTTTTTATGAAACAACCGGTGTTATATATTAAGTTTATACAGAGCCATGTTGAATTTCTGTTAGAACAGTAATGGTGGTATAGAATTTTTTGGACATTAATTAATTTGTTTTCTATTGTCCGTGTGCTTGACCGGTGCAGATTTTGACTACTCCTTTTGTCTTCAAACATAGCCGTCGTAGGCAAATTATTAATTGGATTCAACATCATCATTCAGCTCCTGCATGTTCATATCTTTCAAGTATTCTTTTCTTTGACCAAACTTAACTGATCAATTTGTTAGTTGATAAGGTTTTGGTAGGGAATTACTGCACAATTAGTTTAGCGGATAAAATTTTTACGAAATCAGAATAATTTTGTTCATATAGCATTTTTTTTCAAATCTAATTGACACCCGTTATTGCAAATTTTTAATTACAATTGTACCAAAAATTGACAAATAAACAAATAACCGATTATTTATAAATAAATTTTATGAAACGAGATAAATGCGCAAACTTGAGTCCCCAGGACAGAGTTTGATTGTTATTGTAATTTTTATCTTAATATTTGGTGGAAGCTTGCATTAAGCTGTAACTTTAACTCACTGCATAATTGGAAGAGTTTTTATGTTAAATATGAGCCCAAAACATTCATAAATTCATTAATTGACTGATTACTAAGGTGTATTAAAAGTCCAAAACCATGCATGCATACAAATTTAATTTATTCAATTAATTGCTTTACAATATATTTATCGAAATTCATAGGCCTTGGACGCATGATATAAATATATGTATCGTGTCGTGACAAGGGTTATGTGCATGACGTATGATATAAATATACGTATGATATAAAAGTCAGATTGTTACATGCTATGATCAAATTTGAAAGGACAGTCATAACACGTTAGTCATACGTGATCAAGACATGTTTGTGACCACATGTGTAGTGTTCAAACATTTTACGTTTATCATGTTTGGTCACATTTAATTATTTTTTTCGTAATTTAAATCAATTTATTCAAGATTCATCATTCGATCTCGATCACGAGTAACTTACATGATGTGTCGTGCCGTATTGTGACCAACCAGCTCACATGCCATGCCAACTTTCTGAAAAATAATAACAACACAGAACCCACAAATCACGGTGCCACATATATATCATACCGTGACGAAATTGTATGTGATGTGTCGTAACATATTCCATCACAACGTAACTTTTTTTATATATATCCCTAATTATAATTAGGAAACACAGTCCCCCTACCCCCACCCAGAAAAAAAAAAAACCAATCAGTAAACACGAGAAACACATGATCGACTAGCTAATTAAAGAGTAAAGATTCGCTTTCATAAACTACTTGCTTGATGATACTTAAATTTCTGTTATGATCAATTTTTTTTTTTGCCAGTTATGATCAATTTAACGATCGTATACATCAAAGACAAATAAAATTGGTCTCTTAGTACGTATATAGCAGCAAAAATTTGACAGGACTTCCTGTTTAGCCTCCTTTTGTTATTTCGCACCTGTTTATCTAACTGAAATAGTTGCTTTTCCATCAAAAGACAACACAAAGCCAATTTCTTTTGGAAACCTCGTCACCTGAAAAAATGCACACAATAAGCCAAATTGCGTTATTTTTGGATTTATTCTTTGAAGAAATTGAAATTTTTAATATCATACTGTTGACATCTCTAAATTTTGTCAGTTAGCTTTTTATAATTCAGTTAGCGGTTGCCAACTAATATATCACATCATTTAAAAAAATAAACATAAAAATATAAAAGCTAGCTAGAACAATGAAAAAAAAGCCACATAATTAGCAATAAAATTACCACCATTTTTTAAACTCAGTATTTTACACAATAATATAGTTCTAACTTGATTCTTTTTTTTTAATTCTTCTATTTTCTCTCCTTTTTAGATTACTCAGCATATCCATCAGCCCAAAATATAACAACGATCATTTTTGAACCGTTATTTTGCCACTAATTAATTAAACATCTACAAAATAAAGGAATATGTAAATTAAATTAAGGTGGATATTCAATTGGGAAGCAATGTATAGCTAAATATCCAAATTAATTAAACACCTTAATTTGCAAATTAATTAATTACAATACTACTCTTCATGTGAGGACTAATTAAACGTACGTACCGTTTCGACCAGATATTAAAAAACAACAATCTAAACTCTTTCGTCGACTCAAAAACATATCTTTAAAACTTGTGACAACCATGAATTAAAAGAAGTCTAAATTACCCCCATACAAGTCATTTTTATCATTTTTCAATCTATGGCTATAACCGGTAAAAACATAATTGATCTAAAATTGTGTACCAAAATAAAATTTCTAATTCATTTCTTAGATGTTCTGATTATCAATTAATTTTCTTCCGTTTGATTATATTACAGCTCTTTTTATAGTACAAATCTTTGTAGTGTTATATATGATCTTCTAGAACAGTGACATGCAGGGAACAAACTTGCATTAAATTTTATCTAGAAATTAATCGGTTTCCCTCTAAGCAACTTCAAAAAATATATATAAAAAACAGATCATATATACTCTGGGCATTTCTTTTATTTTATCAGTGTTCAAAATTCCATTGGCAAACTCCATCCAACAGTGCATTTTTAGATACTCTCAACGTCACAAAAAAATGAACGCGCGCCTTCTATATATATATGATCATACTTACCAAGTTAGTGAGTTACCATGCATGTAAGTATCGTATATACTATATATATATATAGTTTCTTAATCATGGCACGCAAAATCTAAAAAAAAAATCTAAAATTCTGGACTAGGCAAAAATTGCTATCAAAACGTACGTTTACAGCTTTACAACTACATAATAAAAAAATGTAATGATCCTAGCAAGGAAACATGATCTTGTTATTAAATAAATTAATTGACGTGTATTGAGTAATACATGCTTACTAGCTAGCTAACTAAATCTTTCTAGAGAGGGAACCTGCATATATGTACACCACAGTAACTCTCTATAAGAATAATTAAGATATCTCAAAATTAACATCACTATCCCCACAAACACAAATAAATCGGCAATAATATAATTAAATTGACAAGATTCTGTTCTCGCACTTATCTTTCGGATATGCTTTTACATCCATACATTGAGCATCATTCCCAATCCAAGATAAACTATTCAAATTGTGGTAATTAATTCATTAATTCATTGATAGATCTACGTCTTTTTTTCCTTCATTCAACGAGTATATATTGAGCATAAAATAAATGAAATAAAAAGTTACATCTCTCGTGCTACATGACCGATCAATTCAAAAACAAAATAAAAATGATCACTAAGATTTGATTGCATTCCTTTCTTTTCATAATATATGAAGGTAGCAATCATAAAGACTCTTCACGAGAGCATAGGATACTTATAATAGACGTAATTAATTACCTTGCTCTGGATATTACTACCCTGTATATGCATCCCACAACATAGGGTCAAAGTGCATACAAATCTCTCCGGTCTTATGGAAAAAAAAAAAAAAAAAACAAATATGCGATTTTGACTGATACAAAGAATGTGAATTGAGAGGTCCGCAGCCAGATTAATTCATGTTATTGCATTACTAGCTAGAAACACTATTACTTGTAGGGGTGTACAAAAATACTGTCGACCCACCCGACCCGACCCGTATTTTACCGGGTTGAGATGTTACTGGGTCGGGTACGGGTTGGATTTTGACAAACCCGTTACTCTGGGTCGGGTCATGGGTTTGCTCTTAATAACCCGTTTATATCCGGACCCGGTTTCTAGTTTCTACATATTTACAGAACTTCTCTTTCTATTTATTCCTCCCCTCACGTGCACTCTTTATTTCTACCCAATCTGAGGTCGTCTCCTTGACGCCTCGATCTCCTTCGCTTGCGACGCCTCGATCTCCTTCGCTCGCGACGCCTCGATCTCCTTTCCGCGCGGCGCACGCTCTCTCTCCCATGACGCCTGGGAAAATGGTTCGAATCCGCCTTCAATCTGCCTCAGACCCGAGACTGACAACCACAAATCGATTGCAAATCCTCCACTATAAATACCATTGCGCTTGTAGAATCCTCTCCGCTCTCTCAAGTCAATCCCTATTCTATGAATTTTACAGCTTAGAAAATTTTCATTTCCATCTTATTGATGGCGACCTCAGAGAGAACACCACGAAATACACAGCCAAAGGTACCTTTTGATTTTTTTTTTTTGTCTTTCTTGCGTTGAGGTTACCATTCTCTTCATTAATAAAACAATGTGTAAGGTTTGGTGGTATGATATTCAATTGTTTATGCTACCATGTACATTGGAATTTATTTATTCTATATGTTGCACATGAGCTGTTTGCAAAAATGCTTAACTGATTTATGTTATCTTAATTTTCTTTATCAATCTTTGAATAAACTTGCAAGAGTTGCTATTTGAAACTATTTAAATAATTGTGTTCATTGGCACATATGATTTTAACATTTTAATATATAGTGCTTAGTATGCTTGTGGTCAACTCTATGGTTGTTGTTTTCACTGACGTGCTCAAGTAGATTAAAATAATATCATGAGAGTTTCACTTGTAAAATAGAATAAGATATATATTTACCTTTTCTATGTATGTGCTTTTCTCTAGGCATGTGAGAATTTCACCATGTATAGCTGAAAATTAATTCTTTTAACTTGGATTTACTTTGCTTTAATAGGTTCACGGAACAATTGCTGAGAATCAGAAAAATCATGAGCCCCAACTTCCAGAGAACATTGCAAGTAATCTAAGTAAAAGACAGTGCAAAACTTCAAAGAGGGACTCTGACATTTGGAACTATTTCAAGCACAATGAAGACAAGATGAACCCCAGGGCTTCTTGCGTCTATTGTGAGAAGTCTTATGCCGCTGATAGGAGTCGTCATGGCACAAAATCCTTGTGGAACCATATGATGTTTCTTTGTCCCAACTCACCTTGTAGAGAGGAAGATCCAAAACAAAAGAAGCTTTCGTTGGAGCCTCAAGATGGCCAAGTAAGTGCAAAGCTCAAAGCTGTAACTTTTAGTGTAGATGATTGTAGAAAGGCTCTTGCAAAAATGGTTATGGTGGATGAGATGGCCTTTAGGGTGGTAGAAGGAGAGGGTTTTAAAAATTTCGTAAAAACTGTCCAACCAATGTTCAACGTACCTTCTCGAGTTACTGTCAGTAGGGACTGTTTGAAGCTTTTTGAGGAAGAAAAAGTAAAACTGAAGAAATTCCTAAAGAACCAGCGTGTGTGCTTAACAACAAATACTTGGACTTCCATTCAGAACATGAATTATATGTGTCTAACAGCACATTGGATTGATCATGATTGGAAATTGAACCAAAGAATACTCAACTTTTGTGTAGTTCCAGATCATAAAGGGGATACAATTGGGCAAACCATTGAGGATTGTTTGATTGAATGGGGCATCGGTGGTGTATTTACTTTGACAGTAGACAATGCAACCTCTAACAATGGTGCAATTAATTATCTGAAACGGAAAACTAGAGATTGGAAAGGTACTGTTCTGGATCACAAGTACCTACACTTGTGCTGTTGTGCTCATATTGTTAACCTCATTGTGAGGGAGGGTCTGGATGAGCACTTTGAATCAGTCCAAAGAATTAGAAAGGCAGTTAAGTATGTTAAGTCATCTCCTAAAAGATTAGCCGCATTTAGGGATTGTGTTGAAAAGGAGAAGATAAAGAGTAAAGGTTTGTTGTGTCTTGATGTGGAAACTAGGTGGAATTCAACTTACTTGGTGTTAGAGTGTACAGAGAAATTTGAGAAGGCATTTGAGAGGCTTGGTGATATAGATAGGGACTATCGATCATACTTTGGTGCAGAGGAAGAGATTGAGAATAAAGATGATAGAAACAACAACAAGGGCAAAGGAAAAGGTAAAATTGTTTCACCACCGGTAGAAGAAGATTGGGTCAAGGCTAGATGTTTTGTCAAGTTTTTGAAATTATTCTATAGTGTTACAATCCGTCTTTCTGGGTCTTCTTATGTCACATCTAATTGTTTTTTTCATGAACTTGTGTCAATTCAAACATGTTTAACCCAAATGGGCAAGGGTTGTGATCAGGAGTTAAAATATGTGGCAGAGGGTTTGAAAGTGAAATTGGAGAAGTATTGGGAAAATCCTGGCAATCTTAACCTATTGCTTTACATAGCTTGTGTTTTAGATGCCCGGTATAAACTGAAATATGTGAACTTTTGCTTGGGGTAGATGTACCCAACTGATATGGCAAATGATCTAATTAGAAATGTGGAGCATACAATGGAGAGCTTATACACATATTATCTTGAACACCATGGTGAAATGAACTCAAGTGCTGATGGAGGTGCAGCATTGAAAGGTGTGGCTAGTAGTTCAAATGAGGGGCTTGGTTCTATGGATGTAGATGATGACTATTCAAAGTTTGTGAAGTCTCAGTTTAAGCGTCATTTAATGGAAGAAGAGTGTGTTGAAAGCAAGTCAGAAGTTGCAAAATATTTGGCTGAAGCATGCGACAACGGAGATGACAAGTCCTTTGATATACTAGCATGGTGGAAGGTCAATGCCTCGAGGTATCCAATTATTTCTCTGATGGCCAAGGATGTGTTAGCAATGTCAGTTTCAACAGTCCCATCTGAATCCGCCTTTAGTACAGGTGGGCGGATCCTTGATCCCTTCAGAAGCTCTCTTTCTCCAAAAACTGTAGAGGCACTGGTGTGTGGTCAGAATTGGCTGCAGTCTTCAAAAATCCATTATGATCCTCGTGAGGAGATGGAAGATGCAGAGAAATATGATATAACAACAAAGGGTAAGTACTTTATATTTTTATTGTGATGGATTTAAATTGTGTTTTAATCTTGCTGGACATACAATTTTACATTCACAATTTTTTTTTCAGAACATCCAGCACCAAAGTCATCTAATGTTGGAGTTACAATTCAAGGCTAAAGGTAATTAATCCATATATGATCCAGATTCTAGAACTTTATATGATTTTATTATATTTGCTGACAAACTTAACTTTTATTTTTTATCACATCTTTATTATTATTTCAGGCACCAGAAAGCTAAAATGTTGAAGCTCTGAAGATATTTAATTTAAGTTTAATTTGAATTTGAATTGTTATGTTTTTTTATTTCATGGATTTTATATGCGATTGTTATATGTCGCTGCCTTTTTTTTTAGGATGTTACATTCTGGATATTTTTTTTTGTTATGGATGTTATATGCTAAATTATTTCTATTTTATTTATGTTTGTCACTTTTATTTGTACCTAGTTTAATAAAAATAGTAAAAAGATATATAATAGATTTTCGATCAAAATTGCAACCCGTTTAACCCGTCTAACCTGCATAACCCGTAATAACCCGTATATAAAAAAATAGATGGGTTGGGTTGGGTTATGGGTGGGTCAATTAAAGAATTTTTTTAACCTGGTCTAATCGGGTTGGATTCAAATTTTAATAAAATATCATCGACCCGCCCGTTGTACACCCCTAATTTACTTGTGTTGATCATGCAATGAGGCATCCATTGCCAATGAGAACTTTTTCTTAACACCGACACAAAGCAAGATATATAGAAATGAATGAGCATTGTAGTATGAAATGGACATCTCTCATAGAACGAAACTGGAGGGAGCAGATGTGTTAACTTTACTCTCCCTTTACCCATTAATTTACGTGCCGTTTACGGCTACTTCTCTCTTCCTCCAATTAGCATGGCATGATTCATGTTGATCTCTCAACATCATTTATTCATTTACAAACCTTCGACCAAGTTGTAAATGCCCATATCTCTATTCTCTAGCCGCCTTATATCTCTCACTTGACCCCACCTTATATTTATCTCCATCCATTCTCTGCAAAAATTGATTTTAGCACTCTTCTCTCTTTTCTCTCTCTCAAACCATGGAGAATTATTCCATACTCTTTCCCTCACAGCCATCGTCTTCTGCATACCTCTCACCACACATCTCCCACATGCAAAGTAACATCATCACATCTCAAGCCAATAGTACTTCATTGAATGCTTATTTGGATGTGAGAGAAGAAGGATACAATAAGAAGGCTAGCGCAATCTCCCAACAAGGCCATGAGAACCCTAGCAATGGCGTCGAGCACTTCGATGCCAAAAATGAGAAGAAAAAGGAAAAGGAAAAGGAAAAGAAACCGCGGTATGCATTTCAAACAAGGAGCCAAGTGGATATACTTGATGATGGATATAGATGGAGAAAATATGGCCAAAAGGCTGTCAAGAATAACAAGTTCCCTAGGTATGTATGCTTTTGTTTGGTTAAGCTTTTACTTAGAATTTAAACAACTCATGATCAAAATAGACCAAACAAAACTGATATATCTTTTTCATTATCATAAAAAGGATATGGTGTTGCATATATGTCTTGTTTTTCCTCGAATTGCTCATTTCATCAAACAGATCACTGTGATGTTTTAAGAAAAGTTCATTTATGTTATCATCATCGTGAATATCCTTTTGAGGTTTATCTAACCATTCCGGTCAAATTCAGTTCTTACAGACCTGATTAAAATAACTAACCCACACTTCTATTTAATGGTCCTTGAACTGTTAATATATATATATATATACTCCGATAAGTAAGCTTTTAAATTTTTCAAGAGTTTCAATAATTAAATTTGGCTATATTCTTGAACAAATTTTCTTAAATCTCCATGAAATCAAAGTTTTAATTGTCACATATATTTCATATCCTAAAAAACTTTTTGAGTTGTTATCTTAAAAGATCGGACTTCGGAGCCACCCAAAATAAATCTTTTGTTTTTCTTTTTGTTTGTTTATTGGTTAATTAAGTACTTCCCATGCATAGCATTAAATTTTACCAGAGTAGAATCTTCAAAAGAGAGTTGGTAGGCTTCTCAACCTAAGTCTTCTAGATGTTCTTAATTAAATTGTATTCAATTATTTTCAAAAGATATATTCTTTGGAATTCAAAATGATAAGGACTTTTCTGACATGACTGTATTTGCCAATGACCCAATGTGTATAGTACGGCGATGCTATGTTTTGACCTAGAATAAAGTTACTGTTCTGATTATTTTAATTTATGTGATGTCGTAAGCACGAACATAATGTTTCCTAGCTTCTAGATAACCCATGCGGGCTTCTATCTTTTCCTTTTTTTGTTTAATAAGCCTTCTATTTATTTTCACAACTGTCAAAATGTGCTTTGTCCATTGTAATTCTTTTATTAAATAAATCACCAATCCTTTACGTACGGTGGATCTTTGATTTACCTCATTTTTCTCCAGAAGATAGCTAGCTAGCTAGGGGATCTCCTCTAGATATACATGCATGGAAAACAGCAAAACATCAACAACATTAAAAAAATGATAATAATGATAACAGTTAAAATAACTTTAATAGATTTGACGTAGGTATTACATATATACATATTCTTACGCGCGTCAGTCAAAGAAACACTTTTTATAAATAAATAATCTACATTAATTGATACCCTTATTTCACAGTAGAAGTAGTTGTATATACTACCAAAATATTAATTCTTCCTAACAAAAACGGTGTACATGCATGTTATTATTTCAGAAGCTACTACAGATGTACACACCAAGGTTGCAATGTAAAAAAGCAAGTGCAGAGGTTATCAAAAGACGAAGGGGTGGTCGTGACCACTTATGAAGGAATGCACACCCATCCCATTGAGAAATCAAATGACAATTTTGAGCACATTTTGAACCAAATGCAAATCTACTCCACCTTTGCTCCCAGCTTTGGTTCTGTCACGCACTAAAGCACCTGTAAAGAAAGAAAACAATGCTTCATTCCTTAATTTATAGTGTACGTTGTTAATAAAGACATAATAAACTTTCTAGGCAGATGTTTAATTATTTTTTTTGTCTCATATATATTTTGTTTTCAATTTTCATGTCCTTAATTTTTTTTCTTTTTGCCTCACTTATGTAGACAATATTATTATGAATTAAATGGTCTTCTTTTCATATTGTCGTGTCAATAAGTTTTAGTTTTTCACTTGTCAATAACTAAAAAGTTGAAAATTATTGACAGTTAAATTATTTTGATTTAAATTTTTTGACTAGCTACGTACCATTGTAACAACATATAACTTAATATGTATATTTATTGTTACATGATTTATATTGTACATATATCATGCATATAAAACTAAACAGATGGAAGAGAGCAAGAAACATA
Organism: Carex parvula; assembly: GCA_025461045.1. Taxonomy (NCBI): domain Eukaryota; kingdom Viridiplantae; phylum Streptophyta; class Magnoliopsida; order Poales; family Cyperaceae; genus Carex; species Carex parvula. The sequence continues at coordinate 86,483 of JAJGRW010001175.1, read as the reverse complement.
GAATTGGCTTTCAAAATTCCCAGTTAATAAATAAAATATGTTAACCATTACAATTGTCTCTAATTAAATATGAATTGTTAATCAACAAGCATATATAGAATCTAAAGTGTTACAACCAATCCTTATCTGATTTACGGTTTTTATTGCTCCTTCGAAAGATCTGGGCCTAGACTTTTTTTTCATGAATTTAACCCTGCAACAAAGATTCTTTGATGGCAGATAGATTTTCGGAAATGGCGCAATTAATGGATGCATGCAAGCACTGATGGTTATTTCAATTTTTCAGGAAATAGTTAAGACCTATAGTATATATCAACTATTCGGATACGGATAATTAAAACGTAAAATCATATTAGTATTCATATCCACACGGATATTCGGATATCAGATATCCACATCTAATTTTTTAAATATTGATCGAATACGAATCAGATATTATCCATACCATTTTCACCCCTACCTATAAATAAACCTAGATATATTAATAAGTATCACATATTAATTTATAAAGTATCAACCATATATTAACAAGTGCGAACCAAACTTGTGTAAAGTATGAACCCATATGCATGTGTTAATAATTAACCCAAGGCAAATCAATGAAATTCTTAAACATCCACACCCCCACCCCCCCAAACCTAGAGTGCAATTATGCAAAAAGGATTAACTAGTCATGATTGATATGCAAAAATTTTCCGTAGCAATGATCTTTATAATTCACAAATAAGCATTTTTCTAATAGTAGTATGTTTGGCACTATATAGCGAACAATTGACGGAAATTAATAATGGACTTCTGCTCTAAATTACCGGAACTTTTGAAATTCTACCAATTTCATTTATTATAAATTTATAATTGAGCCTATATTTTATTTTTCATTTAGTACTCTTTAATTATTGTGGCAGTGACTCTATATTTTAAAGACAAATTTTATTAGTTCACTTAATTTAGTAAAATGATGCTAAATTTCTCATAATTGCTATTAGGTATTGGTTTGACATCCAATTTTCTTATTGTAATAGAAAAAAAAAATGTTAAATTTATATTATGATGTGACTTTTATATTTTGAGATCTGTTGATTGGATACATATTGCCTACAAACTATAAAAAAAAAATTATAAAAAGAAGTCATATCTACTATGAGCCGATATTATCCGATAAATACCCGTTATAATTATATGATGATATATATTATGTGGCAAATGTCCACTGTCATATATGAACTTTCTATTCGCTATATATAAACCTTTATAACAATAAAAGATTTAAATAATTAATATTTGTCATAGAAGATCTTAACAAGCATGGAATAAGTCGTTTTTGGGCACTTATTTGCCTTAAAATTTTATCAGTTAATTGCATGCTTAGTTCTTGTCGCTTAGTAAGGTGTATATTTATTTGAAATTCAACCATAAATATTTAGAGATTACACCTAACGTACTTTATGATTTCTTGACCCAGGCAAACACTAATTTCTAATCTTTTTCATAAGTCACACAAGCAATAGCAAACAACCCAATGCATGTGCTTGAAAGATCTTAATGTTACTTGCTTGCATATTCAATTAAGATAACTTTACTAACTCCATACAAAGAACAAAAAAAAAAATTACTGATGAATCAACCAAAGTCCGTAAACTATTCGATAATATCTTCTACATAAAAAATGTAAATCTTGCTCGGATTTTGATCCGGAGGTAACGGTGAATTATGAGAGATTGCTTCTTCTCTCCCGGGTCCGTATCCTCACAAGTACCTGAGTGCAATAGAGAAAGAACAGGCCTGATTTAATCCCAACCGGGCCAAAAGAATTCGGTGTCTATTTAGACATAGGGAGTCTGCTGTAAGATTCATGTCAGAAATAAAAGAACGGTTTGATTTTCTCTATTGCACCTCAGGTAAAGCGCCTCTGTACATGAGAGGTTTCGATATTGACTTCATTACACTTGTACCATCATTGATGAAAAGCTAAGTAGCCCGTTTCCTTGATGAAACAGTGATTTTAACTTACAACCATCCTGATTAGCTACTCACCTATGAGTAGCTACAGTGATTAGCCAAGTATATACTGTAGCTACAGTGATTAGCTAATCTGATGGCACAAGTATATACTGTAGCTACTCATAGCTTTTTAAATAAACCATATATCCTGATTAGCTACTCATTACACTTGTGCATCAGATCACTGTAGCTTTTAATTAGATAGTTTAATTTGCCGTCATGACTGTATGAGCTAGCCCCTACTGTTTGCTCCTTCGGAGTTGCGCACAAATGGCGCATGCTCCACTTGATGGTGATGCCAAAATCAGCATTTTGTACAAATACTCCAAATTTTGTCTAGCCTCGCTATAGTATTACTGTTGCAATATAATTATTTGTTCTAACTAGCAAAAAATTCAGAATTATGTAAATTAATCTCGCTCTCCCTTAATTTGTTCCACACAAGAATATAACTTTCAAAGTGCACAATAAAGACAAGCTTAATATAATTTTTTTTAATGCTTACAATATCGTACTAAAAGCTGGTTCCGAATGTACCATGAAACATGACCTCAATACCTAAATTTTCTTTGGTCGCAAAGTTCGTTTATTAATTTTGCTGTTACATATATGAGAAGAATCTCTGTTAGAACTTAGAAGTATACATGGAGTATATCTTAATTATCTCATAAGTTAATTAGGGGCTTGACCATATCTTATTTTCTTAAGAATTAATGGTCTTCCAACTTGGACTGTGAAGGAATTTTCACAATATAGATCTAGTGTCAAAGGCAATATCCTCTATATCATACCGAGTTTATAACCGACATTTGATCTAGTGTCAAAGGCAATGTCCTCTGTATCATATGTTCTAAACTCGGATGAAAGATATCCTTTGTAACTATTAAACTAGTTGGGTGTCTTGACTCTCAACTTTACTCGGAAAACAAAAATTCACATCTTTGTTGATCTTGAGAGTTGAACAATAATACTATCTGCGAAAAAGGTGGCAACTTTATCTAATTTTGGAGAAGTTTCTGGCTTCATGGCATTTCTAATAAGTTGAGCTTGCTATCTATCTAAAGGTTTTTGAGCTGACAAGACAGCCACTAACTCTAATGCATTATTATTTCTATAAGCACTCCGAACTCGTCTCTTAATTTAAACGTGGGATAATGGCGCTAGTTAATTAATTAAGTTGTAGACTAGTAGGTATTCTATCACTTGATTCACTGTACAGTGTAGATGGAATGAATGTGGGAATAGGAAGAAACAAAATGAGGCCCAATAAGGTACGTACCTGTGCGTATTTTAATTTTGCTTCCATTTTGGGAAATTTGGAGGCCTAATTATATCTCATGGGCTATTCTGATATTCTAGCAAAGAAATTTCACAATGAATTTCTTACATGAGTTGTTTTGTAAAACAGGCTGAGGTGATAACATGTTTTTTGTGATAATGGGCCCGTAGGCTATTGATAAGGTAATAATAACAAGTAACAGAATGGTATAAAGTAAAGAAAACCTTGCTTATGGCCCCCCTTACATGTGCGATTTAAATTCAGGACTATCAGTTTGCACGGATACACAAGTTTCGATCAAGTTCAAATATCAATTGATAATTCACCAAATAAAGATAAAGAAGAAAGTTATCAATCAACTAGGAATTCATCTCACCTCCGTTACATGCTAAAACCGTCATAAAATTATCAATAACAAACATTAATTTCACACTGCCATCAAACCCAAACTCAGCAACACCAAACATGTCCAAACCATTCCACCTTGCATCCCTTCGACTCCGTTCTTTGGAGAACTTTGATTCTGACTCGGTTCTCCGCCACCTCCAGTTGTCATAGGAGGAGGCGGCGTTGTGTAGGGAGCTGGTGGCGGTTGGTTGAATGCTGGCGGTAGACCGTTCCCATGCACCACATTGATCCCAAATTTCATTCCTTTCTGGCACTGCTCGCCCTCCATGGTGTCAGAGAAGAAATAGTTGGATCCCTCATAGACTAGTAGAATCTCCACAACCTGTGGTGTAGGTGATGACGAGTTGGAATCGCCCCCGTCGTTGCCCCAAAGGAATGTCTGGTTGCCGTCGTCATTGCTTGCATCGCACAGATTGTATGTGGTTTCGTTGTTTGTCTGGACAACACTGGAGTTTGTGTTTGTATTGAATACTGCAAAACAATGTTATAATCAGAGTTAGAACATAGAAGTGAATTGTTTGTTCATTTCTGCACCATACTTCAATTGTTAATTTTTTCTGTTTTTAAACATCAACCATACCTAAATATATGACTATAATTTCTTTCGTCCCCACGCATGCATATCGATCGGTAGAATATATATGCATGGACATAAAATTGAGTCATTTTCTAGTGGATCTTTTTAACTGAAGTAGGAGCGATTACATAAATATTTGGCTAGATGCCTAGATGATATCTATGGTTTTATTAGGACAAGATGTGATGGACCAACTTAGAATTGAAAAGAATATTGAGGGATCAAAGAAAAAAAAATTACAATATTAATTAGAAACCAAAAGTAGGAAATGGATATTAATTGAGATCCACCGTGTAATTTACTGTTAAATCTTTCTTGAGAATATCTGTATTTGCCTATTCCGCAGTTTCAAAATATAAAACTTAATAATGCGGTCCTAGACGCATATTATTAATGTAGTCAAATTTTAACCAAGGATATTAGTGTTATTTTTTTAGAGTTGCAGGATATCCAAATAAAAACTTTCTTTCTTCGTGGGTATTTTGTCAATTGTCATACTATTATATGTTGCACTAATTACAACTTTACAAGATGAGTTCGTTAGGTGAGGTCCCACTGGGAACTTTTGGGAGAAGCATTGAATATTTTATCGTACCAAAACGCTGATAAATCTGCTGTGATTCCTAAGGAATCACGGGAACCTGCAATTATAAATCCATCCATTCATCTATTTGAGATTCGTGTACAAAAACTATCTGTTTTTTGAGATTCGCGCATGAGAAAAATGAATGGGTGGATTTGAAATTGCAGGGTCCTGTGATTCTTTTCAATCACAGCAGATTTATTTCCAAAACAGTAATGATTCCGGCTTATAATGAAGGAAGACCCAAAGAAATATAGCAAATAAATGGAAGCTAAAATAATACATTAACAAGGTCAATCCTGCATAATGTAAACATAGTCATAAATTAGGAGGTCTAATCACTAAAATGTGGTCACAAATCGGTATTTTAACTCAACGGAACAGCTCAGTCAAGGCAAAGATATTAACAGAGTAGCTTTTGATTCATGTAGTGCACACACAATAGAGTTAAAAAAGCAATGCATATGAATCTTGCACTGCATGAAGCAAATATTATTCTGTCAGTATCTTTACCCGTCAATCAACTTTCATCGGATCTCTCTGTGATTTTTTCGAGTAAAATGGAAGCAAATAAAAACAGAGAAAAAGAAATCAGATTAAACCAAATGTAATGCAACAGAAAACAAAGGAAATAAATGGAAGCAGAGGAGGAGAGATTTGGTGGGTCAAAACATTACTGAGAAAATCGCCGAGGGAGAAAGTCTGAGAAGCAGCCCAGTCCGAGTAATTTGCTGACGTGGCATTGGAGCTAACGTTGAAGAACCACCCAGCAGCTTCTCCGACCGTGTGGTTCTTGTTCGCCAGCGGGGGAGCCGCGGCGGAGACGGCGGGTATGGTTATCGCTAGCGAGAAAAAAGCTATCGTCGCTGCTCCAATCACGCAACGCCAAGTCACCATTGCTCGGATTTAGCGGGGCAGAGATCAGAGAGAGATGTGGGGGTTGAAGTGAGAGATGGGAAAAGGTAAAGGTTTGATTTCTGATATATATATCTCTAGTGTTTACATTGATTTGTTAAATTTTAGGCGGTGATTTGGTAAGATTGGAATTAGTTTTTAGTATTTTAATTGGAGCGTTTGAAACATAGAATGTGACCATCTGAAAAGTTCGCCGATCGACGCGCGGATTCTCGGTGTGAGACGCAAAGAAACAAATTGTTTAAATTTGAAGTTATCATGTTGACTGAGTGTAGTGATTATAATTAATTATTCCATACTAATTAAGAATTCCAAGTTTGCGATTGTTTATTTGTTTTCTTTCCTTCTTTTTGTGGCGTTAGTGGTGGTCCACATGGGGAAGGTTACAGTGAGGACAATTCTCCTTCCTTCATATATCGTAGTCAACAGATTTGGGAATCCACACCACATTTTATTATTATTCTTGCCCTGGTTTGTGGCAGTGGGTCAGGATTTGTTGCTATAATCCGATCCCATATGTGGAAGTGGAACTCATAATGTATCACCTGAGATATTGAATCTTGTATGTACGTTTATGTAATAGTACAAATCTTAAAGTCATTCCGTGCATTGCATATTTGAGTTGGATTGGTCCGGATTATGATCGGACGGTCCGAATTAAAAGTCAAACGGTGCATTATCTATCTCGTATAGGGACCGGAATAAGGAGAGAACTGAGAGAAGAAGAGAGAGAAAAGAGATGGAAGAGGAGAGAGAATTGGATGGTGTTTCTTTTCTTTTCTTTTCTTTTCTTTTCTTTTCTTTTCTTAAGAATAAGAAGCGGATTTGGATTCATCTCAAAGGATCTGAATTAATTCTTGATATGATCGAGTTCGCCCGTCTACTGTCGTACAGTTTAACATAAGCAAGTCATGTACCAAAAAGAAAAAAGTAATGTATTTCAACGATTATTATCGAAATTTGTTGAAATGGAAACAATATTTGATGTGCATTTTTCATCGGTTTAAAGAAAATTATGTAAGAAAATCAAATGTAATATTAATAATAGTTTAATGTATATCAAATATAGTTAAAGTTAATTTATATTTATTATATTATTCAAATAAACGGTCTAATTGAATCTTAAAACTAAAAAAACATACTCTATTGTTTTGTAATATTTGATAATAGTTGTCACGATTGTTAAATATTTTTAAATATCCCATCCCTTTTGTTTTACCGTTATATTTTTTTTTTCTTTTTGCCACTTTACATTGATTTATAACTTCTGATTAGCTATTTTTCTATTTCAGTTCTGTGCGTTAAAAGTACTTTCCATATCTCATTTGTTATATGAATTTTGTTAGTCATGACCCAATACCCACAGATTTGAACTTCAACTTAAATTACGCTTGAGATCGGTTGATTTTGATTGTCTTTGATGAGATCGATCCATTTTGGAGAGTCTGAGACCCATGAAGCTGTTTATCTTTTTCGCCTTGTACTAAAGGGCGGAATCAGGGTAATTTGTAGAGGGGAAATTTTTTTTGATGAGGCATAATGTTGTAACTATATTGAATATTAAGTGTTTTATAATTGTTCTGAGAAAACAAAGAAACATAAGAATATTTTAAAGAAAAATTCAAGATAACCACACTTGCATAATCTTTTGAATCTTAAGTATATTTTTATAAAATAAAATTATAAAGATATTAAAAGACGTACAGGACGGTTCAAATGCCTCTATTTTTTGTGCCTCCATCATTCCTCTATTTTAAGAATTTCAATAACTCAAAATTTAAAACTTAAAACTCAAAATAAAACCGTTGGATATGATCTACATCATTTTATCTATGTACATGTAAAAAATTGTGACATTTCAATTTTGTTTTGGTTGCCATCAAAAGTATGTAAAAACATACTAATATGGATAATTTCTAGACGTTGATTTTTCAAATGATTGATTCACATAAAAACAAATTAAAATGTGATATTATTTTTACGAGCACATAGAAAAAATAACATAGATTACATCTAACGTTTTATTTTGAAGTTTATAATTTAAATTTTGATATATTAACGTTTTTAAAAATGAAAATATGGTGAAGATATAAAAATTAAAAGCATTTGAACCCTCAACTTGTTTTTTTTTTAAATTGAGTCTATCCCGACTCCACTTAGGTACAGGAGGCTACATAAAAAGGTTTTGGTGCGAGTTGGTAGCTAGGCCGGAATGAAATCGGCTGTTATTCTTTCGGAATAACGGAAATCTGTTTTTTCTCATTCAACTGCTGATTTTTATCGAGATTAAAAATTTGAACAGAGTTGGATGAGAAAAAGTAACAGCCGATTCGTACTCAGCTAGGTTTTGTTTGTTCACTATTTTGTGTGTTGTTTTCAATGCAGATCTGACAAATTTGAATAAAGTCTGTCCAAAACACTGAGGACAACCCTGTTCCTACTGGGCTTATTTCAATCTAATCAAGAAATAAAGGTAAAGGCCTATTCCATTCCTTTAACATCTCGCGAACTAAAACTAAGAAGCGATCAATTGGACTAAAACAAAATGGCTGTATGTTTTTCATATGTGGGCTCTCTATCTTTTTTGTGGACCATTGTAGATTAATATGTAACAAATTAAAGTTCTCCTAAAATATCTCCTCTAGTCAAACTACTCGCAGTACTAATAAATATATGTGACATATGCAGTGAAGTACCATGATATCCGTGATTCCAATTTAAGTATATGACAAAGAGCACAAATACAAACAGTTCTACGAGTAGTAAGAGTGTCTGAATGTGTCATAGAGAGTCAGAGAACAGTATTTGGTGTAGTAGAACTAAAGCCAACCACACTCTGACAAGGTTTTTGTTTCAATTGTAGATCCCAACATTACACGACTGTGCCCATGCATTCTATTCTGACATGGTTCTCAGACTATACCTTCGGCTGTTTGTTAGGAACCTATAGTTATTAGTTAGACTTCAACATTTTTTTTTGTAAAAGACCAGTAAATCAGTTTGATCTAAACATATTGTCTTTTGAGGAGGGTTTCAATTTCTTCAAACTTTTGCGTCTTCTATTTTGTCTTTATTTTTAAAATTTTAACTAACTCAAAAGTTAAACTTAAATGTCAAAATAAAAACTAATGTTAAAATTTATTACAGATAATTGTTGTCTACCATCAAAAACTTCTAAATATTCAATTTCCCCATCATAACTTAAATATTACTTATTCTCACTAAAAACAAATATTTTTTTCTCATTTCCCCTTTATTAAATCTAATTTAAAATTTTTATTATATAAATTAGAATAATTCAGTTTTTTAACTTTTAGAAGTTTCAAAAAATAATCCAGTTTTTTCGTTAATATAAATAATGAATAAGTACTCTTTTCTTACCCGTCAAGTATTAGCCTTACAAATACCTAGTCCTTATCCGTCAATATGACGGACAACAAAATAATTAATGAATGATTATTGAATAAATTAATTGCTTATATAATTTAATCCAAAATTATAACAAATAAATAAATTATTTATCTCATTATTTTAAGAGATATAAATTATTTATTATAATTATATAAAATATTGTATAAATCAACTTTGTTACAAATTACTATTAAAAAAACTATAAATTGTTGGAGCTATCATTTGAAGTCAAGGGACATCTCCGTTCAGCGGAGTGGAGGGATATAATATTAATTTTTTTTTCTTGAAGAAAAAATAATATTCATTTTTGCCGGCATCAGCATGAGGCTATGGAGATCCGGTAGTTAATAAATACGGACTAGACCCAGACCAACCCAAAAAGGCAAGAAATTAATTAATTTCTTCGATGGAGACTAGGGCTGCACACGAACCGAACCAAATCGAACTTACCCTCAGTTTGAGTTTGGTTTGAATTAATTTCGAACTAGATTTGGTTTGAATTAATTTCGAACGAACTCAATTTCGAATCGAACTCAATTTCGAATCGAATTTTTTACGAACTCAATTTCAAACTTCTTCGAACTTTGTTACGATTTACCAATATTCAAAATTTTCCAAATAGCCAACAAAGTTTTCAAATATCCAAAGTATCAAAGTACAATTTAAATATCGATAAAAGTAGAAAACAATCAACAAAGTCTTAAAATTATTACAAACCGAAATATTATCCTAAATAAAAAATTAAAGTTCATTACAACTAGGCATTAGCTACTGAAAAACCCTTCTAAAAAACCCTCACAGGTATCCAAAGCTTCAGCCATATATTTCGCTTCATTAAACTAACTACTGAACATCTACAAATTAATTTATAGATGCAGTAGCAAGGTTTTCAACATCCGCTTCATTAAACTAACTACTGAACATCTACAAATTACTTTATAGATGCAGTAGCAAGGTTTTCAACATCCCACAGTATTTTTGCATCATTAGCTTGGATTACCCGAAAACTCAAAATCCTACCATGAAAAGCAAACTTTTCCAGTATCAACATGAACCAGATATCATTATCAGCCTATACCTACTGACAATTCAAAAAAGAAATCACAAGGTTAGTGCATTCAAAAATCACAAGCAATGATATCCCCAGCACCAGCCAAGGTTAGTGCATTCAAAAATCACAAGCAATGGTATCCCAAGCACAACAGAGTTCATATCACCTATAACTTACTTGAGTTCATATCCCACACTATTTTTGCATTCAAAAATTAAACCCCTTCAAGCAACAGACAAGGTTTTTTCCATTCAAAAATTAGACCCCAGTTTCACAAGCATTCAAAAATTAAACCCCTTCAAGCAACAGACAAGGTTTTTTCCATTCAAAAATTAGACCCCAGTTTTAAAGAAAAAGAAATCACAAGGTTAGTGCATTCAAAAATCACAAGCAATGATATCCCCAGCACCAGCCAAGGTTAGTGCATTCAAAAATCACAAGCAATGGTATCCCAAGCACAACAGAGTTCATATCACCTATAACTTACCTGGGTTCATATCCCACACTATTTTTGCATTCAAATCAGTTCAAGGGTTGGTAAGACAACAACAAGGTAAGCAACAGAAAAATAATTGGTACTCTAATCAGATTTTAACTTACTCTAATCAGTTTTTTCCATCGGTATTTGCACTTCAAGGTTCTCCTCTTCTTTGACTGCTTGCTGAAAATATTAAGAAAAAGAAAAGATAAGTGCAAAAGCTATTTCAATATTCAAATAAATGAACAATAGATATTATAAGCCTCGTCTCTTACTTGTAAGGTGTGCATTGTGACAGTTGAGCTTGCCCTTATCCAATCACCTCCACAAACCAAAAGTTCGACCATATCTCTAGTTAGGGAACTTCTGTAGTCATCTAATACACGACCTCCGGCGCTAAAAGCCGACTCAGAGGCGACTGTTGATATTGGAATGCAAAGGACATCTCGAGCAACCTTGCTCAAAATTGGAAACTTCACGCAATTAACTTTCCACCACTCCAACACATCAAAATTCTCTCCTTGCCCCACAACAAGAACCTTTTCTTCTAAGTACACCTCAAGGTCTGTTTTTGGAGACTCTTCGATTTGGTTTTCAATCACAAAATGGAAATAGTCATCCTCGGGTTGGGTATTATCTAAATCATCTTCAAGCAAGGTTGAAGAACCCGCTACACTATTGGAAGCCACATAATCCCTTTCATATTTCTGAAAAAGCAATTCAACATTGCTTCTAACCTCTTCAATACGAGCCTCAACCTCATAACTTTGGTACAACTTTTTGAAACAAAACCCGATCAAATTCATTTTGAACCTTGGATCTAATATAGAAGCAATAGTCATTAAAAGACTAACTTCCCCCCAATACTTTTCAAACTTCACAAACATGACTTGAGCCATCGTACTCAAGAAATTATCTGACGAACCATAAGCCTCACATATTGCCCTTTTAACCTTAAACACTTCATTAAAAAACAGATTTGAGGTGGGGTAGGCAGTTCCCGAAAAAAGGTTAGTAGCTTTAGTGAAAACATCAAGCAACTTCACTACCTTCTCGGTATTTGCCCACTCCAACTCTGTAGGCAACCACTTAAAAGTTGTATCTCTCTTGGCATACCTTTCAAGCGTGCTCTTGTAATAAAGAGCCGATTGGAGCACGCGATGTGTTGAGTTCCATCTAGTTTTCACATCAGAACACAACGATCGCCTAGTGGCTATGCCTAATTGGATAGCTTGTTCTCCAAATTTGAAAAGTCTAGCCGGGGATTTTCTAAGATACTTAACACCCTCTCTAATTTTGACAATGCAATCCACAATTTTATCAAGTCCATCTTGCACTATCAAGTTTAATATGTGAGCACAACATCTCACATGAAAGAAATAACCATTAAAATGCAACATGCTTGTTACCTCAAAGTTGGACTTCAAAATGCTACCAACCCTATCATTGTTGGCTGCATTGTCTAAGGTAATTGTTCCAATTTTGTTTATGATACCCCACTTCCTAAGAGAGTCCAATATGGCATCCGAGATTACCTCACCAGTGTGAGGTGGTGCAAGCTCAATAAAACTAATGATTCTTTTTTGCAACTTCCAATTTGGATCTATGTAATGAGCGGTTATAACCATGTAACCAACGGTTTGATTTGAAGTCCAACAATCAGAAGTGAGTGATATCATTTTGGCATGCTTGAAAACATTTTTAATCTTCTCTTTTTCAGATTCAAAAAGTTTTATGCAATCATTTTTTATGGTGGTTCTACTCACTTTTTGATACAAGGGATTGTTGTACCTCATTAGGACATTAAACCAATGGTATTCAATAAACGAGAACGGCAATTCATGAGCCATGATCATCTTTGCAATTATCTCTCGACATTTCATGTGATCATAACCCCCGCTCCCTCTCACTACATCATAATCAACTTGGTTACTAGCTTGGAATTTCAATGTACCTGATTGTGATTCTCCTTTGGCTCGTTTGATTTCATGACAGGTTTCAACATGCCTTAAGAGGTGAGAAGTACTACCACTTATGTTCAAACCATACTTTTTTTTGCATTGGGAACATTGTGCCTTGCGCTTCGGCACCGCTGCCCCTTTGGGCCCTTTCTCATTCACAGAAATCACTTTAAACCAATGCCACACGTCCGACTTTCTTTTGCGTCCAGCTTTCGAAATTTTTCCCGTAACCTCTTCTTCATTTAGAACAACCACTGCATTCTCCTTAACATTTCTGAGGCATTTCTCACTGTTGCTATCGATAGCTATAGCTTCATATTCTTCCACCTCATTAGTGGGAGTATGAGAAGATGCACCCCGCGACATCCTATAAAAAAATTAGGCAAATAAATATTCAGCTGAAAACAGAAGCATCAGAAATTCAGAATTAAAGATGAAATCTTTGATCTATAAAACAAGCAACAATTAAGGAATTAAAGATGAAATATTTGATCTATAAAACAAGCAACAATATTTGATCTTCTTGCTGATTGGTGGAATCAGTTTACTGTAAAAAGATAACTAAGAAAACAAATATAAATGAAATGATGTATTTTAGTAGGCAACATATCTATTTTGTTGTTGGCCGAACTTTATGCAAATAAATAAACTAGATGCACAATTTGATGGCCCAGGTTCAATCATATATCTACCAGTCTACCAGGTGTATTAGAGCCGAGCCAGCTATGCAATCAAATAATTCATACAACTATCAAACAAACAGAAAGTCGCAGCTGAAAACAGAAGCATCAGAAATTCAGAATTAAAGATGAAATCTTTGATCTATAAAACAAGCAACAATAAAGGAATTAAAGATGAAATATTTGATCTATAAAACAAGCAACAATAAAAAGGGTATGCTTTTTAATTACCCGAGAGAGGAGCAAATCGCAAAGAGAAATGGCCGGTACCAAGGGTCGCCTCGACTCACGGCCGGTACCAAGGGTCGCCTCGCCTCACGGCCGGTCCCAGTAATCAGCCAACAAAGCAGAGACAGCACCAGCCAGCACAGAAATCGCAAGCACAACAGAGGGAAAGTCGCAGCTGAAAACAGAAGCATCAGAAATCCAGAAATCCAGAAATTCAGAATTCAAAAATTCGAAGGATCGTGGGACAACTGGTCTACAAGGTGAGTATATTTATGCATTTGAACAAATAATAATTGCACGCATCCTATTCACATATTTACCCTTGCAGATTCAACAAATTACAACTAGAACAGGTTTTTGTACAGAAAGTTAGCCAAGAAAGGAAATGAAACTTTGGTACATCTCTAAGACTCTAACAGATTCGGGGAATGTTTTGTTTACAAATGTAAACAATAAAATTTCAGAAATGAGAAACTAATTTTAAAAGGGTATGCTTTTTAATTACCCGAGAGAGGAGCAAATCGCAAAGAGAAATGGCCGGTACCAAGGGTCGCCTCGACTCACGGCCGGTACCAAGGGTCGCCTCGCCAGCACAGAAATCGCAAGCACAACGGAGGGAAAGTCGCAGCCAACAACGAGGTGGTCTTTCACTTGGTCCGACCTTATTTTTGAGGTATGGCAACCTCGAGGATTTTGTATCGCAATTCGCAGCTAAGAGAGGGAAAGTCTAGGGTTTGGTATTTGGTATCCCAAGTTCGAAACCAACAGAGGAAAGTCGGCTAGGGATTTGGCATAATCGCAGATTCGCAGTGAATATGCAGCGTTTTGTTGAATTTTTCTATTGAACTGGGCTTTTTGTTTACAGCAATTGGCTACAGTGATTAATGGCTTTTCTATGGGCTACAGCGATTATTGAATTTGGCTACAGCAATTATGTTGATTAGTTGGACTGGGCTTTGTTTTAAGAAATAATTTTCAAAAGTCAGAATTCAGGGCAGCTTTATATTTTCATCGGCGAACATAAATTATCAGCGGAAATTAACGGTTCGCGTTTGAGTTAATTTCGAACTAAATTTAGTTTGCGAACCTATTTCGAACGAACTAGGTCCAGTTTGAGTTTGGTTTGAATTAATTTCGAACTAAGTTTGGTTTGAATTAATTTCGAACTAAGTTTGGTTTGAATTAATTTCGAACGAACTCAATTTCGAATCGAACTTTTTTTGAACTTTTTCGAATCAAACTCGAATCGAATTACGAACTACGAATTTTTTGTGCAGCCCTAATGGATACACCTCCTAGAAAACCCAGACACATTTATGAAAAAATGTTCTTGCATCGGGACCACACCGTACATTGTAGAACTCCGAACTAAATTGTTGCCAATCTTAACCATAATGAATTTTTACTTCCAACACTCGTATAAGCACACGAGTAGACGACACGTACGGAACGAGTATACGACTAGAGAAAAATTAATAAAAAAAATTCGCTGCTCTGTATATTGAAGTTAGCCGCATTGAACACCTCTCGTCATTTTTTCTAAATATTTTAGCTTAACAAAAAAAATATTTCTGGCTAAAAGTATAATAACTCAGCACTAACTTCAATAAATTAATAAGAGCATTGACCCTCATTCTTTTCTAAGAGTACTTTTTAAATATCACTGCATTTTTTTTGTTACGAACTCTAGAATTCTACTAGCTAACATATATAGAATACATCGATCTCACCGTCAAAAATGTCAGTCAGAATGTGTACTAAAAATAAAATAAAAATGTCTTGTATTTCAACCAAAAATAAGGAGGTATACATCATTTTCACTGTCAATTTATTTTCATCTGGCTTTCCTAATTATCCTCTATCCATTCATGTCCTTTAAGAGTTAATTAGGAGGTAAATGAGAGACAGAAAATTAAATATTATTGCGAGAAAAAGAAAAATCAACAACTCGACGCCCAGCTGAATTTGGTCATATAGGATAGTAAAAATATTTTTCACATAAAACACAAAACTTAACATGGATCCGTTAATTACTAGTGAATAAGCAGGCATAAGCCGCATAACGCAAGTCTATTGCAAGAAGAGAAAAAAAATCAGGCATAAGTAACGCAAGTCGGTGATGCACCAGAGACGACCTATGAGCATTGGAATGTACGAATTTCTATGGAAGGCATTGATTGCGTTCGTTTGTTAATGGTTGGTTGTGGGCCTCCTTTCCCATGTGCATCCATACATACATCCTTTCTTGTACAAATAAAGAGATATTGACATAGTTTCTCTATTACTATTACTGTTACTGTTAGAGAGCGATCTCATTGACAAAGTTCAATATATACAAATAAAACACAACAAAAATATAACATCACCACAAGAAATTGAATCTGGCTTACGTTTTGAGGCTGCTACAATTGACAAGTCTCCTATGTCGGATAATATCATCTAACTTGATTCAGTCGGATATCATTTGGTCATTTGTCACGAGATTGCATGGAATGAGATTTGATGTGTTTGAAAACTCATTTTTTTTATTTGGAGAAACTCATACTTATAGGTACATATGTGAATGATTATGAGAATGGACTGAATGAGTGTTCGGTTATAGCGTGGTAATGGTTGTGGGAAATTCTAATTTGAGAAATATATTCATCCAAACTATATATTTTTTAAAATTTATTATTAATACCAATTTTGTGATTAATAGCTATTAATAAATTTGTGATAAATTTTAATAATCTAAAGTATATAATTAACATATAATCAAATTTAGAAAAATAAAAAATAAAATTGTACAGGTATAATAAATTACAATTTTCTCTTTGTTAGTCGTGTAAAGCATATGAATACGGTACAATAATAGAAAAAACATTATGATTTTCGATGCTTGCATCTTTTATTTAATTAGAAAATTAAATTAAGTAATTTGAGATCGTGATATTTTTTATAAGATTTGGATGTAGTATAATTTATTCAACATTGAGTACTAATGTATACAACATTTTTTTTTATTAGAAGAGGAGGTAGCACAGTTGGCTAGAAAAAAAAGTCTTAGAACTGTTAGTTACTCAAAGGTTGAGAGTTCGATTTTCCTTATGACTTCGCAGCCTCTGTGAAGGTTTAAAAAAAAAAAAAAATAAGCAAGAGATGGTGAGAAATAAATAATTTGGTTTGATCTAATTTTAATTTTTTTTTCATGAATTTGTAAAGAGATGAGAACGAAGATGGAAAGAAAAATCCAATTCCATAGTAGAAAAAATAACATCCGAACGTCTCCTAAATTATTTTTTTCATTCCCATTCAAACGAACATACTCTTAGATTAGAGTCTCTCCATCTGAATCAATTACCTAAATTAATGCGAACTCGCACAATGCATGGTCCATCATTAGCCGTTCGTACACCCTGTACAGGGCCCATACAAACGTTTCAAATAGTTAATTTTCTCAGAAAAACAACATATATATTCAATATATTCACAAAAACTTAACATTTTTTCTTCTCTCCTTTAATTTATTTAACCTTTTACAGATATTTTGTTATTCAAAACTTGTCTATACTGTAGGTTATACATTTAAAATTTTTCTTTTACAGAATTAAAAATTGTTTTATCGGTTGTCACTACTGTTGAATAAACATGATCATCAATTCATCCCTTGTCATGAAATAAATGTATCACTGTCCAATTTGAATGGTTCAATCAATATAAAATAAAATCGTTCAGTTTGCAGTATTTCTTACCAGGTGAACCAAAATCAGATGGTTCTGATCTACCCGAACAATTTAGCGGGGGACCTATAATACCCCACAAGTCACGAACTCGTAACACAGCGACAAATTGCATGCATTAAAACGTGACATGCCTGAAGCAAAAGCAAACATTATTTACCTTTCAATTAATTCCCAATGATGCTAATTAAAATATCAACTTTTTTTAACAATCGGTAAAGATCGAAGAAATTGGTGGCATTATTTTTTTAACATAGTTATAATTATACTTTTTAACAATTAGTGATCATTTCAAATTAGCTCCAACACCTAATTGCCTCATTTTAAACGGCTCTATTAGACTACAGTTGCCAATCAAGCAATAGTACACTGTTAAACATCTAGCAGTCCACGAGATAAAAATATAATAAAAATTATACGGATATGAGATATCCTCTCCTCTGATAAGGGCACAAGGCCAGCCGGGATAATAAAAATAATTTATTAGACAAAAAAAGTAAAATAATAAAATAGTAATCTGAACAGAAATATTAGAAGAAATATTATGGAGCAAAGGACGTGAGCTCCAACAACCTTCTCTTCCTTTCTCATTCATTCATTCATTTCTCCTCCTCTCCACCACCAAACAAACCCATTCTCTCTCTCGCGCCTCAACTCAAACACGAAACGCTCTAACAATGGCAAAACAAGAATTAGAAGAAGAAATCGCTATCTCCCCTCGCCTCAGCTCCGCCAGCTCTGCTTCCTCCCATGAATTCTCCTTCTGGCCTTCTTCTTCCGTCTCCATCGCCACCTCCATTCCCGACCTCTCATCAGCCGACCACCTCTTCTCCAACGGCATCCTCCTCCCCACACTCTCCCCTGTCCCCAACCCTCTACCCGAACCCAAAACCGCGAAGGAAGTGCAAGTAGAGGTGCACGCTGAACCTGTGCCCGAATTGGAACTCGACCCGCCTTTGCACAACCTGGCCTCCATCACTGCGACCGCATCCTCCTCTACGCCTCCGTCCAGTTCTAAGCGATGGAAAGATATTTTCAAGATTGGAGACAAGGAAAAACCGGTTCGAACTGAGGATTCCAAAAACCGGCCCAGGAAGGATAAAAAAATCAGTAATGGTCCCACCGGCTCAGTTTCTTCTGCTGATATTTCAATCAACATCTGGCCTTTTGGTCGGAGCCGGTCCGCTGGAACGGCCGCTTCGAGCAGAAAACCGACCGGTGTTCAACCCGTCCGCAAGTCTAGCAGTGCGCCGTGTTCTCGGAGTAATTCCCGTGGCGAGTCCGGTAAATCCGGTTCGGTCGGGCGGAGATGGGCCGCTAGTCCTGGCCGACCCGGAGTTCATGTTGGACGGACCAGCCCGGTCTGGCAGATTAAACGAAGCGGAGGGAGTGTGCACAAGCCTGCTGAACCGGTCAGGGTTGGATCCGGTTCTGCTCGGGTTATTAATTTCAGCGTGAACTCGTGTATTGGGTATGGAATCAGAGAGGGGAAGTGTAGCGGTGGGAGTAAGGATAGTGTCACCGGTGGTGAGCGCCACGGTGGGTTGTTTGGGATTAAAGGATTATTTTCTAAGAAGGCGGTGCATTAATGAGGGATTGAAAATAAATGCAGGGAGCTTTTTGTAATTTGTGGGGGGCTTTTTTATTTTCTTTTTCTTTTTGGTTTGGACTTGAGATATATTTTGCTTACATGTAATTAACTAGTCTGAATTAATTTACTTATAGCTATTAACGCTAATTATTGTAAAAAATGTTGACTTTGTTGTGCTTTCCAATTTGTAATTATTTTTATTTTTATTTCTTGAGAAATCTTGAGCAAAGTATCAATGTCATTGTTTAGGGTTAACGAATATACCGATAAGAGATAAGGAGATTCCAGGCACGAGATTGTGATAAAATATCCACATCTCCATGCGCTCAAACAAAACCCATCAAAGTAGTTCACATTTCAAAAGCAGATTTGATGGTGTCCCTTAATTTGGTGTCGACATCGAGTGATGCATGCATTGGGACTAATAAAATCTACCTTTTCTTTTGCTAAGTCCCAAGAAGGATTGTAAAAACCAACAATAATTTTTGTTTTGGGAGGTGTGGTGAAGTAGAGAGACACAATGATCTTGTTGAGCACTCCTTTCCGAACTACCATTATTTGATGCGACTTTTTGATCGTACACTGGTTACCTATTCACATTTATCTCAACTCAAATCTCTCCCAACTTAATTTTCTATTAATGCATTGAGAAGATTGTTTTAAATATTCCAAAATTTATATTATCGTAGAAAATAAAGAAAAATATTAAATGTTATTTATGTTATTTATGTAAAATCTCTAATATGGACTGTTCTAGTGGATTGAAAACGGGGCGGTCTGGTCCAAACCCACCCGGTCCAGGGGTTGACACGGATCCGGGTTGGCACGGGTCGGGTTCCGCGGGTTGGGTTTGGTTCGGTCAACTCAAACCGGTGCTCAACCCCCCAGTTCCACGGGTCAGTCCAGTCCACGGTTCGGTCCAGATCCGGTCCGGTCCGGTTCCTTTCTTTTTTTGTTTTTTGTTTTGTTTCTATTTTTTATTTCTGTTATTTCTATTTTTTTATTTGAACTCAATAATTTTTGTTATAATAAAACCGAATTATTTTAAAACCGAATTATGTTAAAATCAAATTATGTTAAAACCAAATTATGTTAAAACCAAATTATGTTAAAACTGAATTATTTTAAAACCAAATTATTTTAAAACTAAATTATTTTAAAACCGAATTATTTTTTATCTTTAAAATCAAATTATTTTAAAACAATAGATTTAAAAACAAAAGTTACCCTTTTTCTTTATTCCGGATTTGTGATCGGCTATGTAAAATAACATAGGCAGAGTTCTAACCTTTTTTTGTTAGTAATTCTTCTTTAAAATGAATAATTCAAAAAACAACTACAATGTTTAGAAATTTATAATTTAAAAAAATAACAATAAAGATTAAAAGAAGTTAGAAATTTATACCGACACTACCTATTTATAAGTTGTTGTTCATATACCATAGTTCGCTCTCTTGCTCACCGTCTGAATCCTCATCAGGCTCAGGCTCGGTACCGCTTTCTTGAGTTTCGACACCGGATGATGTTGCTTCCAGTGCATGTTGCGTGCGAGTTTCAATATCAATCCAATATTTCAAGCACACAAGTCTCTCGAAACATGTGCACCCAACTTACTGTGATTATCGGTGAGGATCCTGTTCGCCGAACTAAAACAACATTCGGAAGAGACGGTTGACACAGGCACGGCAAATATGTCGCGGGCCATCATCGCCAGTGTTGGATATCCACTTGCATTTCTCCTCCACCAATCCATGAAGTCAATGGATTCATCTTCATTGGTCCCAAACAATAGCTCATTAACTCGTTTGTGTTACCTTGGATGTTTGCTGGTTGTCATCATTATGGAAATCCGATAACAATCCACTACTGTTGTCGTTCCAGAAACTATTAAAACAATAGAAAAAATTAGCAGACAAATAATGTAGATATTATAAATAATAAATATTAAAACACATGTATATTTATATTCATACCTAACGCCGCCACGGGTCGAAGGTGGTTAGTTGACATTTCTTCTTTCGCTGTATAAGGCAAACATCTCCTCCAATGCTACTGTTATGTGGGGTCCTCGTACTTTGGGTATAAATGTAGATTTCTCTTGTACATTTGAAGTATTCCTCTACTTTCGTAATTCCGTTTGCGTATTTGTAGAATAAAATAAATTTGCAACTATATTTTTTTTAACAATAAAATTAAAATTTGAGAATAATGAAAATATTGAGAGTAGAGAATATGAGAATATGAGATTTAGAGAATGAGAGATTGAAAATAATAAGAGTATGAGATGTGAAAATGTATGAAGAATGGGGGTGTATTTATGGGGGTTTTTTTAAGGGGGGGAATTTGGCCATTATTTTTTAAAAAAATTGAATTTCGGGCGGGTTGACCCGGGTTGGGGCGGGTTGGCTCGGGTCCCGCCGAGTTTGGGCAGGTTGGCACGGGTCCCAGGTCCGGGTTGGGAGGGTTTGGGAGGGTTCGGGTCCGGATTCTGGGGGTTGGCATGGGTGGGGTCCGATCCGGGACCGGGGGTTCAAACAGGTCGGGTCATCGCGGGTTGGGTCCAAAAATCCGGTTCCGCGCCTTGCTTAACCTAGCCCACTCATTTGGACGGTCCAGTCCACGGGTTGTCACAGGCTCGGGCCGGTCCGGATCCGGTCCACGGGTTGGCCGGTCCGGTCCTGGACCGCCCATTTTTTTTCAATACCCTAGACTGTCCAATAAGAAATGAAATCCGTATGATTGGAATGGTCTTAGATTAGGATTAAGATAGCTGGAGAGACATGCACTTTATATGACAGATTTAAATTGATGAACCAGAATATTTCATATTTTCAATTTTTTTTGGTGGTGGCCCCGCTTTATTATTTTTCTCTTGATACAGGTTTGCACGCGGAATAGGTTGGCCTTTTGTCTTCTTATCATAAGCAAATCGCCGCACATCCTCCTTTTCTTAATTTTAACTTTAAAATATAGTAAATTTTCCTTTGTTATGTGATTGAGTTTGGATACATAACAAAAGATATGTTTCGGGCCTCTAAAGTTGCATCTCCGTTCATTCCAATTGTCTATTGATTGTATTGTTGAACCCACTGAGCCAGTTCAGTGGATGTATAATGTTGTCTTAATATGTAAAGACTAAGAAGATCTAATTCAATAGTTGTGATGCCTTCAAGTTTAGACAAGGATTAAAAATTCAGCACAAATGTGTTACACAAGATATAGTATTAATTCACACTAATAAATCAGACTTTTAAAATATGAAGACAAACTAACATGATAGTCAATGATATAAAATTTCCATGTTGCGTATAAAGTTATTTTTGTGGTACCGGTTGCTCTTATATATAAAGTTATGCACAACTACAAAAAAAAATTGAAACTAAATAAAAGATTAATTGACCACCATTTCCTCCGCATGAATCAGTCCTTTATAGAGATACAATCTAACACTCAAGAAAAAATATGCTTAAGAATCCACAACTCCATCAGTACCTAATATCTGATTATTCTATGTTGCTATGTATTTTTAAAGAATAATGTTAGTATACATCTAATTTTTTTTACCGAATATTCATTTTTATAATATATGCAATCTTTAAATTTTAATCACGATGAAAATCACTACAATATTCTTTTCAATTGTAAAATTATAATCTACATGACAACCTTTGCTTGCGTAGGAATGTCATATCCATAATTTAAGACTATTTCATTTTCACTTGGATATCTAAATTAGGATAACCAGATCTTTTGATTCCAACTTTCCAAGGTGTCAGCTTGTCCTGTTTAAATTTAGCATGAGTTTTTTTTTTCCTTATATTACATGTCAGTTGTGGCTCCTTTGTGTTGTTTTTCTCTGTAATTTTACTATAGAGGTTTGGAATTTACAAACGATATGATCTTGATATTGTTTACTTGATATTGTTTACCGGTAGGTTTTGTGTTGACGGATGCAAGTGGATAATTAACAAAATAAATGATTTTTTATGAATATTTTATGCTCAAATAGAAATAATTTAATGTACAACAGATTATAATGAAAATTTACAAGACATAATGTTCTTCTTTTTTTTCATGTTTTGCAGAAGCTACGAAGTCATGAGAGAGTCTCAAACTCTCGACCAAGAAAGAAATTTTATAAATAATTTTGAATTCAGATAAACTTTAGAAGATAAAGATTCATATATTACGCCTACAGTCCTATCAGCAACAAAAACATATAAAATAAAACACTAATTTCCCTATTGGTTTAGAAACGACTTTATGTTGGAATTGTTAAAAGTTCTTTAATATGCAATATAATACTGAATATACCATTGAATTTAAATAAAATAAAATTTAATTTTTTCTGAAATTATATGTGCAGAAATGTTAGCCTTCAGCGAGTATGACACAAAAAGAAAAAGACAATTAATCGTTGTCAAAAATAAATTTGCATAATAATTAACTGTAAACCCGGGGGTGTTCGGCAGCCCTCCTTAAGGGGTGAGGATTAAAAGTTTAATCCTTGCTAAGGAGCTCTTGTTCGGTAAAGTGGTTAGATTAAGAATGAAGATTTAGTTGAATAAAATATATATTTGATATGTAAAGACTTAAATGACCCTCTCTTCTCAAATACACATTTCTTGCTTCATGTAATGTTTCAAACAATACTGTATCATCTCTCGCAGAAATTTGACTTTACTATTACAAGCAAGCAAATAAAAATTGGGATTTGACTTTACTGTTACAAGCAAGCAATTTAAAATTTAAAATTGAATCAAAACAATTTAAAATTTAAAGAAAGTTGAATCAAAACAATTTAAAATTGTTTTATTTTGAGAAAGATTGTAAAATACCAAAATGACCCTTATATTATTTTTCTCATAAAAATGATTAATGGTGCTTTTATATTACATAAATTTATTTCCACCATAATTACAATTTAGAATAATTCTGAAAGCGAAAAATAAACTTCCTAATGTCTAATTATAAAATGGTAAAATATCATTGTGTACTAATTCTGTTACTTAATGTTCAATTGGTACCAATTGTGTAAAATACTTGGGTCCGCCAATGCCGGTACCAATTGGTACCAAAGACAGAGCACAATATCTAATTACAACAACGGAATTCACACCATCAAAATAGAAACCTACTAAAACTTTTATTTCAACATACAAAACAAATGTTAGTTATTGGTTCATACTTCTCAGTCGAGATGAACTGGGGTCTTACAGGTTCTTACCAGTAGAGATGGCGAGGGGTACTTTCTCAGGTCCAGGTTCATCCATTCCTCCGGAGGAGCGGACGTGGCAGGATTAAGGGCGTCCACATCGTCGTCAGGTTCGGTGGTAGGGGTCGAATCTGGTGATGGCACTGCGGAGGCGAGAGAGGAAGGAGCCACACCATCTCTGTTGTCACCCACACTAGCACCAAGCCCCTCATGGCAGAAAAACCCATCAAATGAGATCTCGATCAGTAGAGCATCTCGGCACGAATTCCCCTGTGGTATCGGATGAATAAGTTTGTCGCTGCAATCGTCGGCGAAATCACTACAAAGGTTTGGGAGAAGATGAAGTTTCTTCTTTGCACGCCTAGGGAACCGTTCAAGCATGAGAGAGAGAATCAACGAAAAAAATAATTAAATATTGAAAAGTGCCTTAAGGAGCTCATCAGATGAGGGTAGAACCGTAAAAAGAAAATATTTTTTTAATATCAGATGGGCCTTAAGGAGATACTAAGGAGGCGAATCCCTTAAGGAGGGGGAAGACCCGACTTAAAATTTTTGTCTAAGGAGATGTCTTAAGCTCTTGTAAGGAATGACTGTTCGGTAGGATTAGAGTGTTAAGGAGCTCTAAGGAAGCTAAAGCTGACCTGCCGAACATGTACTAGAATATTGCATAAGCTCGTGCCCGTTGCGTTTTATTGAGAAGCAAAGTAGGAGATCCGAATCAAAATTCCCTTTTACTTTAGTGAGGATGGGCTGGATCTAGCTATACTTCTGTCTTTTCTCTTTTTATTCTTGTTCTATATTCTTTGTTTTTTAATATATATTTTAACTCGCTTCTATAGGAGTATAGGGTAAACCATTAAATGTTTTGCACTAATTGCAACGTGTCTTGTAATTATTGGCTAACCCCATGTGTGATCACTAATTCAAATTTGTTTTGATTCTATAGTTCAGAATATTTTTGTTGAGAAACATGTGATATACTTTTTTTTTCAATTGGTATTGATTATTGATAGGATCATGACCTATATCATAACTTCCATTCACTTTTGAGGATTTTTCCATTTTTCATACAAACTCAAATAATTCTTGACAAACGCTTCTTCAAGTACTTGAAATTTGAATAAGCGTCAAAAATAACAATTCAGCCAGAATCAATTTATGTATTTTTATTCTGATTTTTTTTTTAAATTTAAAGTCAGATGTCATGAAAATCAAGCGAACCGATCCTTATTTTGTGCTGAGTTGCTGAACCAAGTCAACCTGTATAACATAATAGATCCTTTCCAAAATCATTTTATTATACAGAAACAAATTTCTAATCACCAACTTTTATTCGCCGGAAGGTATGATAGCATGGAATTGTGATTAGTTTTTAGGCCCCATAATAGAGGCTAAAAACTTAAATATTGAGCTTAGAACCAGGCAATGTACTTATACTATATCATATTATAAAGCGAAAGTGTACAAACCTAGTCATGATTAGGTTACTCATAGTTTAGGTGCTTCATTAGAAAGACATTGCGACATCAACTTCACTAAACGGTACTTTGGGTACCCAATTTGTACATTTATGAGACTAGATACTATTTTTGTGATTTGTTTCTTTTGCAACTTAATATCAACACGGCCGAGTTTTCATATGCCTAGTAATTTAGGTAAAGATATTACATATCTAATTTGATTTCATGTAATGGGTGACCAATAAAGATAAAATGAAAAAGTACATGTATTAGAACGACTAATACGCTTTGTGCTCATATCGATATTTTAATTTTAATAATTTATTCAAATATACGTAATGCACTCAACAGAAAATGGAGTGGATAATATCCGATCCGTATTCGAAAAATTAGATATGGATATCCGATATTCAAATAACCGTGTGGATACAGATAAATATATGTTATAATGAAAATTGTGTTATTCATCATTATAATTAGATAAATATTATGAACATTGATATTTTTAATAATATTCATATATATTTTTAATAAATATTTAATATGACCGTATCCGTATACACAGCCGTCCAATATTTGATCCGTATCAGTATCCAAAAAATAAAAACAAATATGAATATAGTCTTACCACTATCCACTCCGTATCCGATCTGTTTTCACCCCTATCTCAACATCATTATTATTATGACAATCTTTGACAATATATATCTTTGACAATCTTCGACTACCATATTTCACCAAAACCACTATAAATGGCTTTAATTATTAGGTGAGCCGAAATTTTTATTAATATCCAAACAAAATATTAAATTTCAAAATCTACACTATGTTGGACAAGATTTAGAAAACTATCCAAACCGCAGATTTATTTTCAGGTTTTAGACCAAATTACCGCAAATTTATTTCCCGGTTTTGGAATTCCAAAACCGCAAAAAAATTGTGGTTTTGATTTTGGAATTCCAAAACCGCAAAAAAAATTGTGGTTTTGGTTCTAGAATTCCAAAACCACAAAAAAATGTGGTTTTGGTTTTGGAATTTCAAAACTGCAAAAAAAAAATTGCGTTTTTGGTTTTGGAATTCCAAAACTACAAATTTAATTTGCGGTTTGAATTTGATTTTCGTTTTGGTTCTGACACTCTGACAAAGGAATCATTAAATAACTTAAATTTTTTTTTTCAAAAATAGAAGAATTACAATATTTTCTGTATTTACCTAGAAGTGACTATTGAACCAGGATTAATAACTCAGATTCCAAATATTGTTATTTTTTTCCAATAATACACAAAGAATATTTTAATTTTTCTTACAGCCGCAAAAAATTCGGCCTGAAAATGTTGATCCGGGTTATTTGTCGCAGACTTTCTAATAAACCAAATTATATAGTATTCCATCTATTTTCAAAGAAAGATATAAAATATTTCTAACATTTCAATACAAAAAATAAATAAATTATAAACATTTCTGTTTAATTAAAAAAAAACTTAGAACCGGGGATTAATTCTCCGGTTCTTAGAACTGGAATTTAATCTCCGATTTCGGACTACCTAGAAATGGAAATTTTTTTTACGGAAAGTTTGTATAAAATCGGGAAATATAATCTCTAGTTTAAACAGATTCGAAATTCCTATGCTTGAGGTGTAGATTTTGAAATTTAATATTTTTTTTGGATATTAATAAATTTTTTGGTTAGGTGAGTATCCGTGATTTTTATTAATACCCTCCAAAAAAGTAACAAATCTACCCTCCATATTTTTTTAATTTTATAAATACCCTAACCACCCAACATTTGGGCGATTTGCTTTTTTTTTTTTTTTTTTTTTTTTTTTTTTTTGCAGATGTTTACCAAACCGCCCCACTGTGGGTCAGTTTGCTATAATTTTTTTTTACCAGATGTTTAGCTTGACCGCCCCACAGCGGTTTGCTACAAAAATGTTTTTTTAGAGATCTTAATATTTCTATCTAATTTGTATATTATATGACACTTATCCTAGATAAGTATATATATTTATGTAATCAATTTAAAAAAATATAAACGTTCGACAAGAGCAAACACGATACAGATAATGATCATCTGATCCTTTGCAAGGATCAGATTCTGTGTTGTTACATCGATCAGATTTTGTGATGGAATGTGCGGTACCCCACAAGACCCTGTCACATTAGATTACTTCGAAGAGGCATTCTAAATTGCAATCTTAACTTGTTATAGCCTTATAGGTCTCATAAATAATGGACACATCAAGACATAATAAACCGAACACCATGCTGAAGCATCATATATATTTTTTATAAAGAGTATGATTACAAAACTACTATAAATATTAGATAAAACTACTATATGATCGATGTAACAAAACAAAATCTGATCGATGTAACAGCACATAATCCGATCATTGCAAAGGATCAGACGATCATTATCTGTAATAATCATCTTAGCTCTTGTCGATCATTTATATTTTTTTAAATTGATAACGTAAATATATACTCATCTAGAATAAGTGTCATAAATACAAATTAGATAGAAATATTAAGATCTCTAAAAAAAAACATTTTTTATAACAAACCACCGCACTGTGAGGGGGGGGGGGGGAGGTCAGCTAAACATCTGTAAAAAGAATAAAAAATTATAGCAAACCGCACCACTCTTGGGTGGTTTGGTAAACATCTGCAAAAAAAAAAAAAGCAAACTGCCCAAACGTTGGGCGGTTAAGGTATTTACAAAATTAAAAAAAATGTGGAGGGTACATTTGCTATTTTTTTTTGGAGGGTATTAATAAAAATCATGGGGTGAGTATCAATGAATGCACGTGAGAGTAGGTCCGATGGGCCTCGGACCTACTCTGGTTCGATTGGTTTAACCAACGTCGATTTGCTTTAAAATTCTGCATAACGCTTTAAACTCCGTGCGCGTTTGTTTCAATTTTCATACGCACAAATCTTAAATTAGATTGGACGGTCATCATGCTCGTTGAACCTGAAAGTAGGTCCGATGGGCATCGGGCTTATTCCATTCTCCACTGAATGACATTAAGAAAAGGAAAAGGAGCCTAGTACTTGAGATAGAATAATGCTTAGCATCTACAAAATCGACCCCGCTTGACCTTGAAAGAACCTGAAATTTTTGAAGTTACCATTATCTAAAAAAAAAAAAGATAAACCAAAAAACCATAAAATCTGAGTATTTCGAGATCTACTATGGCTGCAGAATGATTCTGCGACCCCAAATGTTCGGGAACGCACATGCATTCTGTGGCCCCTTATTTTTATTTTTTATTTTTTATCTAATTAAAACAGGGGCAACTTGAGAGATATCACTTTAATATTTTTTTTGGAATCCGTGTCCGTGTGAGATATCTCAAAGTCGGAAACAATTTGATTTGACAAAAAAAATTATATATATGGAGCCGCACAATCATTCTGCGGACTCTAGTCTGGGGCCGCAGAACGCCTGTGCGGTCCCGAACATTTGGAGCTACACCGGTGTTCTACGGCCGTGGCAAATTCAGAAATACTCAGATTTTGTGATTTTTTTTTTTTTTTTTTTTTTAGACAATGATAGTTTTAAAAATTTCGGTGAAAAAATCTTATCTAGAATCTGCACATGATTAGACTACTTTTTCGACATAATCTAAAAAACAGGGGCGAGCTAATTTGGAGAGCTACACAGGTCGAGCTTCTACTGCTTCAAGGAAAATGCTCCATTTTTCCTTTTCTTTCTTGGTTTGTAAGATATAGCGTGGCATTTAATCAGCGGGCATGGAGAGGGACTTGTGAGTTGTGACGCCGTTGGATGGAATCTAGAGGGTTCTTCCTTTTTCCTAACCTGTATCGAGAGCTAATCATAGAAGAAATTGTATTTAAATCGCCATTGTAAAGCGAAAGAATATAAATCTTGAAGACCTGTTTATATAGTAGAAGAATAATAGTAAACTTTGTGGAATAGAAACTAAAACGCTATTAGAATTGAATTGTGAATTTGTAAAATACAGTCGAATGAATTTTCTCTTTTTTGTCAGTCCAAGCAATGATAAATTCATGAAGAGATTGAAATTGGTGAATAAAATCTTTATTATGAAGTGAAATAGGACTAGTTCTACTATTTCGCTTTCCAGTTCTTGCAAAGCACGATTGGAAATTTGAAATAATATCATATATTATTATTATTATTATTATTATTATTATTTTTTACTTTTCCGATGATCTGGGATTTTTTTTAAAAACAGTAATTAAAATAATAAAAGTTAAAGAAACGACATGATTGCGGAGTTTGTTATAAAAACAGCAAAAACCGAATAGGCTATTCGGTTAAGGGGTTTTTTTTTGCTTCACCGAATAGTCTATTCGGTTAAACTGAATTTTCACAAAAACAAACACCCGGAGTATGTAATCTTTCGTGTAACACCCCTAAACCGAATAGCCTATTCGGTTTAGGGATTTTTTAGCCTAAACCGAATAGGCTATTCGGTTTAGGTTTTTTTTTTTTTTGACACCAAGAAGTGCAAAATAAAGAAATCTAAGACTGAAAATTTGATTTAAATTATTTGTTAGATTACTTCTTTTGATTTATAATTAGCAAAAAATAAAAAAACACTAAATAGAAATTATGTTGAATTACACTATATTACAATAAATTATGTTGAATTACACTAAATTACGCTAAATTACAATAACTCCGCTAATTATGCTGAAATACGGTAAATTACGCTAAAATAGACCGATTCTGTGCCATCTTTCATGAATCATAAAAAATAGTAAAAAAATTCCGAAAATAGTAAAAACTAGTATTCTGCAAGTTTATTATGTAACTAATTTACTGAGCTACTTTGATTGAATAATAGAAACGAAATCTTAATCGGAAACTTCAACTCAAGTTTTGAGGCTCTTCCCTTTGTTTTTTGGTGATTCTAAATTTCAGAATCCAGCATAGCTGGCACGGACGCATGTGCATTTTCGCAAGCTTTTCGAAAAGTGGTCATTTGCTGAAATCGGACACTCGAGTGTTGTTTTATGACCGTTTGAAGTTTCGCCGTCGTTTTTCGCCTTTTCAGAAAAGATATCATCCCTATTCATATGTAATTTAGCGTAATTAACCGTATTTTAGCGTAATGTAATGTAATTTAGTGTAATTTAACTTAATATAGTGTAATTCAACATAATTTAACTTAATTAGTTAAATATGCTAATTATATATCAAAAGAAGTCAAATAATTTAAATAAAACATTCAAATTTTCAGTATTAGATTTCTTTATTTTCAGTCAAATAATCTTAATCTCTAAAAAAAAAAAAAAAAAAATCTAAACCGAATAGACATTTCGGTTAAGCCCAAAAAAACACCAAACCGAGTAGCCAATTCGGTTAAGCCTGTAAAATAGATCTTCTGTGGCCATGTTCCCACAACCCCTGTTAAAACCGACTGCTTAACCGAATTGCCTATTCGGTGAAGAAAAAAAAAAATCCTTTACCGAATAGGCTATTCGGTTTTTGCTGTTTTTATAACAAACCGCGCAATTATATCGTTTCTTTAACTTTTATTATTTTAATTACTGTTTTTAAAAAAAATCCGATGATCTGTTGGTCCTGGGAACAAACACAAATCCACTAAAATAAAAAGCTCTATTTGAACCAGTTTTACTAGTTTGCCTCGACCGAATCGAAATATATGCGTGCATTTATATCAACATGACAACATACAATATTTTCTACGCGCAAATTTACTACTGAGGATCCAAAAGCAACTCCCCCTAAACAATTAAAGAAAGGTTGCGTGTCACCATAATGAGTTAAATTGTCAAATGGGTTGCTAAGATCTTCTACATTTATCCTCCCTAAGTTGAGCGATACATTTTGCTCCAAAATTTATTCCTCAGCAAAACATGATCTGTCCTCAACAAGACATGATCTGTAAATATTACCTGTAACTTATTACGGTAGTAATAGACTAATAATATACAGTAAAGAAACCTTAGGTCCGTTACACGACGTAATCGTTGACTAAGTTGGGTTCATGCCAGCTAATAAATATAAGGAGGGTTCCAATACCTCGTGCATTTCATGTCTTATCATACTTTATATTTTATATTTTTATTTTTAAAGTTCGAACTGTCGATCTAAATTGCTAAATATAATATTCATACTAAAATATGCTTGTGGATGAAATTTTATAATTTTTAAAATTTGTTTACTATTTTTTAAGATAGTTACAAAATCACTGTTTCTGGACCGTTAAAAAATAGTAATTTTGTACCTATCTAAAAAAAATAATAAAAGTTTTCCAAAAATTATAAATTTTAGTCTCCAAGTATATTTTAGTATGGATATCATGTTGAGTGGTTCAGATCGACATTTGGATTTTAAAAATAAAGATAAAAAATGATGAGGAATGAAAAAATAAAATATTAAAACCCTCCTCGTAATATATATATATATATATATATATATATAGGGTCCAGCTAATTTGCTGCTGGCAGCATTTCGGCCAGCTGCTGCCGGCAGTAAATCTGCCATACGGATGTTCAAACAACCGATCCGAACCGTTCAACATGTTCTAAATATTGAAATGTGCTTGGAGACCAAATTTTACATTTTTTGGAATTTTTTTACTATTTATTAAGCCACTTTGAAAATTCCAGATCATATGGTCCAGAATTTTGTTGTACTGTTTTTTTACTGTTCACCTGGATCTGAAATTTTCAAAGTGACTTAATAAATAGTAAAAAAATTCCAAAAAATGTAAAATTTGGTCTCCAAACATATTTCAATATTTATAACATGTTGAACGGTTCGGATTGGTTGTTTGAACATCCGTATGGCAGATTTGCTGCCGGCAGCAGCTGGCCGAAATGCTGCCAGCAGCAAATTAGCCGGACCCTATATATATATATATATATATAAACCTTTTTGACCGTTTAGATATTTGATCTAAAAGTTATTGTGCTTGTCCCTACTGTGCACCGAGTAAACAGATCAAAACTGAAGAACAAAATCAAAGCAATAATGTATGATAGACTGATAGTGCATCTCATATTTCAAAATACAAAGAAATATGGCGACTTTACGGCCTATAATTAATCAACAGTAAGTTTAATTTATGTTGAGTAGATTCTAGAGATAGTATGAGCTTAAACTCGTCATTTTGATTGGTGAACATTAACTCAAAAGACATATTAGATTGGCTTGGGATGATGAATTCAAAATGTCAAAATTAATTTATTTATTTTACAAAGTGTTGTGCTTGTATATTAAATTCATAAATTATCGAATTCATCTAATATAAGATCAAGCAGTAAAAAGATAATGAAAAAACAAACACAAAATCATTTTTTTTAATACTTAACCGTATTCTATTAGATGAAAAATTAATTATTTGATATGTAAACACAACATTCATAAAGTGGATCAGTTTTAATAATTTAGCATCGGACTTGCGAACACTCTTGGAGAGTTACAACCTATATTTAATTTACGTGGGCACGGATCTTAAAGCAGATCGGACGGCCCTAGAGCCCATCGAACCCACTTTGGGTCCGATGGGCATCGGACCCAAGCTGCTCCCTTTAGCCATGCCTAAACAGGTCCACATCTCAGATTGATCTTCGGAAGAAATGGGCCCCACTAGATATCCTCCAAAATTCTGATCCCCAATCCCCATATCTATTACTACAGTACTAGATATTTAGGATAGCTCTCTCTTTCACACCCACCCACACTCACAGAGACACACATGCACAAACAAACACAGGAAACAAAGAAAATGCTGTGTCAAAATAATTTAGCATACAACAATTGACTAGCTTTAAAGTTACAGTTGAGGCAGTTAAAAAGAGCATAAGATTTAAGTTATGACAGTTACAATGCCAGGTACACAGTAACAAATAGAACCTAAACCGTAAGTCATGACAGTTACAATGCCAGGTACCTAATAACACAGTAATAAATAGAACCTAACCCTTTAAGCAGTAACTGTACTATGCACAGAGATATCCTCAATAACACCTTTGCCATCGGCAGCATCAAAATAGAAGAAGTTTTTGAGTGGGTCCCCTTTCCCTGATATTGCCTTTATCACCTCCTGTTTTATTCACATAGAATTTCAGAAGATGAAAATGAAGTGTATAATATTAGAATAAGAATAAGGGAAGAGAGAATAGATAAGGGTACCTGGCCAAGAATGCCACCTAGAATAGCACACACAGCAGGATGCTCCATCTTTCCAGCAGCTAATAATCTCTCCAACAGAGAATCTGCCAGATGCGACTCTTTCAAACCCTGTCATTATCAGATCATTTTAAACTTTTTTATATCAACTCAATTGAAAACACATATGTCAACAAAAATTTGCTGGTACAGAAGCTACAAATGTTGTCCCCCAGATAGATTTCTGATGCACAGTTCAGCATACAAAGTAATATGTGGAGTAATTGATTGTGTGCAGGAATTATGAATGATAATACTTTAGGGGAAAAAGAAAAAATAAATAAAGAGAGAGAATGAATAAATCAACCTGAGCCTCACACACGTCCTTTCTGACAATGGAAATTGACTCGAAATCAGAAAGAGATGTTTCCCCAGGCTTTCGTCCCTCCAACAACTCAAACTTATCCAAAACTTAAAAAACACACAACAATAATCAAAATAAAGAGCAAGTGATCTGTACCATAGCGCACTTTTGCACAATAAACTTTTAACTTGGTACATTCATAAAAAGTGTAAGTGGCTAACCTGACCTGTCTGGAAAAAACCAGTCTAAACCCAAATCAAAACAAAACTAAATTTTTCTAAAAGATGAACAGGTCCAACCAGATAGAATCAAATCCAAGGCCAAAGTCAAAGCCAGACATATCCAACCTAACTCCTGATCAACCTGAAACAGATCTGACAGACCCTCTGAACACATTTCTAAATCTAATTTGTTGGGACCCCACCGACAAAAGATCTGAATTCCAGAACCAACCTACCACGACCCAAGACCCAGAGCATAAATTAGGTCGAACAATGTCCAATACCCCAAATGAAGAAAAAAGACCTGGATTTGTTTTGGATTTAGACCTGACCCAAACCAATCAGCCTGTTAGCCACCTCTAAAAAGTTCTGAAAGGGTATATCCAGAAAAAGAGCAGTTATTTGCTAACCTCTCATTGCAAAGTATAACTTAGTTACTTTTCTAGGCAGATCCCTCCAAGGTATTGAATTTGCTTCCTGTATTATTACATCGTGTAAATTAGTGTGCGTACCCATTTGCAAGAAAGAAAGAGCGAAGGAAAAGGTAAAATACCTCCAGACTTGGATAACTTAATTGGCGCTCAACAGTTTCATCACCTTTTTTCTGCCATTTGTTTATGAAGTTAGTTGCAAGTACGTCATAAAACATGAAAAACAAGAATCACATCTAAACCAAATTTCCCTCTTTTGGGTCAAGTTTCTTCCTTGAGACTACACATCCTTTACAAGTTTATTTATTCTTCGTATACCATAATCTTCTTTTGACATGCTTGTTGATAAAAAAAAATTGGCCATTACTTAATCATCAACTGCTGAAAAACAAGAGAGAAATGTGGTCCAGGAAGGCGCAATCAAAATAGAAACCCAGTAGTCCTAAGAGAAATAGAAAAAAAACCAGAAAAATCAAAGTTTCTAGCAACAGCTACCACAGAAAAGAAAAGGGAACCTGCATGTAAGTGTAGTTTTGTAAGTCAACAAAGATTTCACCACAAGAGTCTTTACAATCAATCGTATAGAAAGCAATGCGCTTTTGTCTCTTGCGACATCTCTCGTTGATTAAAATCTGATGAATTTGTGATTGAAAGAAATAAATAATTAGTAAAATAACAAGGTACCCGCATTCTCTAAGATTTTTTAATGTAGAAAGCAATACACTTTTGTAAGTACTTGCATTCTCTTGCTAAAACAGACATCATAACAGACTCTCATTTTTAGTAAAATATTTAATATAGTACTCACCCCGCAGCAGCTTTATGGTAAGTGTATGTATGTATGGCTACACTTCGGTTAACATATGCAAATGAAATTTCAACATTAATATTTGTAGGGTTTAGTTTTCATTCAAACATACTCTAATCACACAAACTTATCAGAGAGAATGCATGTGCAAGCTTTTTGCATGACACCGTAGTTGTCTGTACCTCTGCACATGACACCCAATACTTATATTTTTAACTGTTTTTTGAATCAAACATACGACAGGTTGATGCAATTGACAAGGTACATCGTGCTCAATGTTTAAGTTTTTTTTATCCTTCTATAAGGCACTCTTTGCCTAAACAGAAATAAGCAAAATTTAAACAAAGAGATCGGTTTCTATGTTGTCTGAAAAGCGATTGTGAAGAGTAAACTAAACTGGTCAAAGAAATGTAGTTATTTTCCATGAACTAATGGTCATATTAACATATGGATATTTTGTTGCTAATACGGTTTGCAGTCATATAGTAAATTCTCAGAAGTGCAGTAATTTAGATTGATTTGGAGAAAACGAAAAATGTTGAAAACTTTGGTAATGGTAAAATATTGGGCTAATTTACAACAAAAACTGGTTCGGATACCTTGTTTTGCAAAGAGAAAGAGCAGACCACAACAACATCAAACTTGTCAAAGAATTCTCCATCCATTTGTGATAGCTCACCTACATTATCCCCATAAAGTCATCGCTAACAAAAGTAGGATTAAATCTTAATCTGCACTAAGGAGCTTGTGTTTGGTTGTCTTAATCTGTAGATAGACGATGCTAAGGAGGCTTCTTCCAGGGGTAGATGTTCCTTAAGGCCCAGGCAGGGATTAGGATTTTGGGCAAAAGGAGGCCAAAGGAGGGGTAGGGTTCTTAATCCTTGCTAAGGAATCGATGTACTGAAGGATTTAAGCGACAATGGAAGCTAAAGGACGTGAAAGAAAGCTTAATCCCCCCTTGCCAAGCAAACCCGCAGTAACAGAAAGCTGTTAAGCTACTGGTATAGGATACTAATGCTTTGGTAATAGCACTGGCACTAACAATCTTAAAGCCAGTGGAACTGTTACTGGACCTGAAACTGGAGCTGAATTGGTACTGGACTGGGTGCGGGTCCTGCTACAGCTGCTACCAGCAGCACTTGTGTAAGATTGTACCAGCATCATATCAATTTTTCTACAGGTACTTTCTGTATTGCACTCAATTTTGATGCTTAACAGATTGGCAGAAAAGATAAACTCCCAATAAGGAAAGAAATAAATGGTAAAAGACAGACCTGATAGAAAGGAAACACCAACCATAGGATTGAAGTCCCTGAGGGACTGAGAACAGAGTTCGGCCACTGTTTTGTTGCTATTTGCATATTCATCCAGAGAAATTAGAAAATTGGCACCAAGGACCTCTTCTGTTACTAATCTATCATCCATTAAGGTGAGGCTACCTACTCCCGCCAACACAATATTCTTGCAAAACTACATTTGAAATACATATCAACATCTAAATTTGTGTAATTCTTTACGTCCCAAAACTTAAACAGTTAAAACAATTAATAAAATTAAAAAATAATACCTCAACAGTGGCACCAGTAAGTCCACTTACAAGCACATGAGCCTTACTCAACCTAAATCAACAGAGGTGCTCAAGTTAAGGACTGAAACAAACAACGGTACATATTTTTATGGACATTAGAAGCTTGAAAAATCAAAGAAATACCTCTTTTGTGCATCGACACCCCAGACGCGAATCTGACGGTCGTATAGCGCCGTCTCGTGCGCCGTCAGCTCCTCCTCTCCGCCTTCCATTTTGATCCTCAAGCTATCGTTGAGATTTAATCCAACGCGTTAAGTCAAATTAAAATTGGCGCAATAAAAACCCTAGTGTTGTAAGAGCCAAAATGGTTTTCTCTACTTCTCCCCAGTCCCCAGAAGTGAGAAATCTCTAAAGAAAACTTCTATTATACGGATATTCCGTGTCACCGTACACCATTTGAGTTTGTAGCGGGTGATTTTGACCCATTCCATAAGAAATAAGGTACCGCCGCAGTAGAGAATTTTAAAAGCCCAATTCACTTATTTTATTTTACTAAAAAAGGCCCAAATCCTGTTCTAATTTCATACAAGGCCCGATACTCATTTCCACCAACCTTTCCTTTCTATTTTTGTTTTCTTTCAATTTTTCAACCTCTTACTATGTATGACTGCTCGGTAGCAATACGATACGAAGTGGACAAGTATAGGTACTGTAAAAGATTCTCCTCACTTTACGGCTTTAGATTTACTCTAACCGCTTTGAGATTCAGACTAGAGCAGGGGACAGTATTAATGGGCTTTGAGATTCGTGTCAAGTTAAAAAGAACGTTCCAAATTCACTAATTGTAAAAAATTCCCTATTACGGTACCGGGAAGGATCTGAATTCATACAAAGTGGCTCTTCAAGGAATGAAATTGGACCAAGTAAATTATGCAGATGATATAATTGGTTTTCACAAATTTTGCATGAAGACAAAAGTGCTGAGCTATGGACAACTCTAGCATTGACGTCATCTTTCATGAATAAGAAAACCAGCACCAGTAAACGGTCACAATCCATGTACAATTTCACTGTCTAAGATTTGAAAAGGTAAGGTAGTCTATGAAATAAGATGAGAGTTTGATTTTATCAACCAAGGAGCAAAAATTGTGAATAAATAATTGCTGACAAGGCTGTTCTTTCTTTCGATGCAATGCAAGGTTAATCAAAACTTGGTTATCAAAGCTGCTCACACAGTTATAGAACACACAAAAAGGAGTTGCATCTCATTTTTGTTTCAAGATTTGAAAAGGCAGCAAGAAAGATGAGTAGCTAGAGGAGAGGATGCATATAAAATACTACCGAGGGAAGCTCATCAATATATGATTTTTCACATGAAATATTCTTGCTGTAGGAGGCATAGCGAACCATTTTGTTCTTGCAATCTTCCCCAATTTACTTCCCTGTCAAGAACCATTTTTTTCATTTCCAATTTCAGGATAAATTGAAGATAAAATTTGGGAGGATTTTTGTACTTGGAAGGATTTAAATTAAAGTCTGTAAATGAAATGAATCTGCCTTGTTCTGCTCAAGGTCTCTCCAGATTCCCGGAATAATTAATTTTTACTTAATTAAGATTAGGATGAATTTATCTTGAGAAGGGTTCAAATGCCTTTATTTTTGTGCCTTCATCATGCCTCCATTTCTAAAAAAATTTATAACTCAAATTTTAAAACTTAAAAGTCAAAATAAAACCGTTGGATATGATCTACATCATTTTATCTATCTAAGTGTAAAAAATTATTACATTTCAACTTTGTTTTGGTTATCATCAAGAGCTTGTAGAAATGTACTAATATGGATAATTTCTAGACGTTGATATTTCAACTTATTGATTCACATTAAAAACAAAATTAAAATGTTAGAGGTCATAGAGAAAATAACATAGATCACATTTAACGATTTTATTTTGACGTTTATATTTTAAATTTTGAGTTATTAATATTTTAAAAAATGAAGGCACAATTGAGGTACAAAAAATAAAGGCATTAGAACCCTCTCATTTATCTTTATTTTTTATCCTCAGTCTCTGTGGTAGAAGACAATTGTCACTGCTATCAGTTCAAAGTTCCATGTTAATTGATTGATTTTACTAGGGACAATTTGGACGATGATTGACTTTTTAATTATTATCCATTCGTTTGGAAAAATGCAAAGACTGTTTTTATTCCCTCTTAGATTCATGCATGTGTGTGTATATAATATATGTTTGCGAATACTTTAGGAATGAAGTTTAGCAAATTAGGTTTAGGGTGAATAGACTGATCAATTTCCAACAGATAATTGTCCGATGATCATCGATCAATTATTATTGTTATTTTTTTCCATTTGTCCGGAAAGAAAGATACAAATCTAGCTAATTATTGGTTATTAGGTGCAAATGAATTACAGATATATTGGTTATCATTCGGACAGCATTCCTATCCAGATAATTATTCGTAATTAATATATATGTATCTATAAAACAATGTTGATATATATTGATAACTTTTTATTCCTTAAAACGTGTGAATATATATACACACACTAGTATCGTACCCGTGTGTTGCAACGGGGATATTATAAGATTGAACAGAGAGACAAATAATAAATAACAGTAAAAGAAACAACAACAAATGATTGTTTTAATTCAACAACCTTTTGTGCATGTCAGTGCATGCACAATTTTTTTTTATTTTTTTCAGAATTATTGACAACACAAATTAAAAATATATACTAAATTTGAAGTTGAATAGGATCTAATTGTTTTATTTTTTTCATTCAATACAGATGGTAAAAAAATGTTCTTATTTATTCAATTGATAATGTCATAAGAAGGTGATTTTTCTTACTATTTACACTAAGAAAACAAAGACAAAATCATTTGATCTACAACAAGCAAATCAAATATAATATGAAAAAAAATTCTTGAAGTATTATTGCCAGTGTGATCCTCTTCGATGTAGTCCAACATTTCTGAAAATGAACAAACAAAATAGGAAAAGTAGAGCTTTCTGATTCATAATATGTGGCTATTTTGTTTCTGACACTAAATAGTAAAAAAATTAGATTCCTAAGTTGAATTTTCATAAAGCAAAAGTACTGTTCACATGTCTCATTTTTTTTCCATCTCCAACTTATTTTTTGTGGTAATTTTTTTTATCTCCACTCGGTCCATCTTCTCCTATAGTAACTATGAGATATGGCTCAACAATATTGACTTGTAGTTTGCTATTAGCGACATCTTCATTCACATCAGATTCAAAATCATTTTTTTAGACAATCAAGACACCTTTTGTTGTCATAGAGCAACTGACAAGCGATAAAAACATGTAGCAGGAAATATAATATGAGAATTTAAATTAATTTTGGAAATAACGAGATGAAGAGACTTAATTTAAGGGTTTTACACTATTAAAAAAACAAAAATATTCTCTATATTGAAATTCTTACTTGAGTGGTGAACATAATTCATAAAAAACAAAGATATTGACAAAAAAAAACTAAAAAATGTATTTAGCATTATTAGAAATTGGGACAAACCTTATATGTTAGTCGCAATTGTAGTCTCTTCTTAGACGAAGATGAAAAATGAATGCTTCATAGAAGGGGTTTCTCGTTAATTAAAGTTTTTAATGTGAGATCAGCATACCATCTAAAGGGGTTTCAATGAGATGAATTAAAAAAAAAAATAAGATGAATTTAATTACCGATCCAAAGGGTTTCTCGGTAACCCTAGCTTCACCAAGAGAACACCAAGGGTTTTTTTTTTATTAACCACAAGTAGATATTGATAATTTCCTGAGTGAGATCACGAAGGCAATAACACCAGAGTGATATCAATGTTTTCATTTCTTCGAGATCAATATTTTCTATGATATCAATATTTCAGAGAAAATTATGATATCAATATTTTGGAGAAAATTATGATATCAATATCGGATCAATATAATAATGGTCCGATCAAATATTTTCGTATTCGTAAATTATTTAGGAATTTTGATATCAAGAAATTCCCTGATATAATATCAGATATATCAATGAAAAATCGTGAAATGAGACAGGTAATTTTTTTTTATATCGGGTCAATATAAATGAAAATTCTTTAATCATGATACCCGATCAATTATATTCCTTAATCGTGAAATTATGATATCAGAGATCAAAAGAGAGCCATAAAAAATCGTGGACCATAAAAAATTAGTAATTTTAAAACATTTTGAAAAATAGTACAAAATTTCTAAAAATTGTAAAATTTTGTCTCCAAGCACAATTTAATATGGAGATCAACTTGAACGGTTCGGATCGACGTTTTAAACTTTGAAATTGAAGATATAGACGTGAAGTGAAATACTCGCTTTACTTCGCGAAGTACGTAGCCCAACTATATATATATATATATATAGGAGTTGGCTACGGTGCTATGCATAGCATAGAGGGCCTCCGTGCTACGGCTTAATACTTGAGTTTTCAAAATCCTAACGATTGATCCGAACCGTTCAACATGATCTCCATGTGAATATGTACTTGCAAACTAAATTTTACATTTTTTAAAATTTTGTACTTTTTTTTTAGATAGGTAAACAAACACTTGATCTGATGGTACAAAATTTTCAGATCAAGTGATTTTCTACCTATCTAAAAAAATAGTACAAAAATTCTAAAAAATGTAAATTTTGGTTTGCAATTACATATTTATATAGAGATCATGTTAAACGGTTTGGATCGACGGTTAGAATTTTGAAAACTCAAATATTGAGCCGTAGCACGGAGGCCCTCTATGCTATGCGTAGCATAATAGCAATTTTGCTATATATATATATATATATATATATATATATATATATATATCCTGAGTTCTACTTGTGCATCTCAAATTGAAGTTTATTATTTTCTTTTGTTTTGAAATACTCTCATTTAACCGGGTACACAGAAAAATTTTCAAAGGGTAAAATCCACTAGGAACAAATGTCGGGAGGGACAGTTGACCATTAATTGTTACCCGTGATGAATATTGAATAATATATGCACGTTTATTATCAATTTTATAATTTCAAATATTTATTTTTGTATTTTCAGATGTTCATTTCATCGTTATAGTTGCATCTTTTATAAAACAACCTAGCATTGCAAGTTTTGAATCTCTCTCTCTCTCTCTCTATATATATATATGTGTGTGTGTGTTGAAATCGGTCTCTTATAAATTACACGTTTGCATCAGCCAAGTCTTAAAAAAAATAAAAATTACACGTGTTTTATATCAATAATTTAGCATCAAATCCATTTCAAACTCTTTCCCCTGCATGTATGACTGTTTAATTAATTCCCTCTTGGGTTAATTTATGTATGTTTGCAAATAAGAGTACTTAGGATGAATTGATCGATTAATTACTTAATTCGTTCATGTATGTTTCCAAATACCTATAAGATATATATTATTACTGTTTTATATTGCCATAAGTAATAAATCAAGATTCTACATAGCGATTATATATCGTGTCATTATGGAAAGGCTAAAAAAATAGCTATAGCTAGCTTTAATTAGAGTTCTAATTAAAGCTAGCTATAGCTATTTTTTAATACATACAGCAGATTGAACAGAGACATTACAATAATATATGCAATTATCGCACTTGGTAGTCTGGATGTTGACCTCAAATTACCTTTACCGCTGTGTACTGTTGTCATGCTTAATTCAGTGAAATGGTTGTTTTTTTTGCTTAGTTGGGTATTTACTGGTAATGCAGATCGAATAACTTAATCGATTATAACGGACATGAAGAATCATATACCATTTGAATCTGGTCAGATAGTTGAATCAAAGAGCTTCATCAAAGGATTTCGCAGTGCATGTTCCGTGCACTACTAGAATTTCCGGATTTTCTAACGGCAGCCTATGTTATTTCCGAAGGTAGGAGTGGCCTACGGAAATAAAATCGCCTTCTCTGACACACTTAATAATTTCCGACGGCAGGCCGACGGAACTAGTCGCGCATGAAAATCTGAGCTGTCGGCCCATGGAAATGTTAACTATTAGTCCTTGGAAAT
Source organism: Carex parvula (assembly GCA_025461045.1). Lineage (NCBI taxonomy): Eukaryota > Viridiplantae > Streptophyta > Magnoliopsida > Poales > Cyperaceae > Carex > Carex parvula. Next base: position 43,371 of record JAJGRW010001175.1, on the reverse strand, counting down.
ACTTTTGCATGACCCATGACCCGCCAAACAGACCAAATATGATATTTTATTGATAGCCCATGGAAATAGCTCACCCCTTGCCCTTGAAAATAAGTTAGAAGTAGAAAGACATATTATTTCCATGAGCTACCCTTGGAAATGTTTTGGTTATTCTGTTTATATAATTTTATAGTGAAGGCTCATGGAAATACTAGACCACTATGCCCATGGAAATGTTTTACTGATCCAGTTAATATTATTTTTTGATTAGACGTAGTATTTCCATGAGGCTACCGTCGGAAATGTTTTGTTTCTGGAGACAGGACCTTTTCTGTTTATTTGAGATCTCCCTTTGAATGTTGGCCAAAACTAAATAACAGCAGCAAGCAGTATTTAATAGAGATAGTTAAAACGAAACATTTAATTGAAAACATAAATTTTGCTCTTTGGACTAAGCCAATATATTTAATTTGGGTACAAAACATATTCACGGATGGAAGCAATAAGTAAGATCTCCCTTTGAATGAATCTTGTATAAAAACCTGTTACAAAACAAAAAAAAAAAGAAAAATGTTAGAAAAGGCATTTGCCAAAATGCATTACTGGATAGTAAAATGTTAAGTAATTTGAAATGCAAAAAGTAACACATATGTCAAAACACTTACCAATTAATACTCTTCATCGGAATCATCCATGTCTTCATCATCTTACTCCATGTCATGCTCTTCCTCACCCTCCTCTATGTTGTTTTCATCCCTTGCCAAACTTGGCGGTTCATTTGATGTTGTCGGTGGAAGGTTTGTCGTTTCGTTCACTAGCTCGAACTCGTCTTCTCGTTAGAGCATACCATCCCAATCAAAGTCTTGTCCAATAGTTGGCTCAATTGGATTATCCGGTCTTTCCTCTTGGTAAAATTCAAGATTTGCATCATCGCCCTCGACACGAAACCTCGACTTCGGGCTTGTTTTGATTGCCACCCACCATGGGCGTCTTTCGGCCTTTTGTGATGCATAAGGTAGGTAGCACACTTGGGTTGCTTGAGCCGCTAATAAAAAAGGCTCGTAATTTGCAAGGCGAGAAGTATGCTTGACCTCAACAATGCCATGTTTGCGGTCCACTTTTACACCGTTTATTATGTCAAACCAATCACACCTAAAGAGAACTACCTTGTGGGCATCATACTCTAGCTCAATGACGTCTTGGAGAACTCCATAGTAGTCGATTTGTTCGCCATTTGCATCCCACTCTCCTTTTATGCAAACACCGCTACTTTGAGTTACCTTGTTTTCTCCAGATGATTCTGTGTGAAATCGATACCCGTTGACTTTGTACCCATCGTAGAAGTACGCTTGTTTGCTTGGCCTGACTCCTGCCATTCGTATGTAGTAATCGTCTTCATCACGAGAATTTATTACCTTTTTGCGTAACCAAGGTGCAAAACCATCTTGACGGACTTTTGGCAAGTCTTGTGGGCTTGTGGCCACCCCATTGTTGAGCATGCATGTATCAAACTCTCTGCACATTAGAATATGTCCAAACATGAGATTTTGATATGTTTTAGAGTAGATACTTTAATTTGAAAACATCAAAAGGATAATTATAAGATTGCACCCCATGTCTTCTCACAGATCTCAGGACAGTTGAGGATGACATAAGTGTGTGCCGCATCCCAATCCTTGTCATCGAGAGGCTTTCGTCTTTCCCTGCCAATGGAACGGCCCGCATTGTCGAATATAGAAAGTAGTCCCGCTGAACGGTTACTTGTTCCAACTCCTTCTTGGCTAATCTTGTCTTTCTCTGCAAAGTAGGGGTGTACAACGGGCGGGTCGATGATATTTTATTAAAATTTGAATCCAACCCGATTAGACCGGGTTAAAAAAATTCTTTAATTGACCCACCCATAACCCAACCCAACCCATCTATTTTTTTATATACGGGTTATTACGGGTTATGCAGGTTAGACGGGTTAAACGGGTTGCAATTTTGATCGAAAATCTATTATATATCTTTTTACTATTTTTATTAAACTAGGTACAAATAAAAGTGACAAACATAAATAAAATAGAAATAATTTAGCATATAACATCCATAACAAAAAAAACATATCCAGTAACATCCTAAAAAAAAAAGGCAGCAACATATAACAATCGCATATAAAATCCATGAAATAAAAAAACATAACAATTCAAATTCAAATTAAACTTAAAACTCTTAAATATCTTCAGAGCTTCAACATTTTAGCTTTCTGGTGCCTGAAATAATAATAAAGATGTGATACAAAATAAAAGTTAAGTTTGTCAGCAAATATAATAAAATCATATAAAGTTCTAGAATCTGAATCATATATGGATTAATTACCTTTAGCCTTGAATTGTAACTCCAGCATTAGATGACTTTGGTGCTGGATGTTCTGAGAAAAAAATTGTGAATGTAAAATTATATGTCCAGCAAGATTAAAACAGAATTTAATCCATCACAATAAAAATATAAAGTACTTACCCTTTGTTGTTATATCATATTTCTCTGCATCTTCCATCTCCTCACGAGGATCATAATGGATTTTTGAAGACTGCAGCCAATTCTGACCACACACCAGTGCCTCTACAGTTTTTGGAGAAAGAGAGCTTCTGAAGGGATCAAGGATCCGCCCACCTGTACTAAAGGCGGATTCAGATGGGACTGTTGAAACTGACATTGCTAACACATCCTTGGCCATCAGAGAAATAATTAGATACCTCGAGGCATTGACCTTCCACCATGCTAGTATATCAAAGGACTTGTCATCTCCGTTGTCGCATGCTTCAGCCAAATATTTTGCAACTTCTGACTTGCTTTCAACACACTCTTCTTCCATTAAATGACGCTTAAACTGAGACTTCACAAACTTTGAATAGTCATCATCTACATCCATAGAACCAAGCCCCTCATTTGAACTACTAGCCACACCTTTCAATGCTGCACCTCCATCAGCACTTGAGTTCATTTCACCATGGTGTTCAAGATAATATGTGTATAAGCTCTCCATTGTGTGCTCCACATTTCTAATTAGATCATTTGCCATATCAGTTTGGTACATCTGCCCTAAGCAAAACTTCACATATTTCAGTTTATACCGGGCATCTAAAACACAAGCTATGTAAAGCAATAGGTTAAGATTGCCGGAATTTTCCCAATACTTCTCCAATTTCACTTTCATACCCTCTGGCACAGATTTTAACTCCTGATCACAACCCTTGCCCATTTGGGTTAAACATGTTTGAATTGACACAAGTTCATGAAAAAAACAATTAGATGTGACATAAGAAGACCCAGAAAGACGGATTGTAACACTATAGAATAATTTCAAAAACTTGACAAAACATCTAGCCTTGACCCAATCTTCTTCTACCGGTGGTGAAACAATTTTACCTTTTCCTTTGCCCTTGTTGTTGTTTCTATCATATTTATTCTCAATCTCTTCCTCTGCACCAAAGTATGATCGATAGTCCCTATCTATATCACCAAGCCTCTCAAATGCCTTCTCAAATTTCTCTGCACACTCTAACACCAAGTAAGTTGAATTCCACCTAGTTTCCACATCAAGACACAACAAACCTTTACTCTTTATCTTCTCCTTTTCAACACAATCCCTAAATGCGGCTAATCTTTTAGGAGATGACTTAACATACTTAACTGCCTTTCTAATTCTTTGGACTGATTCAAAGTGCTCATCCAGACCCTCCCTCACAATGAGGTTAACAATATGAGCACAACAGCACAAGTGTAGGTACTTGTGATCCAGAACAGTACCTTTCCAATCTCTAGTTTTCCGTTTCAGATAATTAATTGCACCATTGTTAGAGGTTGCATTGTCTACTGTCAAAGTAAATACACCACCGATGCCCCATTCAATCAAACAATCCTCAATGGTTTGCCCAATTGTATCCCCCTTTATGATCTGGAACTACACAAAAGTTGAGTATTCTTTGGTTCAATTTCCAATCATGATCAATCCAATGTGCTGTTAGACACATATAATTCATGTTCTGAATGGAAGTCCAAGTATCTGTTGTTAAGCACACACGTTGGTTCTTTAGGAATTTCTTCAGTTTTACTTTTTCTTCCTCAAAACGCTTCAAACAGTCCCTACTGACAGTAACTCGAGAAGGTACGTTGAACATTGGTTGGACAGTTTTTACGAAATTTTTAAAACCCTCTCCTTCTACCACCCTAAAGGCCATCTCATCCACCATAACCATTTTTGCAAGAGCCTTTCTACAATCATCTACACTAAAAGTTACAGCTTTGAGCTTTGCACTTACTTGGCCATCTTGAGGCTCCAACGAAAGCTTCTTTTGTTTTGGATCTTCCTCTCTACAAGGTGAGTTGGGACAAAGAAACATCAGATGGTTCCACAAGGATTTTGTGCCATGACGACTCCTATCAGCGGCATAAGACTTCTCACAATAGACGCAAGAAGCCCTGGGGTTCATCTTGTCTTCATTGTGCTTGAAATAGTTCCAAATGTCAGAGTCCCTCTTTGAAGTTTTGCACTGTCTTTTACTTAGATTACTTGCAATGTTCTCTGGAAGTTGGGGCTCATGATTTTTCTGATTCTCAGCAATTGTTCCGTGAACCTATTAAAGCAAAGTAAATCCAAGTTAAAAGAATTAATTTTCAGCTATACATGGTGAAATTCTCACATGCCTAGAGAAAAGCACATACATAGAAAAGGTAAATATATATCTTATTCTATTTTACAAGTGAAACTCTCATGATATTATTTTAATCTACTTGAGCACGTCAATGAAAACAACAACCATAGAGTTGACCACAAGCATACTAAGCACTATATATTAAAATGTTAAAATCATATGTGCCAATGAACACAATTATTTAAATAGTTTCAAATAGCAACTCTTGCAAGTTTATTCAAAGATTGATAAAGAAAATTAAGATAACATAAATCAGTTAAGCATTTTTGCAAACAGCTCATGTGCAACATATAGAATAAATAAATTCCAATGTACATGGTAGCATAAACAATTGAATATCATAGCACCAAACCTTACACATTGTTTTATTAATGAAGAGAATGGTAACCTCAACGCAAGAAAGACAAAAAAAAAAAAAAATCAAAAGGTACCTTTGGCTGTGTATTTCGTGGTGTTCTCTCTGAGGTCGCCATCAATAAGATGGAAATGAAAATTTTCTAAGCTGTAAAATTCATAGAATAGGGATTGACTTGAGAGAGCGGAGAGGATTCTACAAGCGCAATGGTATTTATAGTGGAGGATTTGCAATCGATTTGTGGTTGTCAGTCTCGGGTCTGAGGCAGATTGAAGGCGGATTCGAACCATTTTCCCAGGCGTCGTGGGAGAGAGAGCGTGCGCCGCGCGGAAAGGAGATCGAGGCGTCGCAAGCGAAGGAGATCGAGGCGTCAAGGAGACGACCTCAGATTGGGTAGAAATAAAGAGTGCACGTGAGGGGAGGAATAAATAGAAAGAGAAGTTCTGTAAATATGTAGAAACTAGAAACCGGGTCCGGGTATAAACGGGTTATTAAGAGCAAACCCATGACCCGACCCAGAGTAACGGGTTTGTCAAAATCCAACCCGTACCCGACCCAGTAACATCTCAACCCGGTAAAATACGGGTCGGGTCGGACGGGTCAGACGGGTCGGGTGGGTCGACAGTATTTTTGTACACCCCTACTACAAAGTAGTGTGCGGAAAATGTACCAATTTCTTTGGCAATTGTAGCCTCCACGATTGAACCCTCAACATGTACTTTGTTCATGACTCTCATCATTTGTTCTTTGTTACGCCTGTAATTGCAACAACGGTTTAGTGTTAGTTGTAAGCTTAGTGTGCCTTAAGTAAAATTTAAAACAAAAATCCAAAGCACAACACACCTCTCACACGGATACATCCATCGGAACCCTACTGGCCCACCCTTTCTAGCCTCGTATGCTACATGCAGCACAAGATGCTCCATTGAATCAAAGAAACCGGGGGGAAATATTTTTTCCATCTTGCACATTGTGACAACAATATCTTTCTCTAATTCCGCGACCCTCATTGGATCAAGGTCCTTGGCACAAATCTCTCTAAAGAATGCTGAAATCTCACATAGAACATCCCATACAGGGTCTGGGACAAAGTCTCGGAATGCGACGGGGATGAGGTGCTCCATGAACACGTGTAAATCATGACTTTTAAGCCCGGTGAAGCTGCTCGTGGTTAGGTTAACCATCCTTGACCAATTGGATGCGTAGCCATCAGGGAACCTTACTACCTCCTTGAGCCATGTTAAAACAATCCTCTTATCATTTGGAGAGAGTGCGAAGGGTGCATTTGGTTTTTTTAGCTTTCCCGGGTTACCATCCGAGGGAGTTAGGTGTTGGGTGGGGCGATCACAATAAAGAGCCAAATCTTTCCTTGCTTTTTCATTATCCTTGGTTCTGCCACCTATGTTTAACAGCGTGTATAGTAAATTTTCTGTGAAATTCTTCTCCAAATGCATCATATCCAAATTGTGTTGCAACAAATTGTCTTTCCAATAGGGTAAACTCCAAAAAATACTTTTTTTCTGCCAATGATGGGTTGTACCATAACCCTCAATTTGTTGTAATCCTCCCTCTTTACCCTATTTAATATCTGGGATCAAACTCACAATATCGAGCAGCTGCTCTCCCGTCAATCTCGGGGGTGGGGGATCATTCTCAACTCTACCTTTTTTGAAATTCTTCCTATCTCGACGGAATGCGTGATTAGGAGGAAGGAAGCACCTTGTACAGTCGAACCAACTTGCTTTTCCACCATACGCGAGTTGAAAGGCCTTTGTCTTCTCCATACAATAATAACACGCTAATTTGCCTTTTGTACCCCACCCACACAGCATCTCATAGGCCGGGTAGTCACTAACCGTCCAAAGAAGTTGTGCATGCATCTCGAAGTTCTCTTTTTTATACCCATCCCATGTCATTTCTCCATTTAACCACAAATGTTTCAATTCATCGATCAAAGGTTCAAGGAGTATGTCAAGGTCCCGACCCGGATGCTTTGGTCTCGGGATGACTAGCGCGAGGAACATGCTATCTTCTTTCATTATCATCCCAGGTGGTAGGTTATACGGAAAAACAAATAGCGGCCAACACGAATATGGAGCTGCACTCGAGTTAAATGGCATGAACCCATCCGTTGTTAGCCCCAACCACACATTTCTTAGCTCTTCTGCAAAGGTGGGATGTTTCCGAGCGAAATGCTTCCAAGCCTCACCATCCGCCGGGTGCACCATCATCGGGGCTTTCTGACGCACACCTTCCTTGTGCCATCTCATATTCTTCGCAGATGTTGCGGTCATGTACATCCTTTGCAATCGTGGGGTGATAGGGAGATAACGAAGTTGCTTTTGTGGAACGAGCTTTGCCTTCTTATTGGGTCCAAGAGGCTTATACCTTGGCTCGCCACATACATCACAGCGGGTCTTCCTCTTGTTCGCATCACTATAATATAGAATACAGAAGTTAGGACATACATCTATTTTCTTATGGTCCATGCCCAATCCCTCGACCAAACGTTTCGCTTGGTAGAAATTTTTAGGCAATTCTTCACTAGGAGGAAGCGTGCTTTTAAGTAGATCCATCATCCCATCGAAATATGCTTGGCTCATTTGGTGTTTCGCCTTCAAAGCAAAGGCTTGTGTCACCGCTGACAAGACGGTTTGTTTTTCGCATTCCATTTCACCCGTCGAGTTAATTTTCCAAACCGATTTGTTGTTAGCATCCATCATGTCGAAGAATTTTTTCGCCGCTCCCATAGGTGTCTCCTCATTCCAATCGAATTCTTGACCAGCGGCATCCCTTACCATGTCAACCATTGGATCAGTGGCTGCGTTCACAGGCGGTGAATTGTTCAATGAATTTGGATGCGGCTCCCCGTGTTTGTGCCACACTTCATATAGGTTGCAAAAGCCATGGCGAAAAAGATGCAGTTCTACGGTTTGCACATCTTTGTTATAGAGGTTGTCACATCTTTCACACGGACACGGCATACATTGCACACCTCTATCGTCGACACTCACAACGGAGGGTATGGATAATGCTCGTGCAATAAAATCGGTCACACCATTCACAAATGTAGGGTGAAGAATTCCACCCATACTCTTCCTACTATACTTGTACATCCATTCCCGATCAGTGGCCATTTGAATGACTATCTGTATAAAATAGGGTATGAGTTAATTATATGATCCCTCAAACACAATTTCACAAGACAGTGGCTGTGTTTTCACTATTTGGTTCTCGAGACAGTGGCTGATTAATCAAGCACAGTGGCTGTGTTTTCATTTTTTGGTTCTCGAGACAGTGGCTGTGGCACTATTTTTCTGTTCCTCGAGACAGTGGCTGATTAATCAAGCACAGTGTTTTCATTTTTGGGTTTTCATTTTTTGGTTCTCAAGACAGTGGCTGTGTTCATTGGAATGACTATCTCTATTTTTACAATTGCGTGGGTTTCATGACACAATTTCAGAGGTGGTTGATTAATCAAGCAAACACAAGCTGAGATAAAACTGAAAAGGGGCTGATTAAAGAATAATGCGTATTTCATTCTTAACAGGGAAAAAGAGCTTACTTTTGTGCAGGAGAGGAATAGCGCCTGGAATGAGAGCTCAAATCAGATGAAGAGCGAGAGCCTCTGGACTTAGAGCTAAAAAAAAAGAGGAAGAGGAAGAGCCCCTGGACTTAGAGCTAAGTTGCGGCAAGGGTGGAGAGATCCTGGATTTGCAGCTCCTGGACTTAAAGAGGAAGAGCTCCAAGACTTAGAGCGGACTTAGAGAGGAAGAGCTCAAATGAGAGGAAGAGGGTCGAGAGATCCGGGACATGGAGCTCAGTTGGGGCAAGTGTTTAAAAGGGACGACTGGGCAGAGCGTTTGAATTGGGAATTAGACTGGGATGCTGCGAGCTGGTTGGAAAGAAAGACTATGCTTTATTTCCGTCGGTTTACCGTCGGAAATACTGATGTACATTATCTGAATACAATAATGTTTTCATTGCGTACCCAGTATTGTACGCATCCACTGCACTTTGGGAATACCCAAAACATGGTAATACACATCCTACAAGTTAAACATTCCAAGTTGAACATCCCAATTTAAACATCCCAAATTTAAACATCCTACAAGTTAAACAATTCCAGGCACCAGATTAATTTGACACATCCTACAAATTATGCAACATCCTACTTAATTTAACACATCCTAAGTTAAACATCCAACATCCAAACAACCGATACAAGTTAACCTAAATGTTTTATATTGTTCCAAGTACTACAGTTCTTTGCAACAAATTAACACAGTTTAGGGAAGATGATCATCTTCCACACCAGAATTGCCCTTTGATGGTTGAGGATTCTCTCCCCCACCGGCATTGCCCTCCGATGACCCCTCCTACAGAGCCAGAAAATTATAGTTAACACAAGCTTAAATTCAAATATTAGAGATTCTGTCATTTCTTAACTTGTCAACAAAGAAGTGCTTACCGGAAACTTTGGAGGCTCTATTCCTTGTTTTCGGAAGAGTTCCGCAAAACAGTCCCTCGTGAACTGGCTATTCTTTTTAATCTCTTCCATATCTGCTCTGTGGCGCTGCTCTTGTGCAGCTAGCTCAGCAACAAATGAAGTACGCTCAGCAACAAAGGAAGTACGTTCAGCTCTAAGTAACTCTGCCACCTCCTCTTTTGTGTATTTCCTTTTCGAATCTTCGGCGGAAGTAGCTGTGCTCTTTGTAGGCTCTGATGGGGCACCCTCCACTGTCTCCTAGACTCTGGTGAGTTTGCTGGTCCTACTCTTGAATCCAAATCCGAATAGCCTCCCTCGCTTGTCCTCCCCATTCACAGCCATCTCCCAAATTTCCTCATCGTCCATCGTATCCCCTAGAAAGCCTTAAGCTCCAAGAATTCTTTCTGCCACCATTAGAACAAGTAAATTATTCATGTAAGCGGTCAATAATTTGATTGGATTTACAAAAAAATTAAGTTAGTCTTTAATAAACTGATACTTACATCTAGGGGGAATTTCATATATACCCTTCAAAAGTTTGAATATTGCGTATTCCCCCCTCCAAAATCAGTAATTACATATTTATCCTTTAAACCTATTATAACTCACATATTTGTCCTAGATAACTCTATAATATATCAAATATATCCAAACATAGTAAAATAATAATATTTAAGACTCTAAAATTCACTTGTGGACTATTATACCCTTTCCTTATCTCCTTCTTTCCTTTCTCTCGGTACTGGTTAGCATACCATTTTCAACTGTTATAGTATTGGTTTTGTAAGGTGAGTATTAGTGCCTATTTTCATTTAGGTACTGGTTAGCATACCTTTCCTTTCTCTCGGTACTGGTTGCCTATTTTCAACTGTTATAGTATTGTTATAGTATTGGTTTTGTAAGGTGAATGAATTGAATGTATCAGTGCTCTTGGATTAATTAATTACCCCGCAAAACAGGCATAAGTGCTGTGCTCTTAGTCATAAGTTGGTGAAATGCAATGTACCTTTTAGAAATAAAAAATGTGCTTTTAAATACTTACCGCTGCCTTTTCCGCGTTCTCGTTCACGTATTTCTTTTCTTGTGGTGTATCACGCATGTGAGTTCGATCAAAGACCTCCTTCGGCCCAATCGGTGATCCCTTCTCGGAAATCTGAAATTAGTAACAGGAATGTATGCAGAGGATGTTAATAAAATTCAACCTAAATAAATTCGCTAAAGTAAATCGCTTGTATTTTTCATTACCAAAACTTCCTTGTGCCGATACATGCTCCTGGAGCCAGTCACGTGATGCACCACTTCTTTACCTCCTTTAATGCGGTTTGTACGGTTGGTGGCTGATGCATTGACAAACTTATCCTTCGACCAAATGAGAACCAAACCCTTCCAATACTCCGGGTTCTTGCACCATTTAGGAGGATAGTCTAACCATGCCTCTTTTTCCTCTCCGTATTTTCTCGTGAGCCACCTTCTCGTTTCCGCCAGTTCCCGCATATATGCCTCTGCCGCTACTCTCTCAAATACATCAATACACCGCACAGTGTCTTCCTCAGCCCCCCATGAATACCTCTGGAGGAACTGTTTTAGAACGAGCAGCCTTGTCTTCGAGGGAAACATGTTCCAGCTCCGGTAAGGTCCAGGCAAGTTCCATAGTGTAAGAAGCCTAATCGTGGTGATTATCTTTGTGCACTTGGGTGATGACGTGAACTCAGCATCACCGACGACCACCAATTCTGGTCTGTCCTCTGGTGGCACCGGGTCACGAGGCCTTGCAAGACCCCGCCCACACCTCACATTGTTGTTTCCCTTACTTCTTTTTCTTTTCCTCCCGACAGCTGACGCTTGAGCTGCTGACTCATCGAGCTCTAGCCCGCTTGCGTCAAGAGCTTCAGTAATCCCACTGAGGGGACGACGGCGTAAGCACCTCCTACTGCCATCATCATCGATTAATGCGGGATGTGGGCTAGATTCATCTTCAGTGTATTGCAGTCCAGATGCATCCTCTTCTTGCACAGTTTCTGCCCGCTGATCGGACAGCGAGGGTTCAGGCGGTGTATGGGCAGGGGGTGACTGGGACCGAGTCGGCGAGAAATCAGGATGCCTGATCGGGGATCGGGCGCGAGCTACCCACGGATCCCAATCAGTACCTACTTGAGTAGGTGCCCGGGAAGAACCTGCATCTAGAGAGTTGAGTGGCAGGTCAGTACTGTTCTCAGTTGCCGACGGTGTCTCCGTGCATCCTGCACTTGTAAGCCCTGCCCTTCGAGGATTGGGGCCTATAAAAGTTCTGCACTTCGAGGAACCAGTGGCTGACCGCGGCGGTGCCTGGACATCAGCCTCTGTTGGTGGCTCATCACGGGGATCTCGAGATGGCTCGGCAATGGGCAGCTTGTCAGCTGGTGGCTGGGTAGCTACCGACGGCTCGGCAATGGCCGACTCGTCAGCTGGTGGCTGGGTGGCTACCTCTGGCTCGGCAAGGGGCGACTGGGGACCAGCCTGTTCTGGCTGGGCAGGGGGTTCCTTCTCAGCCGGTGACTGGGCTGTTGGCGATGGCAGGGGGTCCGCTTCCATGGGCCGAGGCGACAGTTGGGGAGCAGCCTCATCTGGCTCGACAAGGGGCGACTGGGGAGTATCATCGACCTCATGCACAGTAGCAAGGGGCTCTTTCCTTTGAACGGGGGGGGGTGCAATGCCCGATAAGCGGGGTTCAGCCTCGCAGACCTCCGGATCTCTTCCTTCGTTCTACCCCGGGATTTCTTATTAAGGGGGGGTTCACAGTGATGAAGCTGAATTGGTGGTGTTTGAACAGCGGGCCCACTGACGGCGGGGGGCAGTGACATTGGGTGGGTAGAACCTGGTGGCTCTGGCAACAGCTTGGCGATGGCTGGTGTATGAACGGGGACCTCATTTCGTTGAGGCGGTGACGACGGGAGGGTGCCAACCTGTGTCTCTGGCGACAACGGGTCAGCTTGTGGCGGCTCTCTCTGCGGGTGGAGTCTCGGGGACTTCCGGCGATGTACTATCTCGTACTTGGACTTATCATCACCTCTAGCCATTCCAGATCTGAAACAAATTATAAGAAATTGAGATTTCATATAAGCAACTTTATAAGAAATTGAGAGCTCAAAGAAAACTGAAACTGTCTAAATACCTATTATACCCTTATAAGCCACTTTGATTGTTTTAATTTCTAAAACAGTATTGATGTTCTGATGTTGTTTACAATTGTGACATATAAAGAAGGGAGTAAAAGGCAATGATTGGTATTTAGATATTTTAGTTTCTAAGTCGTTAGGAGATTTTAGCACTCCGTATAGAAACCAGTATAGCACTCAGTAAAGGAATCAGTATAGCATTCGATACTTTGCAAACTACATTCCTATTTATGGTTTACATAGCAAGTACTTGGTTTGCAAACTACACTACTATTTTGGGTTTGCAAACCAAAAACAGGAATGTAGTTTGCAAAAACCAAAAACCAAAAACAGGAATGTAGTGGTGTTAATCGATCTATATATATTATTGCTACTCTCAATATTTTTTTTTCTTTCTTAACTTTTAACATAGCTAATATATATAATGTCTCTTTTTTTATTTTTTTCCTCTAACACAACGTAAGAATAAGACACTAATTAAACCATCACACCTAAATATACATAGCTATTTTAACAGACCCTAGATCGAGCTCTTACAAATACAAACAATACTAAGCAAACCATAGAATTTGTTATATACAAGGAGGGACTAACACCACTACAGAAGACCATCTCTGTCCAAGGAAGAGTACTACCAATCTACCTTTCCATCAAAGTCTTTAGTAACTGAACTTCTATGGTTTTAGTTTCTAAGTCTTTAGTAACTGAAAAAATAGGCATGGTTCAATTATATGCTCAGAATATATTATATGAAAATATTGATATCTGAACACTGTTTATTATATGCATGGTTCAATTAATAGTAAAATATATGAATATATATACATTAATTGTTTTGAGTAGGAAAAAAATCATTTGACGGACTCGGCTTACATAACATCGGCGAATTTCCCAATCCTTACGAGCAAGCTATTTCTATAATTGGACAAACATTATCTAAATTTGACGATGATAATTTGATCCCATGCTTTGGGTTTGGAGATGGTATAGTTCATTGTCAACAGTATCTAATCAAAATTACTACAATTTTTACATGCCAAATAATTTACTAATGGAAAGCAACTATTAATTGGGTTTGTCAGGATCAACACAAGATCGAAATGTTTTCGGTTTCTACCCTGATCAGAGACCTTGCAATGGATTCACTGAAGTTTTATCGAGATATAGAGAACTGGTTCCTCATGTCCGATTAGCTGGTACGTCCAACAGAAAAAAGTTTGCACTGGTACAAAATTGTACCAGTAGGTATTGATTATAAATTTTGGAAAAAGAAATAAAAAGTTCTCTGTTTCAGGTCCAACTTCCTTTGCACCAATATATTATATGAATAACTAATCCATAACAGGTTCAAATACTATGTCAATTAATTAATTAATGTAGCTATGAGCTGTCTAGTCCTCAAAAATTAAGTAAAAAGAACAAACCAGTAAAATATTAACAAAAATTTCACAAAAACAAGACTGGATGTTAATTTCCGTTCAGTTATCCTACTGTTTTTTAGGTTAAGGCAACTAATTAGCAAGTGATCAACAGACCTAGAAATGAAAACACATGTAAACACTTTCAGTTTGATGTATGTTAGATATAATTTAATATATAACTTTTCCCCTTTTTGTTTAAATTGTTGTAGTGAACTTCCATTGTCCATAGTTCTAGTTGGAGTTGGTGATGGTCCTTGGGACACAATGAAGCAATTTGATGACAGTATTTCATCCAGATTATTCGACAACTTTCAAGTACGTAATTTTTATTCCAAAAAAAAAAAATATAGCAATTAGATAAACCTCTCTTTTAACATATTGTGTTTTTATTATATCTTTCAGTTTGTAAACTTCTCAGAGATAATGTCAAGCAAAATTCCTCAGTCAAGAAAAGACGTGACATTTGCTCTTAGAGCACTAATGGAAATTCCATCACAGTATAAAGCAACCTTACAACTTGGACTTCTAGGGTATGTATATGCACATATATAACAATCCTAAATTTGTAATACTAAATCAATTAATATTGCAACATATGTACTGATCGATACTGACTTATAACATATATCAGTCTAGGACATACATCTACTTAGATTGATTCCTGGGGAGTAACATCAGAGTGCTTTAGCTATTTAACGAGTTTTTCTCAAAGGGACAAAGTGAAAACATAAATAGAGCCGAAGAGCGGAGTAACTTACCAGATCCGACTGCCGATCGATGGAGCGAGGTCGGCGCTAGGGTTTCACCTTTGGTTGCGGTACACAAAAGAGCGAGGGGCGGCGCCCTCTTCCTTCTCAAAGATCAAACGACTGGCGGAACGATGGAGAGAGGCGCCGATTTGGAAGAGAAAAGGAATGGGGAACTGATCGGTTCTATTGAGAGAGTGGAGTGAGTTTTTGTTGAGAAATGAGAACTGATCGGTTTTTGAGAGAGGAGTGTCGAGTGAAGTTTTGAAAAAAAGGCTAAGTCCTGGATAATTCTACCTTTACCCCATTCTCATCTGAAGTCCGAATCTGCTGCGATTCCGACAGGGATCGCAGGTTCCTGAAATTCCGAGATCAACGGTTTAAAATTTTCCGTGCGCGGATCTCGGAAACATTTCAGAAAAGTAAATTTTCATGCACACATCTCGAGAAAGATAAACAGATGAGATTGGATCGCAGGGTCCTGTGATTCCCCGAGAATCACAGCAGATTTATTTTCCCTCATTTTGCTCGGTTGGGTATCCTCTCCAGTATGTGCCCGCTACTCTACTCCCTCTACGGTTTGATTTATGCTATCAGACGCTTTGAGATTCGGGCTTACGGTGGGATCGGTATTAGTTGGGCTTATTGATTTGTGCGATTTTTAAAGAACGGTTTGGATCCTTTACACTGTAATACGAATGTACAAGTGTAATGCAGTGCACCGCAATCCATACTCAGCCCTTTGTTAATATCTCTGTATCGCATTTACTGAGTTTGCCAACCAATTCAAATAATAAAAAAAGGATGGCTCCAGTGAAGATCAGGACGCTACATCACCGATCAAAAGGCTACAATTTAACTATGGGTCTGTTTGGTAATGCATGTACATAAATTATTTTTTAAAAAAATGTGAAAAATGAGAAATATTTTTTTTTGGGATTTTATGTCCAAATCAAATCTACAAATGTCAATTTTGTACAATTTGATTATTATTTACTCGTTCAAATTGTCCAAAACAACGTGGACCGTTAATCTTCGTATGATCATTGAACGGTAGATTTGCTGAAAAATGACATCTAAATTTTTTTAAAATGATCAAGAGAGAACATGAAACCTTAAGAACATAAAAGTTAAAGAGGCCGGATACTATAAAGCCTCGATCCAAAGTAAACTATTTATAGCCGTACAATGTTGCTATATTGTGTCGCTTGGATGTATTAGTAAATGGATCTTGATTTACTCCAAATTTTAATACAATCAACTTAACGCAACACTCTTTCATTTCAACGGTTCCGATCGACACCAAATGCAATTTCGTCTTCGTTCCTTCATTGATCCACACAACATGGGTTCAAGTCCTATGTACATTGGAGCATGGCACAAGTGATTGATGCATAATGCATTATGTTTTACAATTTCAAAAGTTATAAATTAATTGTACTAATGCATATATTATCAATGTTCAAGCATTAATTTTATTATCACATCAACCTTTATTAATAGTATCACCTTCATATATTACCAATATTCCAAACAAATTTTAATTGAATCCTACAGTAACATACCAATTTTCCAAATAAATTTTAATTGAATCCTATAATATATATAATATAACTTATATCAATCACAAACTTAAAATTATATACAGAATTATAAACAGAATTATTTAAAATTATAAACAGAATTATTTAAAATTATAAACAGAATTATTTAATATCAAGTCTCAAATCAATTCAACTCCAGTTGAAAAATTTCATGATATGGAATTTAACTTGGCGCCTTCATTTTTCAAAAAATAGCGCTCAAATTGGATCCTTGATCCGGACAGAGTAGTTTAGACTCTAAACAGCGCAACACACCATATCAATTGAAGGCTGCTGTTACATGCACTATGCTGTACGAAGCAAAAACTAATCTGTTCAACTCTGAAATTTTGCCTTCATTCCTTCGGCGCCATATGACTTTCACTGAATTCACATCCTCCGGTACCGTAATATCGATGAGAAAACAATCCCTGAATCTGGACCGGTCTTTTAAACTTGCCACGACTCTCAAAGCCCAACAATAGTGCTCCCTGCGCTATAACGGATCTCAACGAATCTGAAAGTTAATCTCAACCCGTAAATTGAAGGAATTATTTTTACAGTATCTGAGAGGATGCTTGATACGTTTTCATTTCCCCCCAAATCCCTCCTCTTATTAGGTTACCTCGAGTTAATGCGCCCGCCTCCTTCCCTCCTCTCCCACTCATTTCCCCCCCTTCTGAGAGGATACCGAGAAACAAGACTTCGCTCCTTCCCTCCTCTCTCACTCATTTCCCCCCTTCTGAGAGGATACCGAGAAATCAGACTTCGCGCTTACTAATCTTCCACTCATTTCTCCCACTCATTTCGATCACTTAACTTCCCGCTTGGATTCTCGGAGTCGACGGCCATCCAATAGTCGGGCTGGTAATTTTAGATCACCTATTTCACTTCTCTCCTTTAATTGTTGTTCTATTAAGGTTTAATTTTTGTTTACTTATCTCAATGGTTTTCGGGCTGTTAATTTTTGTTTACTTATTTCGCATTAAATCTACCAAATTTCTACAGAAAACACTGAATGAGTCAAATTTGAGAGTCAATTGCGAAAAAGTCTTGTCAGCACTAGGTATCTATGAATTTGAGAGTCAATAAGCACTAGGTATATTGCTGAACATTGAACAGTATGTAATAACTTTAACTTGCTTACTTCAACAACTGATTATTCTGCAATCACTTCTCCTTTTCACTAAGTCATTTTACTTAGTAGACCTGGAGTCAACCTTTACTTTTCAATTGACTCCCACTATCCACTTAAATTCTGACAAAAAGACAAAGTAAAAGTCACCTTAATTATAATTATCCCTTGGCATTATACTTGACTGATGTTGGAAAATATGGCAGAATTGACAGGCATTTGAAACATTGTAGAAGCTTAAAGTCATTTATTGCTGTCTAGTTACAAGGTTTCTTTATATTTTAAAGGAGACCTAACCTTATCATCATTTGAAGGCTCCTTTCTTTTTAATAGACTTAAATTCTCATGTACCCTTCAAGAGTTCTTTAATTTCTTATTTACCCCTCTACTCTTTATTATATTCAATATGTCCTTCAACTCTTTTTATATCTTTCTATTTACCCATAAAGTTAATTACTCTTATTTAAATAGTATTAAGATCTATCTTTTCCCATTATACCCTTGCTCTTATTTATAAAGTTTTGTGTTTTAACCAACAGCTTGGTAAAAATCAGCAAAATTATCTCAGCATCATTTAGACAAGTACTTCATAAACTGATAATCCCAAATGGTACCAGCAACAATATAATGCTAATAGAACTATTCAACATAGCAACCAAAAACCTCATTCACCCAAAATCAAACTATCTTAGGCAACTCCTGAACAAATGCTCTGAAAACAAACTTTATCAAATTAATTATGTTCTTGACAAGGTAACACAAAAACAGACAAAATTCGACATAAAGCGTAAAATGTATATGTATTTTTTTTAGAAGGTTAGTTGGCCAACTGTCTTACTTACTAATATATTAAAAAAAAAGAATTTTTACAGCGTTTCTGTACTGCTGTGCGATCAGAATTGAAAAGTAATATTTACAATTATCAATCTAACTAAACTAAAGTCTTATTAAGTTAGCATCAAATCGCCACTTACGTCGGTCAACATTTTAAGTCTTATTAAGGTAGCATCAAATCGCCACTTTGTAAGGATATTTTATTTCTCTTTAAGTCTTATTAATTACTCTTCAAACCCCCTCACTGCCATGACAAAAGATAAATCAAATAAAAATAACATATCCAACACATTACAAAAAGGGCTGATATTTCCAGTAAGTGTTGCAATCCGGGGGTTTAGCTTGTTAGTCTAGCATTTGAAGTTCCTTTTTGAACCAAATCTCTCTAAAGTTTGGCAAAAAGCTTCATTATTGTTAAGCTTAATTTTTTGATGGGTACACTATAAATTTAATCTTAATTATAATCCATTCCTAGTTTCCTTTTCATTCAAACACAGATGGCTCCAAGGAAATCTGCTCTATCAAGAGCAACATCAACAAAAAAAAAATTAGGGAGAAAGCGTAAATCACAGGCACTACTTGAGCTCGGCGAGGGTTCAAATGCTACGTCCGATGGTGAAATTACACCAACTGAACCCGTAAAGAAAAAGGGACGAGGCCCGGGGCTCATCAGAAAATCGACAAATGTAGTGGAAGACAGACCTATAATCTGGCCAATTTCCTCTTGTGAGTTTACTTGTGTAGAAAAACCAAAGGAAATAACGGCAGCAATCACTAGGTATTGTTGTTTTTCATTTTTACAAAAAAATACAACCATTTTTTCCCCCAAGTCATTTTCTGAAACCATCGCTTTTCTATCACAAGGCTTGCCCTGAACCATATGCCTGGACCATTGAGAAGTTTCCACGCCTTCGATGATACCACGAAAAATAACATCGAATTTGCATTTCTGGTAGTCTATTTTCTTATTATTTTCCATTAGCAGTATTTTTTTTTTATTATCAAATTCCTGCAAGGACAGTTTCATTTCAGAACTGTTATAGTTACAAAAGAAAATGACTTGTATGTCAGAACTGTTATAGTTTCAGAACTGTTACAGAACTGTTATAGTTTCCATGCCCGTTTCATTTTATTTCAGAACTGTTGTAGTTTCCACGCCCGTTTCATTTCATTTCAGAACTGTTATAGTTTCATTTCGAAACTGTTACTGTTATAGCATGACTTGTATTTCTTGTATTAAGGGAAATGCAAACCATTCATTCACTTCCAAGTTGGTTTGACTTGTATGAATGTGAGCATTCATACCTGCCACTTACAAGGATACCATCTACATATCTCAAAAATCAGAGTTTTACATATCGCAGTTCTCCGAATTTAATAACATGTACCCCTGCTAATGGAATACATGTTTTTTTTAAAGGAGAAATTTAGATATCGTGATGGGGAAGATGTCCAGCGTTGTCGGGAAGTTCTGGAGGCAATAGCGGCAAAGAGGTACAGCGGGGAGCTACACGAGGCAAGAAACAGTTGCATAAAAAAATTCGGTAGAAACATACCGGCATGGAAGAAGTCTGTTCCACATTGGTGCCTAACCCACGCATACTGGCACGGTTTGTGCGACATCTTTGCCACAGATGAATGGCAAGAAGTGAGTAAACAAAACCATGATAACCGCACTACATCTGGACTGACGGTATCTCACTATGCTGGATGTGCAAGTGCACACCAGTATTTTGGTAAACTGGTGAGTTTCAATGAACATTAATTCAAAATGAAACTTAATGTGTAGTTTACAGCATCATCTGACTTGTTTATTCATTTTCATGTGGAGAAAAACTTAAAAAATGGAGAAGATCCAACAATGAGGGAACTTTACATCCATCTTCATTGTCGTCGAGACAATGGCAAATCACCCATTGAGACCCAACTGGAAGCTGCCACGCTGGTTCGGTCTGGACCAGCGGAGATTACTGATGACAATGGGGTCATGGACCCAAATACAGAGGAGATTCCCCGTGTAATTGAAGAGTTGGATGTCAACTCCTTGCAATTTCCCAACACAAGAATCAAAGCAGTTTACGTAAGTTGCACTATGTACATTAATTTGCTGAATCTGAATACCTAAGTACAAGTGTTGTTGAGTTTGCTGAATTTGATGAATCTGCACTATGTACATTTCATGATTTCATGATTTACCTCCTTGTGCTGATAATTTGCTGAATTTACATTAATGTGCTGAATTTACATCAATTTGCTGAATTGATATTAAGAGTTAGGGGATAAATTAGATATATCTAGGTGTTGAGGGGTAAATAAGAAATTAGAGAACTCTTTGGAGATATGTGAGAAATTAACACTTTTTTTGTTGCCTACTGTTTGAGGGTATGTGATAAATTAGATCTCACTACTAGAGGGGCAAAACTGCAAACTGCAATATGCTGGTACTAAAATCGAGTCTCACAAAAAGACAAACTGAACCAGTTCTCATGCATATCAATTTTTACTGATTTTGTTGCCTACTGTTTGAGGGTATGTGATAAATTAGATCTCAATACTATAAATTTATTCATTACCTAACAAGGTCAAAATAACACATCTTTTTATATTGCTCATATGGTGCAACTAATAGGAAAAGGTGAACGACATGATGGCTGAGGAGGCCCATGCCGACATGGACGAGACCACCATGTTCATGTCAGCTGCTGGCGGAGCAAGCCATGGTAGGGTGCTAGGATTTGGAAGCATGGTTGAAGGGAAGGCGCAAACAGCAACCAATCGATCCAGGCCCAAGCACACAACATCTTCGGTTACTGTTTCTGGAGTGACAACCAATGGAGTGCAGGCAAGCCTCTCTCGCACAGAAGTACAATCTCTCTTAGACATCAGCAATCGCCGTCAAGCTGAGGATAGGGCCGAGATGAAAAGAGAACTAGCATCTTATCAAATGTGCATCAACCAATTATTCTCGATGTTTGGGGCACAAGGGCCCAATCCACCGGTAATTAACACCAACTTGATTGCTAAATTAATTCTCTTAATTTATTTTATGTGATGACAGACTTTAATATCTCACTAGGATTGCATGTAGCTTACTGATATACTTGTTTGTCGCAACTGAAAGCATGTGCTGAAAATTGCATTGACAACATATTTGGGTGCAACTTAGTTGCTACTGTTGTTATTGTCGTTATTGTTGAGATATATTGTCACACTAAAATTGGATCTTCGGCATTGTTTAACTTAGGTTCAAGGAATCATTTCGGGAACTCAGCAAGGTTCTACTGGGAATTTACCTAATTTTTAGGTCCCGATTTTGACTTAAGCATATTCATTAAATGTTACAAATCAGATTTGATTTTGTCATCTCCAAATTATAACACTTGTGCTTGCTTATTCAATCCTTAGGGTCAAGGTCCCACTCAACCAACTCAGGAAGTAGCTTCACACATGCAGACGGGCAACTCCCGGGTAATAAGTTCTACCTCAGTACATAAATCCATTTATTTAGTGTGATTAGAGTGATTCCATAGTTATTTTGCTCCTTTATTTGCACCAATCTTTTAAATGTCTTTGCTTCCTTATCTCATCGTAAACTACATAAGAACAAGGCAAAAGCCATTTTTTCTTTGACAGCCTTTCTAGTGAAGGGATAAAGATAAAGAGAGGGTGTAATGGTCAATTTTACTTTTTTCCTTTGTCAGCCTTTCTTTGACATCCTTCCTATCTTAGTTTGGGTTACCTCGGTATGGATGCAGATATAGTTGATATGTTAATTTGGAGTAGTTTGTTCTAATGGAATTGACTTTCTCGCATTACATAAATCTGCTTCTGTGTAAGATGGTTAATTAGGGTCCCGATAATGATATTACTTGGTAGAGGGTGTTGTTGGTACTAGACTCCTTTTCTGACCCAAAACAAACTATGCAAAATACACATTCATAACAATAACATGTTGTTTCTTTCCATGTGATATAAATAGGGTAATGCTTCTCCTATACAGCCAAATCAGGGATTCCAAGCACTCTTAAATCAAGCTAATGCTGGAATAGATGACGTACCCACAAATGAAGCAGCAATGGACCAATGGTGCGGGGATTCTACCTACAATGGGAACCATCCCTTCTAGTGCAGAAAATCGCACATTTTGGCTCTTCGTATATGTTTTACCAGTTCTAACAAATGAACTGGATTTGGGGTAAGTTATCTTGTGAATTTAGGTTAACTACTGGTATGTATATTTTGGTATAGTTATACGTCCAATATGGTATATATTTTGGTTAACTAGTAGTGGCAGTGGGTATATTTTGGTATAGTTGGAAGTGTAAGTGCAATATAGATCTGATGTTGTTATTTTCTCTGCACATATTTTTGTACAATGTATGAAGACTATGTCATGTTAATGCTTATTAAAAGTTTCTCCTAATTTGTGGGGTAAACTTAGGATGTGTTAATTTACTTGGTTGTGTTCATTTTCTTAGGATGTGTTCATTTTCCTTTTTAAACTTAGGATCTTCCCATTTAACTTAGTATGTGTTCATTTGTAAGATGTGTTGTTCTATATGTGAATGTGTTTTTCTTTGTGTTTGAATGGGATTTAGTGGGGAATGTAATACAGTACCTGGTTGGTACAGAGAGTATTGTACCTGATTGGTAGGGGAGGATTGTAGAAGAGAGCATGCTGATACAATGTCATGCAAGTTATTTCCGTTGGTAGTTCCTTGGAATTAACGACTACGTAACTGCCCCTGGAAATAGTACGGTGGGTCCCACATATGCTGCCCTCGGAAATAGTACGGTGGGTCCCACATGCTGCCCTCGGAAATACTACGGTGGGTCCCACATGCTGTCCTCGGAAATACTACGGTGGGTCCCATGTACTCTGCCCTCGAAAATACTACGGTGGGTCCCACATATGCTGCCCTCGGAAATACTACGGTGGGTCCCACATGATGCCCTCGGAAATACTACGGTGGGTCCCACATGATGCCCTCAGAAATACTACGGTGGGTCCCACATGCTGCCCTCGGAAATACTACGGTGGGTCCCACGTACTCTGCCCTCGGAAATACTACGGTGGGTCCCACATATGCTGCCCTCGGAAATACTACGGTGGGTCCCACATGATGCCCTCGAAAATACTACGGTGGGTCCCACATGATGCCCTCAGAAATACTACGGTGGGTCCCACATGCTGCCCTCGGAAATACTACGGTGGGTCCCACGTACTCTGCCCTCGGAAATACTACTGAGGGTCCCACATATGCGGCCCTTGGAAATACTACGATGGGTCCCACGTTCGATAGCCTTGGAAATACTCTGTGGGGCCCATGTTTGCTTGCCTTGGAATAAATATGGTGGGACCCACAGACGTTGCCCATGGAAATAATAAGTCCATGGGTCGATGTAAAAGTATTTCCGTGCGTAGTTTTTCCATGGGCAAGCACATGGAAAAAGCCAGAAATTAGTATTTCCAACGGCCCCCTCGGAAATACTGGGTATTTCCATCGAAGGCTTTTGCGACGGCCTTTTTCCGAGGGTGGCGCACGGAAAAACCAATTTCAGGGCTTGTTCCGTGGGTAAGCCTACGGAAGAAGCCATTTTCTGCCCTTAGAAAAAGATCCCATTCTAGTAGTGGTGGTAAGGTGAGGCGAAAATTACTGATTTGGGATTTCTTCTAATAAAAAAAGAATTTCGCAGTAATCAAAGGCGAAAATTACTGATTTGGGATTTCTTCATCAAAGGATTTCGCAGTGCATGGTGCCGGGATACGGACGGGAGCGCCGGCCGCCGGGCGGATTGCAAGCTTTTAGAGCGCCGCGAGAGAGAGAGAGAACGGAGGGTTTTTAACTTTTTAATTTTTTTGGCTGCGCGTCCAGATCGGAGAGAAGCTAAAAGTTCAAAACCTAAAAAAATTGAAACGTATCCCGTCTGTCCGTATCCCTACCGTATCAGATCTTAAAAACCGTATCCGATACCGTATCGAATAGGGAAAGTACGATACGCCACGTACTCTGATACGCCAGCTGGCGTATCGGAGCCGTATCGGGTGCGTATCGGGTGCGTATCCGTATCCGATACGCACCCGATACGGATACGGGGCCTAAGATGAAGTATCGGGGTAACATAGATTAGAACCCTCATAAAAAGAAAGCAGTTGATAGCGCGATAGCTAGCTATTTAGAACCTGATTTCAACCTTCAAATTGTCTCAATTTATGCAACCTGAGCCTTTGAAATACAAATTAATTAACAACCCCAACAAATTTAGAATAACAAATTAATTCTTTATATATAAGAGATAAATCCCCGTTGTGAAATCTTCGGAGACCTAATTAATTGAGCGTTGTGTCAAGATTTAAAGCTCTTAGCATTTCAACATGCATGTAGGTGCAAACAAGAGACATCAACTCAGTAACTCACATGCAACCTGCAGAAATTTCAGAAAACACTTAATTACAAGCTTGTGGCAACATTTTTAGCTTTTAAGTGCACATGCTATATAGTTGTAATTAATGGAAGCCAAATTAAACAAAATTAAATACACAAAAAAGCTGTACGTAGGTCCTTAAAGAATGATTGGATGAGTTAATTAGAAAAAACAAAAAATGTCGATCGATTTGTATTAATTTGGGGTACCATACACTTTAGACCAAACCTGCCTTCACCCCTTAATTCCTGCTCAGAATGCTTGGTGAAATTTGCATGAAACGCTTAAATATGAGAGAGAGAAAACATGCATACACATTGCAAGCATTTGATTAGTTCTAGCTATATGCCTTGTTGTGTATAGTATTTATTATTGGCTCCAACCATATATCTTGCACCACCAAACTTATGTTGCTGGATAAATCATGTGGCGTTCTTAAAATTAAAGGTGCTAGATAGGCATACAATCGTCTGTCATGCTAGCAAGCTAATTTGAACTACCATGCATGATTGCAAACTTGTAAGTACGTAGTACTGCTCATTTGCAACATTGTATGTTGATTTCTTTTCAGAATTTTATATATTGATATGAGAATCAAATATCTAATATTAATCTAACTCAGTTAGGTAAGATAATATTTAAGTGTGTAAGACAAAATTGAAACGCCAACATAGATATATTAATCAGAGTGTAATAAGAAGATCTGAATCATATCCTTTATTTAACTCGAAAGTTTGTCATGTGTTTAGTTTCTGTTTCTTTTCTTGTTTGACATCATAACTAAATAATAAAATCCAAGTATTTATGACTATTTTGGATATCAAATGACACAAAACATAGAGAATGTTCATACTAAATGAGAGCAATTTATATAAAAAGAATCAGAAGAGAAAAGAGAATAGAATGGAGAGAGCTTGATATATATATCTCAAACAAGAAAACTTTTGCTTCCATTTACTTCAAACAATAACACGGTTCCATACAATGCATCTAGTCTTAATCCAAAACAATCAGAAATTACAAAGGTATCGTTACAGTTCTCTCCCTTTTGTGTGCGTAACAGTTGAAGGATCGTTCATCGATCATTATACGGTTTCTGAATCGTTACTGCTCATCCGGTCTCTTCAGAAATTCTCTTGCTTTTACTGTTGAATTATAATCAAACGGTAGAGCATATATGTAATATAATTATGAATTGTATATTGTCATGTATTATTGTTCTAATTAAGTGATTTAATATTGAATAAGGTATTTGACAATCTATGTATTCAATAGGGTGAGGTCCATAAATGTGTAGAACAATTTGGACAAAGATCAAATCATTGATTGACTGATTCTGAGATTTGCATGTAAAAAAGACTGTTGTCTGGAGAGTTGTGCGGGCCGCACAAAATATTCGATTAAGTTGGCTGATAACCAGAGAGTTTTGTGGCCGCACAGTTTTTGATGCGGACACACAAAATACCTTTTTCGAGTTGGCATACAGCCATAAGTTTGTGCGGGCCACACAAAACACTGTTAAATCAGGAAAGTTGGTTATTCAGAGAAAAGACGGTTCCGTAGACACGTCTGGCCGTTTGTGCGACTGCACGGATTTTGTGCGGGCCGCACGTGCAGTGCCAGATGTGTTACCCTATATAAGGATGGGTTCCCAAGGCACAAGATACAGCACACAACTCAGTTTTCTGAACAACAGTTATTTTAGACAAAATCTGAGTGCCTTCTCTTTTCTTTCACCATCAAAGACTTGAGAGGAGAAATCCATTAGAAAAACTTGGAAGTGATTTCTCAAAAGCGTGTCTTGCTGTCTTGGAAAGACTTAATTCACGACCATACGATGCATAAGCGAGAAGAGAGCTTCTTGTCATTGAAGACTTGTCTCGTGCACACGGAGACAGCTCTTCGTAATTGAGGATTCCATGGCCAACGTTATGAAATCAGGTATTGTATTCCGCACTTATGATTTATGTTTTGGATCTCTTTGGCATAGGAAGGTCCTTAGGTTAAGGTGGGAACTGTTTCTTCTTCTCCGGGGTATAAGTGTTTGACTCTTAGATGAGATGTAATTGTTTAATCTCTAGATAAGACGTAATTGTTTAGCCTTTATGATTCCCAAACATTTAGTGCATGCGTGTCATGGTCGTGGACTATTACAGTTCTTCTGTCTATATTCTCTAGAAAATTTCCTGTTTTTATTGTGTTATGCTGTTCTTAATTTGATCTTTATAGTAGATAACCGTTCCCACCAGTATAATCGGTATCTACCGTTATAACCTTGTATAGACACATACACAGTAAAACTGAAACAGAAATTAATTATTCTTCTAATTTACGATCTACTAAGAGATTTAGTCTAGATTCACTGGGGGACGCTGAACATGCTTTATGGAACCTAACACTGACATTAGGTACCGCAGGCTGGTACACACATGAATTCCAATCAGATATGAAATCCTTTTCGCCAGTACCTTAAACGATAGAAGCTCCAACATAGAACAAGACAGGTAGTTGCACACTGAAGACCGGACAATGCTAAAAAATTTAACACACACTTAAATCCACTATTGCACTTGTAGCAACCAATGCAACCTTTAAATGCTTTGAGAGCGACCTTTGCAAAGGTTGCAAGCTAGAAATGGTCCCAAACCCTAATTACTGACCCCTCTTAATTAATTTGTTTATGCAAAAGACAAAATATCATAACTTGTCCTGGCTTCTCCTACATATGACATCACAATTCACAACATATATATTAATTATTCTGCATAGGATTTAGTTGATAACAAAATTATTTTGTGAGTAAAGATAAGAGGTAATTTATCACCTCCCAACTTAAATATCATACAATCTAATTGTAATATATAAATTAAGTTCATCTGTGATTTTCAATCCTTCTTTTTTGTCTCTAGCTAGCAAGTGTCTTTTTCTTTCCTTCTCCATCAACTAATAACTGCACATGCTGGATAGTACTACTTTCTATAATTTGGGTGTCATACAAAATTTTCAGAGAACACATCATATATACGAGTACAACAATGAGTATATGTTTTTCTTTGAATAAATTAATATACATCATTTAGTTGGGCTGAGTAATAAAAACAGTGACAGGTCATCCTTTGCCTTGGGTTGAGGGAAGTTGAAGAAAGTAGCATGTGCCTCACTACTCACTAGGTGTCCACTAATAGTATTTGTGGTCCATCTTGCTATTATTAGAAATGCCTTATTAGTTTTTTGACTCGGCAAAAAATCAATACCAAATGTTTAGGTTGCTTAATTGTGCAATTCATGATATATAATAAATGTGACCTTTTGCATGCCATTCCCGTTCAAACAAAGAGACGAATAGGATTTTTAAGTTTTAGAATTTAATTTAATTATTATTTTAAACATTTGCACTGAAAAAAGATAATGAATAATAAACAATTTTAAAATACAAGACAATTTATGTTATTTTTTTTTATGGAGCAAGAGTCTAACCGTAATTTATATAATAAAAAAATGGGAAAATTCCCGTGTGCTCATTAGAAACTTTTAAAATAACTAATTTTCCCATCAAAACACACTAATATCCAATATCCCATCAAAACTTCAAATTATTTCTTCTGTCCTTTCTATTACTTCACTTTTTATTTAATTATTTTAAAAACTGAATAGACCAATATACCCTTCAATCTTTCTTCCTCCCCTCTCTCCCTCATGTTTCTTCACAAATTTACTGTGGAAGATAAAACATACTTTTTAAAACAGGGTCAAGACTCAAAGAGATATTTTTCTTAGCTTGACAAATTTTGCTGCGTACTTACCTCTAATGTTACTATTATTGACCAAGTTAACCATTTCTTACGATGGTAACCACAATGACGTTTTCTATGATATCAATACAAATCACTGGCCTTGAACAACCTCAAAATCAAAACCATTTGAGATTAGGACTGATGGGTTTGACTGCAAATTATGAAAGCTTAAACTGCTGCAAAGAAGAAAAGAAACTAAATTAGTTAGGGATTCACCCCAAATAAGGGATATAAGCTTATCGCAAAGGAGAGGATTTGCAACAGAAATCCGGAGGGAGATAGAGAGAGAGAGAGAGGAAGACAGATAGACGGAGTAGTACAATTGGGGTGAAATATTATTGTTTATTTTGTGATGTTGCTAGTTTAACCATTTTGCACAGTAAATTTGTGAAGAAACACAGGGAGAGAGTGGAGGAAGAAAGATTAAAGGGTATATTGGTCTATTCAGTTTTTTAAAATAATTAAATAAAAAGTGAAGTAATAGAAAGGGCATAGAAGAAAGAATTTAAAGTTTTGATGGGATTTTAGATATTAGAGTGTTTTCATGAGAAAATTGGCTATTTTGAAAGTTTCTATGGGTACACTAGAAATTTTCCCAAAAAAAATTGTATTCAATAAAATTTAGACACATGTTAAGTATCATTCTCGAAATCCTATCAACTTATACAGTAAAAAATAACATGATAAATCGGCACGAGAATTCCTGTAAAGGAACACAAGATATTCCTATTATTTTAGAAAGTTTATTGTAATTGGATACAACAAACGCACCTTTAGAATGAGAATAAAAATATGAAAACACATAAGCTGTCTAATCAGTATATATAAGCAGAGTCAATTGAGATTAATTAGACAAATGAAAATATGAATAATTGAGCATGACTAAGAAGTTTTAAAACATAATTCCTTATATGTACTCATAATTTGCGCCTTAATTTCATTCCACTTTTGAATTAGGATTGTTCGAGTTTTTAATTTTATTAGATTTCAGAACGCTCTGACAATGATGTTTCTGATTGTTTGGTATCAGGTTATTGTATCAGCCTTTCAAGTATATATATAGGTACAGGTACCCAATGGATCTCATGGTATACTTGTAGACTAGTTCAAATTATATCTATGTCAATCACATATGCATTTTTCTGAAGTTCTTTTACACAATCTTTCTCAAGAAACTGAGAATGACATGCCATTCAAATATTATGCCTAATTCAATTCTCCTCTGTCCTTTTCAGATACTGTTATACTGTTTGGGACATCATGCAACAGCCGATTATAAACTGTAGCACCATGTCATTTTGTTTACTCCAATGTCATCCCTGATGTCAGCACATTTTTTTTTTTATATATCATCACTATGGCATGACAGTAATGCAAATGATGTTATCAGTACGATCACACATGATGTGGCTAGCAGCATATAACAGGAGAAATGTTTATCCATAGAAATTATAAAGTAAGAGATACAAAAATAAAAAAGTTGTTGGTTTGCAACATTTTTAGAAAGATCGGAATAACTGTTCCAATTCAAAGTTTTTGGATCGGGACCCGAGCCAAAGTTTTAATATATTTATTCTATTAATGGTCTATTTCTAGTTGTGCCGAATGAATAAAAAAATTTATATATACTTTGGATCGGACTATTGAGTCCGATCCAAATCTTGAGATCGGGACCGTTGATCTCAATCCTCTAAAAATGTTGCAAACTAACTACTTTTTTTTATTTTTGTACCTCTTATTTTATTAATTTTTATGGATAAAAAATTCTCATATAACAACCATCATATATATACCAAGTGCTGGTTGTATTGTGTCACTGTGTGGATGGATAAATCAAACATGTACAATCGTTAGTTTACATTCTGGTATTTCTTAATTCATATATCGTCTAGTTTTATATAGTTTGGTTTTATATCAGAAAATTTCTGGTTAAGAATCACTCAGATTGGTAATTTTGAGATCTACTACGTTTCAGTAGAGGGTATATTTGGTTTTATACATTTGATTTATTAACTTTTGTCTTGTTCGAATTGAACATGTGTTTGGCTTTATTTGGTTGGCCATTAATTTTTGATGAGTTAATTTTTCTGGGTCTATTAATCTTACTCTGTTATCCTTGAAATTTACAATACCTCATATAGTCATACGTCACTTATGGACAAGGATACATATCAATCTTTTGCATGAACGTTCTTTTTTTATATTTAGAAAATGTTGGAAGTCAAGTTATCTGATTATTTATATCTACAAAAGATTATTTCTTCTGAGTTTAAAACCTACAATCTTCTACACAGAAAGCATTATCTTACCACTAAATCAAAATCACTAAATCAAAATGTAATTCTCTTTACATGTACACTTTTTACCTAATTAATTTTACCCATCTAAGTTACACTTTATGTTCACTGTCGATATGTACTTAGGTCATGCTCCTAAAAAAGAAAAAGAGAGAAGGAGAAGAAAAATGATTGAAAAGGAAGGAGGAGATGAAAAAAAAATATATATATTAATTCAATTTGCCTCCTCCACACTCCATTTTAATTTTTTTTTAAAAGGTTAAAGAGGTAAATTTTCTCCTTCCTTTTTCATTCATAAACTTCTGGAGCGTGTAAAAGTAAATTAGATAATTGAAATGGAACTCAAATGGGTTTTCAAACCAAGAAACCGAACAAACTAAACAAAGGATAATATTATTTTTTTAATAAATATTAAAATCTAATTTCTTATATAATTTCTATATGTATATAAAATTAAGCTGCTCAAATCGAATTTTTTTTATTCATAAACAAATAATAAAATAAGATATATAGAAATAAAAGAGTGTTTGATTGGCAACATTAATAAAAATATCGGAACGACAGTCCAGGTACAAAGTTTTTGGATCAGAATCATTGGTTCCGATCTAAAGTTTTCATAGTTATTTTCTATTCATGATCTCTATTACGATTTACAAATGAATAAAAAATATATACTTTGAATCGGGACCAATAATCTCAATTATTCTAAAAATATTACAAATCAATCGCTCTTTCTATTTTCGTAACTCTTATTTTATTAATTTTTATAATAAAGAAATCTCCTGATCGTTTAAATTTTAAAATTGAAATTTAGAGTCGTAATATTAACCAATCGGTCGTTTCATATATATTGCAATAACAGTCCAAGTTAATTATGTGATTTTGAAGTTAAAGATAAAAAATGCTAAACAATCAATGACTAAACAGAACCTATGTTAACCGATACTTCATGCAGGACTCTCTGTACCTATATCGAAAACGTAACGGATACTGATATGTATCTGATACGTCAAGTGAATTATTTTAATATATTTGACTGGCCGTGGCCGACACGGCATAATACGTTCCAATATATTCTCGATATGCTCCGATACGTCCAGTCTTGGCCAATATCTGTTTTGGCTATTGCAGAATTTTGGTCCACAGTTTTGTGATCCGTAGACCGGTTAATGTGATGTTGAAGTCAGCACCATCTAGAAGGCCCAAACCCAATTCGGCAAAATCAAGATTAATCTAGAAATATGTATAATAGAGAGTAATCTAGAAAATACCAAACTAACTAGAATTAATTTGTAGAATCTAGAGTATTCCATTAGCTAGTATAAATAGGGACCCTTAGTCTTCATTTTGTATCAAGCAAATCAAGCAACTCCTCTTCTAGCTTAGAGTGAGTAGTGAGTGTGAGATAGTTGTGTAGAAGATATATATTGTAGTACTTCTCTCTTAGTGTTAGAAATAAATTTAATATTCAACATGTGAGTTTCCCGTGAGTCACTTAACACCACGGCAAAATGAATTGCGCTTAATGAAAATTGAACTTGAATTTGATTAGTTACCAACCAATGAACATATCACTGTACAAGTTCATCTTTATATATATATATATATATATAGAGAGAGAGAGAGAGAGATTGGCTAATGTAATAACGTTAGAACTTCGGCCGAAGTTCTAACGGGTCGTTTTTGCAATTTTAAAATCCAAACAACCGATCCGAACCGTTCAACATGTTCTCTATATTGAAATGTGCTTGGAGACCAAATTTTACATTTTTTGGAATTTTTTTGCTATTTATTAAGCCACTTTGAAAGTTTCTGATCCAACGGTGAACAGTAAAAAACAGTAAAATTTTCTGGACCACCGGATCAGAATTTTCAAAGTGCCTTAATAAATAGCAAAAAAATTCCAAAAAATGTAAAATTTGGTCTCCAAGCACATTTCAATATAGAGAACATGTTGAACGGTTCGGATCGGTTGTTTGAATTTTGAAATTGCAAAAACGACCCGTTAGAATTTCGGGCCGAAGTTCTAACGTTATTACATTAGCCAATCTCTATATATATATATATATATATATATAGAGGAGGGATCCACTTACAACAAATTTGAGTTACAACAAAGTTACAACATTCATTTTTTCATTTTTAAAGTCCAAATCGTCGATCCAACCGTTCAACATGATCTCCACAATAAAATGTACTTGCAGATCAAATTTTACATTTTTTTGAATTTTTGTACTATTTATTAAGTATTTTACAAAAAATAGCCATACTTAGACCATTGAATTTTGTACCCATCTTAATAAATAGTAAAAAAATTCAAAAAAATATAAAATTTGATCTGCAAGTACATTTTATTTAGATGATCATGTTGAACGGTTTGGATCGACGATTTGGACTTTGAAAATGAAAAAAATGAATG
Source organism: Carex parvula (assembly GCA_025461045.1). Lineage (NCBI taxonomy): Eukaryota > Viridiplantae > Streptophyta > Magnoliopsida > Poales > Cyperaceae > Carex > Carex parvula. Next base: position 10,044 of record JAJGRW010001175.1, on the reverse strand, counting down.
TTGTAACTTTGTTGTAACTCAAATTTGTTGTAAGTGGATCCCTCCTCATATATATATATATATATATATATGGGGCTGGCTACTATGCTTATATAAGCATATGTCCACATATGCTTATAACTCATTTTTGCGTTTTCAATGTTCAAATGGTCGATCCGACCGTTCATCTTGTTCTCCATATTAATATGTGCTTGGAGACCAAATTTTACATTTTTCTGAATTTTTTTATTATTTATTAAGCCACTTTGAAAATTGCTGATCTGGGTGAACAGTAAAAACAGTGTTTCCAAAATTCTGGACCATATGATCAGCAATTTTCAAAGTGGCTTAATAAATAGTAAAAAAATTCAGAAAAATGTAAAATTTGGTCTCCAAGCACATATTAATATGGAGAACAAGATGAACGGTCGGATCGACCATTTGAACATTAGAAACGCAAAAATGCTCATTTAAGCATATATGGGCATATGCTTATATAAGCATAATAGCCAAGCACTATATATATATATATAAAAAGATATGAGATACCTGATACCTCCATCCAACTTGATGATTCTTTTTTTTTTTGGGAATCTTAACAAAAGGTGAAGGTAAAAAACAAACAGAAGCAAAGATTATTCTACGTGTTTAATTTTCATTTAAATTGAACATGTACTTGGGTACTTTCTAAATTCTACAACATTATATCCACCGAATCAGATATTTTATTGGCCTTCCAAATTGTATATTTTTACAAGACAGATTGTCCGGTTATCTTGTACACATCAAACAATCACAGCCTTTTTTTGAAGTTTAGCAATCACAAACTTGAGAACTAAATCTATTCTAAGGCACATGAACTTCAATTTTTTTACCTCTTATTTACCTGTGCAAAAAATAGAGCCAATTTACTTTTGTTGAGAAACTTGCATCTTTTGGACTAAGCAATCAACACATAGCAAGTACTTTTGGCGCTTGTAAAATAATGATTAACCCCCTTTCACCATTGGATAAATAACCCCCAAAAATATTGAAGGATATAGTTCTATGATTACGACTGCTCCAAACACACAAATAGATGTGCTAATCCAATAAAATAAAATAATAATAATTAAGCCAAGGTAATGAATGGAAATTATAGAAGGTGGGGACATCTTACTAAATTGGTAGCCATAAATGAAAATTTCATGCCCTATGATATGGGCTCAAGTGGTTGTGGGCCCGCAATAATTTCTTGTTTTTTTCATCAGGCCCAGGACCTGTAAATCATTGGAGCGCTTTTCTCCTCTTTTGCACTCAATTGTATCGACTAAAATTTACAACTTTCTAAAGTTTTCTTTCTTCTTTATTAAACAAGTTGGACGTTATTGATGATAAATTGATTTGAATATCGACGATACTTTTCATAAACTCGAAGAAGATATAAAATAGAAAAAAAATATATAGCCAGCGAAAATTTCAAGATTTTTTTAACGGTACAAGTTCGCGTTAATTTTTTTTCTGTCGAAATAAGTGCCATAAAAATAGTCTGTGCAATTTATGTTTTAATGTTAAATCTGAAGTCAAATTCAATCTCTTTTTTTTTGTGAATGATATAATATAGTATAAGTCAGATTCCACAGTCGGATTCTAAAATTAAAGGTTTCTTTTGATAATTGTCAATATTTTGAAAATAGTACATTAGAAATGAATTTCAGCCCTCAAACAGAAACTCCATTGTTAGAAAAGGCATTAAATAGATTTAAATTTCATCGATTATCTTAGCAACCTTATAATAGAATTTTGAATTTTGAATTTAAATCTAATACTTTTGACAATACAAATCATGCGCATAAAATATTTATTGATTTGACACATCCTTTGCTTTTTATCAAAAGATTTAAAGTACATAATCGTCAGTATTGTTTTAACGACCTTAAAAATTACAATGATTTCGAGTTGTAAAAAAGATGATATGTGCGTCCATAATTTGATAGACAAATAGCATGCCTATTACAATTATTTTTACTATGGTATATTAGAAAAATAACAAACTTATGAAATTACTAGTATGGTGTCCGTGCGTTGCAACGGAGACATATTATGAGAGAACAAAATACTCTCATACAAAAATGACATATTTTCATTAAAAAAAACTCTTCAATTTAGACTAATTATCGGTATCAGCATCCGTACGAACATATGTTCGAATTTTTTAAAATGTACGAATACTGATTTTTATCTGTATTCGTATTTGCTTATGAAAATGAATATGTATCCGTATTGATAGGGTCATGTACCAAAGACCCTCATAAAACTGGTCTTGGACCAAGAATAGGCTGAGATTCGAACCCCTAAATGGGGCCAACCTAGGATCAAACAAAACAAACTCAAGATCCAGCAACGACCAGGCCCGACAAAGTTCAAACAGGGTCGGTTCTACAAAGCTTAACCAGGCTTTACTCGGCATTAACTGGACCTCATTCGACAAGGCCTGGTCGGGCCTCATTCGACGAGACTCCAGCCCGGATTCGGCCTGTGGCCACCATCTCGCATCCGTACGGTGCAAACGCGGTCTAGTAACCACCTTCTATACGAGCGTCACCGCTCCTATGCAAACTCCCTAACCATTCCTATGCGAACTGACCGACTGCTCTGACAACGCGGAATAACAGTTAGGGAACGAGCTATTTAAGGCAAGAAGCCCCATTGAATAGGGGCTGGCTTTTCCGACAACAAGCGAGGTATCATACATGATAGAGTTTGAATACCTCCTCACTACTCCAAGTTAGGAACCATTAATCCACCTTCTACATCTCGGCTTGTTTCCTCGAAACGGGACTAACCCAAATAAAAAACCTTCACATACGGCCTATCTCACCCGAGATAGGACGTATCACATATTAATATCCACATAATTTATATTTATATTTGTATTCGTTTTCACAAATTATTCGAATTTGTAATCGATTGGATAATATCTGATCTGTTTAATCCCTAGATAATGTTTGTTAAAATGTAGGGGTGCAAACGGATCGGATACAGATTGGATAGTGGTAAAATCATATTCGTATTTTTTTTATTTCGGATGCAGATACGACGGATATTAGACGGATACATACGAATCGGATATCGGATATCTATTGATATATACATAAATATTTTCATAATATATAGTAAAATATATGGTATTTATCTATTATTCGGATATGAATAATTAAAATTTAAAATTATATTCGTATCTGTATCTGCACGGATATTTGAATATCGGATATCTGTATCTAATTTTCAGATACGGATGCGGATACAGTTGGTTTGATCGCCCAATCTGTCCATATCGGTCGAGATTTCCTGTGATCAATCACAGCGTGTATTAATATTATAATAAACAACATATTTATTTCCATAATTTTTCATTTGCCCCTATTATTTTTCTTAATTTGGAAAATTCCTAAATCTAGAGGATTCAAATACTTTGAATGTAAATATATTTTTTATCACGACCTTCAATTTTTTTTTTTACCACAGATTGAATTGAGTTCAGTTTTGTTGCAACAGTTGTTGTGTTTATTCGATGACAGGAATGAGATCGTACTAAATATATATTACGCACATTTTGATATGTTTAGTTTTTTTCGTAATCAAGGCCTACAAATTATTTCAATAAATGGATAAAGTTAACTGTGTGTCTAGACTAGTGTTTTATTAGATGAATGGATAAAATGTAATATAGACTAATTAATTTATAGTTGGCCTTATCATCTTGTATAAGACGGACAATCAGATTTGTAAAGTTTAAAACGAATGCGTCACTCTTCCAAAATAATATAGCCTCTATTTAAATTTTATTTTAAGTTAATAAAGAAACTGTACTACGGTACATTCCGAATGGTATTAATTCAGGAATAATAACAATTATATATCCTGAGTTGGTATGTGAGCTAAATAACTTCTCGCTATTTACAATTGATAGTGTTTGATTAAGATCTAAAGATTTAAAGATCTAAGTTGGTTATTCTAACTTTAGTCTGATCTAATTTATTCACATTTGATTGAGATTTAAAGTTAAATCATGGTTTAAACCATTGCTTGTTTGGTTGGAGTATGTGGTTAATTCATGGTTTAAATTGATATTGTTAACAATATTTCAGGTATATATTTTGATAATGCAAATATTTTTCTAGATAGAGATGCTAATAAACCACATAGGGCAGAAAAATTAGAATTCTTACAGACAGATTATAACTACATTAACTCGATAGATATATCAGCAAGGCAACAATACAAAACAAAACAAAATGTACCAAGACTGGTACGACGTCAAACTTTTGGTATATATCAATTTCACAAGATTTGCATATTTTCACCTTGAAATAGTCAAATTAAATCAAGATAAACAATAATAATTTGAGCTGAATTTGTAGAATGATGTATATTCACTTAATTAGATAATTTGAGAGAATTTAGCAATTTTCTTATTAATTCCATTTGAACCAATCTTAGTATTTTAAGCCACAAGCGTGGACTAAACATTAAACCATCTTGATAGGTGCTTTAATTTTTTATGTTTTAGACCGACCTAAAGATTGACTTATGCCATCTTAATTCGGCTCAATTAAATCATATTTAGCGGTTTAATTGAGATCTAAACCCTTTATTCCATGATTTAGGCCTCAACCAAACATGACCCAATCAAATCATGAAATTTAAGATTAGTTTTATTTAGATTAGTGCATTTTGAATGATACAATTTAAACAATATTTTTACTACTTCAAATAGTGCAAAATCAATACTCTTCTCATGCCATTGGAGTTGGCACTTTTTTTAGTACTGTTGTTACACACTAATATTTTTATATTATTTTTTGAGGATTCAAATACACGCTTAAGATAATAATAAACCTAATTATTTTTATAACGCAAATTTTTTTTTTTAAATACTAGATTGTTTCAATTTTTAGCTGATACATTTGCAACATTAGAATGTCATGGTTTTTTGTTTTGGGTAGAACTTTTGTCCAAACGGTTTTGGACAAAGTCTCATCTAAAGTCTGACCTAAACCGTCCGATCTGCATCAAAATTCATATAAACATTTAGATTCAAGGAGCCATTTAAATTTATTAAGTTTTAAATTTGTTTGCACAAATCTGGTTTAAGCCTTTTTTTTTTAGTTTTTTCTTAAAAAAATCACGACAACACTATTTTATCATATGCAGAGGCATCAATCTATAATGAATGTGGGTCAATTGAATTGATCTCTATTTATTTTCAAAAAATTATACTTGTACATAATTTGTTTATATAATTTATAGTAAAATGCTATAAATACTATAAAATTGACACATAATAATATGAAATTTTTATATAATTAATTCTCATTCACATTGATCTTCGTAGATTGAAACTTTGACTCCCCTCTGACTATATTAATTAAACATAAAACATTCATATCTTTTTTCTCATAAAAAAATCTGAAATATTTTAAAAGAGAATTATAATAATGAATTAATAATATACCTTTTTCTACTTCCAAATTGAAATAAACCCTCTCGTAATTTGTAGCTCTGAAATGTGAAGGAATTTTGTTATACAAGAGAAGATTCCAGAAGGAAGAGACGGGAAGATGTCAGTAAACGAAAAAAAAAAGTTCTGGGGATAAGTGTGAGTGAAGCAGTGGACACCGACAGGTGAATGCACCTAAGAAAGCAACCAATGATACATGCAAGAATATTCCCTACGACCTGTACGATTTCGCCACGTGTAAGATGCTAGATCGGTACCGTTCAAAGTTGGATAATATCGGAAGGACAACTGGTGGAGGGGGTGATGCCACGTAGTTGATTCATACATATATTTTTCTCTCATTGGGGAGAGTCCCGAATATTAAAAGTGTGTGTGCTTAAGTTAAGAGGTCGAGCCGTCGAGGCGACTAATTGATTAGATTTTTCCTAAATAAAAAAAAAGACTAATTGATTAGATTCGGTTTCTACTTTCTACAAGGATTATATTAAGGTTTTTTGGGGATTAACATTGATTACTGGAATGATTAAGAGTACACTGGGAATAGATCTGTGGCGGTTACTTTGTGGACACTCGTGGGGATGCACTGCGAGTGTTATTAGGAACCTAAAAAAATAAATTGTACGTGTGGATCTGTGAGGTTTTATTGTTTTAGAAAAAAAAAAAAATGTGAACCATCAACAAAAGTGTATTTTTTTTCTTTTGACTTGTAAAATTTGCGGGGACCACATAACTAGAGCTAGGGATAAACTAAACCTTATTAATGAACTTAAGGATTTAAAATTATATACTAATGCATGCTAGAATTTAAAATTGGCAAGTGAGTGAAAAATTTAAAATATACATTGATTTTTAAAATTATACTATATAACGTCCAGTGATATCACAGGTTAAAAGTCAGTATCACTTAGCACGTGACTACGCTCGTGTACCGGTAAAAGATATTGTTATAAACTTCTCTTTGTCAACGCACGTTCTCGATAATCCAAATTGTTGGTCTTATAGCTAACTACGGAAACTGCAATCGAGTTGATGTTACAGAAATACTATGGAGAGAAGTGATTAGTGACATGAATATATAATGTTACCTTTAATCTTTCTAATTAAAGTAATTAAAGTATTTTTTTTTTTAAGCACAGTGGGTTGCTGATGGGTGAACAGGAAGAAATAAAATAATGCATGGGGCATCTCAATTCTTTGTAGTTTGTCTCATTTCTGGACAAGAAAGAGAGTCTCTTGGTTGCCACACAGTTCGCTGTCAAGAAACACAAACCTTGGAAAACTTAAAAAGCCAATACTTACCTTTTTCAGTACAAGTTTCTAAAATTAAATCGAGTTGATTTCTACTCGAAAGAAAAACTTCAATTCTACCTTGATTTATTTCTAAATTAAATCGAGTTGATTTCAAGTTGAAAAATAGTTAACTTATCGTTATGACTAATCTGAATTCCAATGAAATTTAAGTTCTAAGAATACTTAATTGTTAGTATTTATGTTTATTATTGTATTATCTTGTAAATAAATGTGTATAATATTCAATAATTTTCCTTTTTATATAAAATATATTTCATTACTATAGTTATATAATGAAATTAAAAAAAAAATGTTCATATCTAAAAATAGGAGCATCTTATGTTATATTAATAACTATATATTTCAAATTATGCAACATAATTTAGAATTGAGTTATTACTTGAGTTAAAAGTCTAATCAAACAAGTTGAGGTTGAACTAGATTCAAATCAATCACAACCATTCCCATCCCATCCAAATCCTTTTCATATTAGAAGATTCATTTACTGTCATTTAGAAGTAGCATCAGCGACAATTGATTGATACTTAAATTGCTTCACATATTAAAAAAAAAACAAATCTCAGTCTAATTTTGCAACTAAATCAGCTTATTTTAATTTATATTTAATATACAACACAAAAAAAAAAAAACAGATATTGTAATTACATAGGTTTTGGGTTAAATTCTGCATTTATTTTTTCTTAATTATGGGGCAATTTGTTATAACAAATCTAAAAGTTGGCAGTCATTTTTGACCACCTTTTTTTTTAATTTTTGTTTTTGTTTTATTCTCACTTGAAGGAACAGGGCACAGAGCACAGAGCACAGAGCACCGTCCATATGTAATATTTGGTTTCTTAAATTTGCTTTATATAAATGTGTTTTAATTATGCCTTATGCCCTGGCTGCCAATGATTGACCTAAATGTAAACAACATATTGTTTTGGCCTATTGCATGCATTTGCTTTCTTGGCTTGATTGTGCTCTTCACTTTACATAAAATAGCTAATTAACTTCACCCGCCGAAACACTTTCAAAAGGAAAAAAAAGTATAAAAACCAAAAAGGCTGTTCGCATTTACAATGAAGTACTTGTATTTATACTTGTATGCCCTGTGACAAGGTCTATATATACTTGCATGCCTGTGAATAATTAAGAGGGTGCATGGTCAATTGGTCATGATGCACTTGATATAATGTATTGGTTTAAATTTAGTAACTAGTATGGAGATGTTAATAGTGATAATGTAATTTCTATTGGTGTTTTAAAAGAATCGTATATGTGGCCTCATATGTATACATTAGAAGCATGCGCTACATATTCACTAACATACATACATACATACATACATACATACATACATACATACATACATATATATATAGAGTAAGGCTACGGTGCTTTGCAAAGTAAACACACCCCTTTACTTCGGGCCACTTTTTCAATTTGCAAAACTCAAACAACCGATCCGAACCATTCAACATGTTCTAAATATTGAAATGTGCTTGGAGACCAAATTTTATATTTTTTGGAATTTTTTACTATTTATTAAGCCACTTTGAAAAAGTCTGATCCGGTGGTCCAGAAAATTTTACTATTTTTTACTGTTCACCATTGGATCAGCGATTTTCAAAGTGGCTTAATAAATAGTAAAAAAATTCAAAAAAATGTAAAATTTGGTCTCCAAGCACATTTCAATATTTAAAACATGTTGAACGGTTCAGATCAGTTGTTTGAGTTTTGCAAATTGAAAAAGTAACCCGAAGTAAAAGTGACTGTTTACTTTGCAAAGCACCGTAGCCTTACTCATATATATATATATATATATATATATATATATAGAGTATGGCTAAATTGTTGCCGGCAGCATTCTGGCCAGTTGCTGCCGGGGGCAATTCGGTCATTTCCAGTGTTCAAACAACAAATCCGAACCGTTCAACGTGTTCTAAATATTAAAATCTACTTGGAGACCAAATTTTACATTTTTTTGGAATTTTTTTACTATTTATTAAGCCACTTTGAAAATTCCAGATCACATGGTCCAGAATTTTGGTGCACTGTTCACCCGAATTAGCCAATTTCAAAGTGGCCTAATAAATAGCTAAAAAATTCCAAAAAATGTAAAATTTGATCTCCAAGTAGATTTAATATTTATAACATATCTGTATAAAAAAATTTGTTGTTTGAACACCGGAAATGACCGAATTGCCCCCGGCAGCAGCTGGCCAGAATGCTGCCGGCAGCAATTTAGCCATACTCTATATATATATTAGTAAATGTTGGCTACATATTCACCAACATATATATAGAGGTTGGCTAATATCAAATGTTTGTTCCTGGATCGTGGTACAACCAATTGGTTCTCTAATTTTTAAAGTCCAAACGGTTGATTCAAACCGCTAGATGTGATCTTTATATTAAAATGTGCTTGGAGATCAAATTTTACATTTTTTAGAATTTTTTACTATTTATTAAGTCAGTTTTAAAATCGCTGATTTTAATAAACAGTGAAAAATTTCTAAATCATTGAAAACAACAATTTTAAAACTGTCTTAATAAAGAGTCCGGCTACTATACCACTAGTGTCATTCCAAACTAAATAACACCACATCTTAAACCATTGGATCTATTTTAATATTCGTACAAGACACTAGTGTCATTCTAACGCTATCTTGTACACGAATATTAAAGTAGATCCAATGGTTTAAGATGTTGTGTTATTTAGTTTGGAATGACACTAGTGGTATAGTAGCCGGACTCCTTAATAAATATTAAAAAAATTCAAAAAAATGTAAAATTTGATTTCCAAGCACATTTTAATACATATTGAATGTTGAACGGTTTGGATCGACTGTTTGAACTTTGAAAATATAAAAACCGAAGCGTTTGGTCCACGCTAGGAACAAACGTTTTGATATTAGACGATTTTGAACAAACGTTTTTACTACTTATTAAGATGGGTACAAAATTCAATGGTCTGAATATGACTATTTTTTGTAAAATAATTAATAAATAGTAAATAAATTAAAAAAAATGTAAAATTTGATCTGCAAGCACATTTTATTGTGGAGATAATTTTGAACGGTTTTGATCGACGATTTGAACTTTGAAAATGAAGAAAATGGTTGTTGTAACTTTGTTGTAACTTGATCCCTCCTCATATATATATTTAGAGGAGGGTTCAAATGCCTCCATTTTTCATGCCTCCGCCGTGCCTCCATTTTTAAAAACTTTAATAACTCAAAATTTAAAACTTAAAAGTCAAAATAAAA
>JAJGRW010001174.1:50144-74221 GCA_025461045.1 Carex parvula | reverse complement strand
ATTCTCCATGCCGTAAGTGGTTTTTATTTTACCTCTCTGCTGAAATGTGAAACTCGAAGAATAAAATAGTAAGGAAGAGAAGAAAATACACATCTTTATGAACTATCGGTAAAAATAAATTGACCCTTGATCATTTGTATAAGTTTCTTATAAACGGTAGTTATGTATAGATGGACGGAAAGTGACACCGATTTAATCTTAGTCGTCGATGAATTTGAGGTTGGTGAGATATGATGGGCTTTGATTTGTGTTAGGCTTCATTGGGTCCTTTTATACATCAAGCACTTGTACATGCCTATATATGAGGTTTACGTGTTGAAAGGCCTAAGAGGGCTGGGTTTAGGGCCCAATATAATAGGAGAGATCGTGACAAGAAACCAATTGTGAAATTAAGTGGTCCAACATGGTTTTTGGGCTACCTGTTTTTAAATAGTTAGTAAAAATGTGAGAATAGTATTGTAAAAATGTTTAAAACTATGAGATATCAGTTTTTTTCTAAATAGAGAATAGGCAAATAAACTACGGACATTGAATAGTTTAGTTCTCTCTCGGTGTCTCCCGTGCTCTTCTTTTCTTTTTGGTTAAAATTAACAATTGTGAGACAGCTGGAGGTTTATATTCGTGTGTTAATCATATTCATTTATTGCTAATGCATCAATAGAAATCCAAAAGCCCATCAAGAGAAATGATATCTCTAAGTCTCAGGTCTCCCACAAATAATGAAAGACATAAAATAAGGCTTGATCTAAATTAAATTCCCTAATTTTGTTTTTCGGGGTATTTTAGTACTGACGGAACAAAAATAAGATCCTTATTTTCATAATAAGTTCCATTTATATATATCGGTAAGCTAAATGAAATTTCAGAACAAAAAAACAAATATATAGAGCTGCAAAATGGATGCCACTAACAATTTGGAGGAGAGGACATTTGTTTTCTATTTTTGAAAACAAATATGACTAAATTTTCCATTTTTTTCTAGCATAGATATGATGAGGTTCTTTCCACGGAATCCGAGGAGGTCCCGATGGGCATCAGATCAAAGTCGGACCGATGGTCGGTCGGAGCTATCCAATCCACATAAAGATTCACACAGAAAATTTTAATTCGTGTGAATCAAGTGCGCATGAATCTTGACACTAATCAAAAGAATCTAACCGGACATCCGACTAAATTTGATCCGATGACAATTAGACCGCCCTCCACTACCTTTCAACAGCTCCCCATCCCCCACCCGAGCTTAGAGATGAGGATCTGAAGTTAATTCTAAGATTTGTAGTTCTTAATTTATCAGACTTCCATCAAAAGTTAAATCTTATGAAAGTAAGACAAGCTAAATCTTATTAAAGTAAGATAAAGCTAAAGCTTATTAAAGTAAGATCAAGATAAATCTCATTATATGGTGTTGTACTGATATTGGTTTTGGTCGTTGGTTCTAGGAATTTTCTTAGTGCGTTCAAAAGCCTCCAATAGTGCTTTCTTAGTGCAAAATGATTCACAATTCGAGTCCCATGTCCCAACTTTCATAGTCAGTCGTCTCCAGCCCGGTGTTCACAGGTACAATATAAAATATTTTGCTGCTGCAAGATGACAAATTGGCAATCATTTTTTGTGTGTAATAAGATAGAAGGGGTCAGGCTTCTAATACTATATTTTATTGATAAATTAGACATGGAATACAATCAAAAGAGCCAAAAAGCGTGAATCTTTCAATGAATTTTGAGCATAAAAATGGAGCTGATAACAATACCCACGTTACAGTATCCGCACTATATAACTACCATAACTATCTTGAGAACAGCAAAAAATTCCAGTACTTAATTTTTTTGTCAAGTATTAATACCTATGCAAGGAAGTATACATTGTTTTTAAAACGGGAATGAGAAGTAAAATCAGCAAGAAGCAAATTCAGATCATATCACGATTTTCAAACTTTAAGTTACATCAATGCAGAATAAATAAGAAAAGAAAAGGAAAAGAGTATCTAGCAATTATGAAAATCAAATGATTAAAAATGATTACTGCATATGCGATATGCTGTAGCTTTCTTCATACCGCCTAAAAACCGCATTTAAAAACATTAGTTGTATCAATTGTAACATTTGTTGCTATGAGAATGCGTGTTTAGATTCAGTATCTTAGATATTGATTTAATTTTATTATTTCAATACTATAAAATAGGTCCACGTTTCAAAAAGTCAATTTTTATTTTTATTTTTTATATCTGGATTTTTCTAATTTGTTGCTTTGAAAATATTTATCAATAACTACAAAACTTGTGATCCCAAGAACATGTGTCATGATTTATTGATTACTTACAATTATTTAGTAATATTAAAATTTTAGTCCCATTGCTACAAAAAGGTCCTACTTGCAATACTAACAAAGTAGATGTTCCATGGAAGAGTTTAATTGGAAAAAAAAAAAAAAAAAAACATTTCAGCGATTCTTTCCATAGAGTTTATATTCTTGATTCCTTTGGGTCAGTGATGTTTGTCAGTGTATAGACCATGACCAGAAAAAAACAAGGAGATAGACCATAAGAGACTAGGCATTTAATGTCAAGGTAGCGTGGAAAAGGGGCATGGTTTGAACCGAGGGAACGTGCTTGACCGGGTAAGAAATTACATTCTCTTCCATATCTCTTTCATGTCTCTTTCACATTAGAAATTATTGAGTTAATTTCTACCCGGTCAAGCACGTTCCCTCGGTACAAACCATGCCCCTTTTCCACGCTACCTTGACATTAAATGCCTAGTCTCTCATGGTCTATCTCCTTGTTTTTTTCTGTTCATGGTCTATACACTGACAAACATCACTGACCCAAAGGAATCAAGAATATAAACTCTATGGAAAGAATCGCTGAAATGTTTTTTTTTTTTTTTTTCCAATTAAACTCTTCCATGGAACAACCTCTACTTTGTTAGTATTGCAAGTAGGACCTTTTTGTAGCAATGGGTCTAAAATTTCAATATTACTAAATAACTGTAGGTAATCAATAAATCATGACACATGTTCTAGGGATCACAAGTTTTGTAGTGATTGATAAATATTTTCAAAGCAACAAATTAGAAAAATCTAGATATAAAAAATAAAAATTCACTTTTTGAAACGTGGACCTATTTTATAGTATTGAAATAATAAAATTAAATCAATATCTAAGACACTGAATCTAAACACGCATTCCCAGAGCAACAAATGTTACAATTGATATAACTAATGTTTTTAAATGCAATTTTCATGCGGTATGCAGAAAGCCACAGCGCATATGCAGCAATCATTTATTAATTATTTGATTTTCATAATTACTAGATACTCTTTTCCTTTTCTGTTCTTATTTATTCTGCATTGATGTAACATAAAGTTTGAAAATCGTGATATGATCTGAATTTGCTTCTTATTTTTAACAATGTGATGATTGAAATCATTTTTTGTGTAATAAGATAGAAAGGGGTCAGGCTTCTAATTCTATATTTTATTGATAAATTAGACATGGAATACAATCAAATGAGCCAAAAAAGCGTGAATTTTTCAATGAATTTTGAGCATAAAAATGGAATAAAAGTTACATCTATCATAATAGTACTTCACCAACTAACTCAAAAATAGAATAAAAATTGTCTTTAAAATTCAATTACATCTCTGTTCATAATATAAAAATTAGATGAAACGATTGCCTTAAATTGCAGCTCCATTTCGTAGCAATTTACAGAATTTAGAAAGCTTGAATCGTATTAAAAACATATATAAGCGACACGGTCTACTCTTTATTTTGAATTCTTCGGATTTATTATTGTGGACCATGCTATCCTGGAAATTTGCAAGTCATTTGCAGGTCAACACCAAAATAAATTGTATTAATAAAAGAAAAGTATTTCCAGATCAATAAATGTATGTAATTAACGCAATGTACTTAAATGTAATCATTGCAGCCGCAACCATACGAATATTGTGCCCTTTGTAGGGACCTTGAGTTTTGTAATCATTCTTGCTTTTAAAAGTAATCAAGAGCGAATAATTTATCGTTCATTTGTGTTAGTAATCAAAGTGAAAAAGCAAGCAATTAAACACATTACTAAAACAAAGAAAATTAAATAAAATAATTGGCCAGATAAACAGATGACAAATTGGCAATCTTGTTTTTGCGAAAATAAGAACGGACCAAGCTCCTAATGTTATATTTTAGGGAGCTGATAACAGTACCCGCACTATATAACTACCACAACTATCTGGAGAACCGCAAAAACTCCAGTATTGAATTTTTTTTGTCAAGTATTAATACCTATGCAAGGAAGAATTTATACCTATGCACATTATTTATATCCATGAGATGAATAATTTTTACGTAAATAATTATTTCTCCAACCAAATCTCCCAAATGTACCCGCACCATAACTACCTGTGGAGGACCACTCAAACGTACCCGCACCATAAATACACATTTTTAGAGGTGGGTATTTTTTTCTCCGTTCATTTTCGTCCATATTTCTGACAATTTATGAGAGGTTTGTCAAATCTAAAACCACAAACGTCTTTTACGCAATTTTCTCTTTCAAATGAGATTCACGATTACATACTTTCGGACTCATCGTCACAAAGTATTTATACCTCGTCGTGCAAGTATTTATACCTATACTTGCAAGTATTTTTTACATATGATACTGGATGACGTCTGAAAGTATTAATATCAAGTATACTGCAAGTATTTATACTTATGCACTGAAATATTTATACCTATGTGGTCAATTATTTTTGTTAGAGGAAGGATGACGTGGGATAATTGGGGAATGTTGATACAGTGATACGGGGTCCCCACAACTTCATTGGAGGAAGGTTGATGCGGGGACGATTGAGGAAATGAAAAAAGGAATGATCATAACAAGTTACGTATCAAAGTATTAATATCTTATATTTCAAGTGTTAATATCTTATCTTTATCTTTCAAGTATTTATATCTATGAAGGTTGAAACAAGGACCAGTATGGAGACTAAAAAAGGGGGGACTATATAGGCTGCAGACATTTTAGAATAATAATTAGTAGGACCATATAATTAGTGGAAACCATATAATATCTTTTAGAATAATAATTAGTGGGAAACATAGTACATAATTTCTCTAAATGGGTGCGGGATTTTGGGATACTAGAGTGTGGGTATTTAAATAATTATTCTATATTTTCTTGATAAATTAGAAATACGATACAATCAAACTGTATGAAAGGGAACAATGAGTATTGAGCATAAAAAAATAGAATAAATGTTACATTTATGATAATATTTAGAAAGCTGGGATTTCATCTCTTTGCATAATATGAAAATTAGAGCTCCATGTCATAGGAAAATACATAATTTAGAAAGCTGGGATTGGAATAAAAAGATAAGAGATGCGGTCTACTCAAGTCTTCGTCCGACAGGAAAACAAGAGCACATGTCTGCAAGAAATTCTGGAATTATTATTGTGGGCCCTGCTGGTCTAGAAATTGGCAAGTCATTTGCAGGTCAACACCAAGTACAAGTCTCTAGTCATTCTTCCTTTATCACATTCACATGTGTTAGTAATCAAAGTGGAAAAACACAAAAGACACAATACTATTATAAATAAATGTGATGGTCCTAACTCGCAATAGTAATCCTCATTCATTTTCTACTATCTCACTACTATTGTAATTCATAACCCATTATTATTAGAATTCATTTCTCCATTGATTATTTTAGATGGGTTTTCACTTACAATTTGTGGCCTATAAATAGAGGCTTTGTAATTTTGTATTACACACATGAGAAATATATGAATAAAGAAATTGCCTTCTTTTATGTGTTATCTCTTGTTTATTATTATTTGTGTTTATTTTATAACGCGTTATAAGGACGAGAGCTCTACAAGTTGAAGATTCGAGGTAACTTTGATATCTTCTATTTCAATCCATTTAAATAAACAATACTTCTAACAGAAGTAATTGCTAAATGTAATAAGTTATCAATTTATGTACATTTATTTTAAGATGTTTAATATGGTTCATATAATTTTATATGAACTGCATTTTTTTTTATAATTTAATCTTGCAGAAGAAGATTCATAGGATGTACAAAATTAATATAAGAAGCTTTCAAGAAATCTTCCTCAAGAAGATTTACATGATATACAAAATTTTATAATGAGGAGATTTCAATAAATTTTGTTGAAGAAGATTTCAACAAGGTTTATATAATGTGCAATTTTTATTCAATGATTTAATCTTCCTGACGAATATTTTAAGAAATATTAGGATCTACCTGAAGAAGATTTCAAAAAATATTAAGGTTGTGCTCCAGAAACAATGGCGTAGAGGAAGGGAGAAGAAAGGGAAGGGAGGGATCAACGCTAATTTCACTCTCGCCACACCCAGATTTGGGGGTGACAATTCTCACAACTTTTGTACAGCAAACTCATCATTTATCCCCTCCGCTCCCCTCTGTCTCCTATGTCACGAGCAACCCTAAGATTAAGATAAATAAGGGATCGGAAAAATTGCTTATGTAGTCACACATCATTGCGTAATGAAAGGCACAATAGTAAAAAGAGAAACATAATAGCTACTAAACCGTGAAAGAGAGAGAAGATAAATAAAGAAGAAGAAGACCTCCAGGCTCCATGGAAGAGGCGCAAAATTAATGTCTCTATATTTTAGCGGTTCAAAACACAACCAACAGAACAAGTTCGACTTCCTTATATCGGTACTAATGTATGATCCCATATCAGAGGATTATGAAATAGTTATATCGGTTAGAACATACGTTACCCTAAAATAAGTCAAATATCTTCTACGGTATGCAGTCACTGACCGATATCAGAAATTTGGGACTATTTACTATCGGTAAGGAAAGATAGAACCGATATAAGAAAATGACAATTTATTTACAAACTTGCCACCACAGCGTTGGTCTATCAACTTCAGACCAAAGTTAGTTTAAACCGAAAGAAAATGGGCGTTAGAAGATTCCATTTTGTAGTAGTGTGTTAGTAATAATCAAAGTGGAAATGCAAGCTATTAAACACATTACTAAAACCAAGAAAATCAAATAAAATAACAGGAAAGAAGAAGACAAATTGGCAATCTTATTTGTGAAAATAATACCGAATCAATCTCCTAATCTTATATTAATTGATTAACTAAAAATACGGTACAACCAAAGAGTATGAAAGTGAACAATGACTATTGAGCCTAAAAAATAGAATAATTGTCACATTTCTAATAATATTTGACCAACCAACTCAAAAGTAAAATATAAATTATCTCCAAATATCCGTTTTAATCTCTTGACATAATATGAAAATTAGAGCTCCATTTCATTGCAAATTACAGAATTTAGAAAACTGAAATTGGAATAAAAACATAAGAGATGTCGGCAAGAAATTCTAGTCACCATTGTACTTGTACTATGCATCTACCTATAGACTTCCACCCATTGATGGATTCAATGTATTTCTTTAAGACACTGTGATAGCACTGTCGGTTATTGCTTTATGACTTCCACCCATTCATATATAGTACTCTTTTTTGTTTTTTGTTCTTGGTTTTCAATGCATAGTTCCGTGGATTATTGAGATTAATTACAAGCCCAACCATGAAGCATGTCAAATTTCAATTTCCCCCTTGTACGCGTGTATCACGGGGTTTGAATTGATGTGGTTCGAGGGAAATACGTAATTTTAAAACTTTTGAGTGGTATACATAAATTATTCTTAATAAAAAAATTCGTTTGCTTTTTGTGGTTTAGTTTTAAATAGGCAGCAAATAACGTCAAATTAATTGTTGTATTATATTTTTAGATGTGCCAATATCATCCTATCAACATTTATTAAAAACGAACACTACAAAAGACTGGCACTTTTTGTTATGATAAAAATGACTTTTCGCGACGGAGTACCGTCATAACTGTGTTTTTTCTATTCGCGACGGTACTTTTCTCGACGGAGAACCGTCATAAATGCGCTTTTTCCCTCGCGATAAGTGCTTACTTTCTTATCGCTTACTTTGTTGTTGTGGAAAGTGATATAATTTGAAGTGCACATGAAGTGTCCGAAGGTTTCTCTATTTCACATGCATATTATTTTTACTTTAGTCAAATAACAAAAAAAAAAACTACGGCAACATATTTTTTCTTTATTTTCATCACACATCCTCTTAAATTACTATACTATTATACTAGCATAGTACTGTCACATGCATTCTCTAAAATCTTCTTCCAAGTGAACAAACATACAACATCAATCATAACATACAACACCAATCACAGTAACACAACACTCCGCCCAACCCTCCCTCTCTTTATTTTCTTTGGAAGCAGATAACAATACCCGAGCTACAATACCCACATTGTACCCGCACCATAACAACTATAACTACCATAATTATCTAGGGGGACCGCAAAAATTCAAGTACAAAATTTTTTTTTCTAAAGTTTTAATACATATGCAATGAAGTATTTATACCTATACACGGAAATATTTATACCTGTGAGGTGAACAATTTTTACGTAGATAATTGTCTCCCAAGCCAAATCTCCCAAACATATCCGCACCATAAATACCTGTAGGGGGCACTCAAACTACATGGGGAGACCAAACACGTTTTTAGAGGTGGATTTCTTTTCTCCGTTCAATCTCATCCATATTTCTGACGATCTGTGAGAAATTTTGCGACAACTTGGCAATCTTATTTTGTGAAAATAAGACCGGATCAAGCTCCTAGTCTTATATTAATTGATTAATTAAAAATACGATACAACCAAAAAGTATGAAAGTGAACAATGAGTATTGAGCCTAAAAAATAGAATAATTGTTACATTTCTCATAATATTTGACCAACCAACTCAAAAGTAAAATATAAATTATCTCCAAATATCCATTTTAATCTCTTTACATAATATGAAAATTAGAGCTCCATTTCATAGCAAATTCAAGAATTTAGAAAACTGAAATTGGAATAAAAACATAAGAGATGTCGGCAAGAAATTCTAGTCACCATTATACTTGTACTATGCATCTACCCAGAGACATCCACCCACTGATGGATTCAATGTTTTCCACCCAGAGACTTCCTCCCATTCATATATAGTACTCTTTTTTGTTTTTTGTTCTTGGTTTTCAATGCATAGTACTGTGGGTTATTGGGATTAATTATAAGCCCAACCATGAAGCATGTCAAATTTCAATTTCCCCCTTGGACGCGTTTATCAATGGTTTGAATTGATGTGATTCGAGGGAAATAGGTAATTTTGAAACTTTTGAGGGTATACATAAATTATTCTTAATAAAAAAATTCTTTTGCTTTTTGTGGTTTAGTTTTAAATAGGCAGCAAATAACGTCAATTTAATTGTTGTATTATATTTTTTAGATGTGCCAATATCATCCTATCAACATTTATTAAAAACGAAAGTGATATAATTTGAAGTGCACATGAAGTGTCCGAAGGTTTCTCTATTTCACATGCATATTATTTTTACTTTAGTCAAATCACAAAAAAAAAAAAAAAAAAAACTACGGCAACATACTTTTTTCTTTATTTTCATCACACATCCTCTTAAATTACTATACAAATTGAATATTCTTCCCCGATGCAACTATTTTGATTTTAATTAACAAAAAGTTTAAATTTGATTAGGATAGTATATATTTACCTCTTGGCTTCTCCGAAAGACAATACATCACTATTGTCTGACAGTATTTATTTATTATGGTATTTTACAAATAAATTTTCTTATAATATTCTCTACCATCAGAGTTATTGGATTTCCTATACCATAAATCAAATCATTATTGATTTGATAAATGAATATTAGTCAAAATACACAACAACTTCATTGAAAATGGTTGCTACTAAAATTACAAACAAAATTTGTGAAATTAAATAAGACCAAATATTTATGTTTTTAAATACACAATTGGATAGTTTTCACAGCATTTAACAAGGTAGTACATCAAATATATATATATATATATATATATATATATATATATATATATATATATATATATATAAATACTATTATCATTGAAGGTCCTACCAGCGCCCAAACCTGGCCTGTGGATGTCTTCTTGCAATGGGCCAAGGCTCACATGTAATGTTTTGTTCATATTTAAAATAAATGTCCCGTGATCTGCACAGAAATTTAATATTAACATAATGGCTCTTTTATAATATTATCACCTGCTTTGTGTACGGACATTGATGAATAAATGGTGGATAGTTTTCCCAGCATTTAACAAGGCAGTACAAGTTGATAAATAAATTATCTACCGTCAGTATTCTATTTCTCACCACAGTAGTAATTTTTTTTTCTTTTTGTTCATTTTAGTAAATATACCTCTAGTTTAAACTCAAGTACAAGATAACAATTAAAGGGTCATAACTCAATAAGATGTGAGAAAGTGACATAGCATGTGAAAGCATCATGCATAGGACATGCACACACAGTAGAAGACTTGACTAGAGCATGTTTTTTTTTCTTTGGATCTGTCCAAATCACATGCTGTGGGGACTAATAAATTTCCTACATAGTAAAGAATTCAGTCTTGCGGAATTTTCTTTGCCTATGATCTCTATTTTTATTTTTGAACAATAATATATTTTTGTTTTGAAAATTTTAACAACACAATATATATTGTCTAAATGCATGTGTTGGCAACTGATCATTTTGAACTCATGTATTCAAATATTTTAATAAAATACCGAATTATATTTTCTAAATACCAAAACAACTGACTAAATGCAAGGTTTCTGAACGCATGAGTTTATTTTGGTATTAAATTACAAAAAATACAACAATTTTTAGCAGTCTTAATGCATGAGTTTAGAATAAACAGTGAACACGTTGTGAAATTAAAAATAGCTGTTAAACCATTTAAAATAAAAATAATCATTTTTTGTAAAACGGGATATAAAAAAGTCAAAAAATGAATTCTTGTATTACTAGCTTAGTACTGTCACATGCATTCTTTAAAATCTTCTTCCAAGTGAACAAACATATAACATCAATCACAGTAACACCACACTCCACCCAACCCTCCCTCTCTTTATTTTCTTTGGAAGCTGATAACAATACCCGCGCTACAGTACACGCACTGTACCCGCATCACAACAACCATAAGTAACCAAAACTATCTGGGGGGACCGCAAAAACTCCAACACAAATTTTTTTCTAAAGTATTAATACATATGCAATGAACTATTTATACCTATGAACGGAAGTATTTATACTTGTGAGGTGAACAATTTTTACGTAGATAATTGTCTCCTGAAATCAAATCTCTCAAACGTACCTACACCATGAATACCTGTAGGAGGCACTCAAACTACATGAGAAGACCATACACGTTTTTAGAGGTGGATTTTTTTTCTCCGTTCAATCTCATCCATATTTCTGACTATCTTTGAGTAATTTTGTGACAAATTGGCAATCTTATTTTGGGAAAATAAGACCGGATCAAGCTCCTAATCTTACATTAATTGATCAATTAAAAATATGATACAACCAAAAAGTATGAAAGTGAACAATGAGTATTGAGCATAAAAAATAGAATAAATGTTACCTTTCTAATAATATTTGACCAACCAACTCAAAAGTAAAATAAAAATTATCTCCAAATATCCGCTTTAATCTCTTTACATAATATGAAAATTAGAGCTTCATTTCATAGCAAATTACTGAATTTAGAAAACTGGAATTGAAATAAAAACACAAGAGATGCGGTCTACTCAGGTCTTCGTCCGACAGAAAAACAAGAGCACACATGTCCGCAAGAAATTCTAGTCACCATTATACTTGTACTATGCAACTACCTAGAGATTTCCATCCATTGATGGAATCAATGTATTGCTTTAAGACTTCCACCCAGAGACTTTCACCCATTCATATATAGTACTCTTTTTTGTTTTTTGTTCTTGGTTTTCAATGCATTGTACTGTGGGTTATTGGGATTAAATACAAGCCCAACCATGAAGCATGTCAAATTTCAATTTCCCACTTGTACGCGTGTATCACGGGGTTTGAATTGATGTGGTTTGAGATAAATACGTAATTTTGAAACTTTTGACAGGTATACATAAATTATTCTTAATAAAAAAATTCGTTTGCTTTTTGTGATTTTCTTTAAAATAGGCAGCCAATAACGTCAATTTAATTGTTGTATTATATTTTTTAGATGTGCCAATATCATCCTATCAACATTTTTTAAAAATGAAAGTGATATAATTTGAAGTGCACATGAAGTGTCCGAAGGTTTCTCTATTTCACATGCATATTTTTTTTACTTTAGTCAAATCACAAACAAACAAACAAAAAAAACTACGGCAACATACTTTTTTCTTTATTTTCATCACACATCCTCTTAAATTATTATACAAACGGAATATGCTTCCCCGATGCAACTATTTTGATTTTAATTAACAAAAGGTTTAAATTTGATTAGGATAGTATATATTTACCTCTTGGCTTCTCCGAAAGACAACATCACTGTTGTCTGACAGTATTTATTTATTATGGTATTTTACAAATAAATTTTCTTATAATATTCTCTACCATCAGAGTTATTGGATTTCCTATACCATAAATCAAACCATTATTGATTTGATAAAATGAATATCAGTCAAAATACACAACAACTTCTTTGAAAATGTTGCTACTAAAATTACAAACAAAATTTGTGAAATCAAATAAGACCAAATATTTATGTTTTTGAATACACAATTGGATAGTTTTCACAGCATTTAACAAGGTAGTACATCAAATATATCTTCTTGCAATGGGCCAAGGCACACATGTAATGTTTTGTTCATATTTATAATAAATGTCCCGTGATCTGCACAGAAATTTAATATTTCCATAATGGCTCTTTTAATATATATCATCAACTGCTATGTGTACGGACATTGATGAATAAATGGTGGATAGTTTTCCATCATTTAAGAAGGCAGTACAAGTTAATCAATATTCCCAAAATCTTTCAATTAAATTATCTACCGTCAGTATTCTACTTCTCACCACAACACCACCGTAGTAATTTTTTTTTCTTTGTGCTCATTTTAGTAAATATACGTCAAGTTTAAACTCAAGTACAAGATAACAATTAAAGGGTCATAACTCAATAAGATGTGAGAAAGTGACATAGCATGTGAAAAGCATCATGCATAGGACATGCACACACAGTAGAAGACTTGACTAGAGCATATTTGTTTTTTTTCTTTGGATCTGTCCAAATCACATGCTGTGGGGACTAATAATTCTCCTACAAAGTAAAGAATTCAGTCTTGTGGAATTTTCTTTGCCTATGATCTCTATTTTTATTTTTGAACAATAATATATTTTTGTTTTGAAAATTTTAACAACACAATATATATTGTCTAAATGCATGTGTTGGCAACTGATCATTTTGAACTCATGTATTCAAATATTTTAATAAAATACCGAATTATATTTTCTAAATACCAAAACAACTGACTAAATGCAAGGTTTCTGAACGCATGCATTTAGCTACAGATCAATTGTTTGTTTTGGTATTAAATTACAAAAAATACAACAATTTTTAGCAGTCTTAATGCATGCATGAGTTTAGAATAAACAGTGAACACGTTGTGAAATTAAAAATAGCTGTTAAACCATTTAAAATCAAAATAATAATTTTTTGTAAAACGGGATATAAAAAAGTCAAAAAATGAATTCTTGTATTGCAAGCTTAGTACTGTCACATGCATTCTTTAAAATCTTCTTCCAAGTGAACAAACATATAACATCAATCACAGTAACACAACACTCCGCCCAACCCTCCCTCTCTTTATTTTCTTTGGAAGCTGATAACAATACCCGCGCTACAGTACACACATTGTACCCGCACCATAACAACCATAACTACCATAACTATCTGGGGGACCGCAAAAACTCCAGCACAAATTTTTTTTTCTAAAGTATTAATACATATGCAATGAACTATTTATACCTATGCACGGAAGTATTTATACTTGTGAGGTGAACAATTTTTACGTAGATAATTGTCTCCCGAATCAAATCTCTCAAACGTACCTGCACCATAAATACCTATAGGGGGCACTCGAACTACATGGGAAGACCATACACGTTTTTAGAGGTGGATTTTTTTTCTCCGTTCAATCTCATCCATATTTCTAACAATTTTTGAGTAATTTTGTGACAAATTGGCAATCTTATTTTGTGAATAAGACCGGATCAAGCTCCTAATCTTATATTATTTGATTACTTAAAAATACAATACCACCAAAAAGTATGAAAGTGAACAATGAGTATTGAGCATAAAAAAATAGAATAAATGTTACATTTCTGATAATATTTGATCAACCAACTCAAAGTAAAATAAAAATTATCTCCAAATATCTGTTTTAATCTCTTTACATAATATGAAAGTTAGAGCTCCATTTCATAGCAAATTACAAAATTTAGAAAACTGGGATTGGAATAAAAACATAAGAGATACGGTCTACTCAAGTCTTTGTCCGACAGGAAAACAAGACCACACATGTCCGCATGATAATTTCTTTATTTACCCAGAAATAATTTTGAACTGGCATCAATAACTTAGATTCAAAACATTTTTATTTTTAGCTAGTAACACACAAATAATTAGTTTAAATTTTCTTACAGCTGAAAAAAATCCCGATTGAAAAATATTAATTTGAGTTATTTGTCAGTCTTTCTAGTAAATTTAATTTTATCGTATTTGATCTATATATTTTCGAAGAAATATAAAAATATTTTGATATTTTAATAGAAAAATAAAAAAATCATAAAAGTTTCTAATTAAATAAAAAAAAAATGCAAATCTGACAATTTCGGCCACAGAAACACTGTTTCAAATGTCAAATCAAAGAAAAAATTATTATGTACTAACCGTCGAGAATCTCGACGGTCTGGACATTTTTATAATTTGCACAAAATCGTGTGCATTTCTATTAATTTTTATTTCATGTTAGATATTAATAAAAATCTCAGCGATCTTGTCCTTGCGGAAAATTTGCAAATCATTTGCAGGTCAACACCAAATACAGTTCTGTAATCATTCTTGCTTTTAACATTAATCAATAATCTCAATAAAATCCATCTACGTGATTATAAGAATTGTACTAGATGGATAAGTCGGATATGAATATTTTTTTCATCCATTTAATTATTAGAAAAGGACATGGATTTCAAATAATACACTAGTAATTATGCATATGAACTAATTTCATTCACATAATGGTGTTTGTGTGCGTGCATGTGCGTATAATCTATTTCGCATTCATTTTTACTCATAACCCTATAAATTTATATGTTTAATTGATGATTGTGCTGAACTTCCGTGCTATATATTTAATGCAACGACTCAAGAGGAAACATTTTGAGGTCAACTTCTTTCAAACCATACATCTCCCTTTCATTATAAGAAGAGCACTCAGTGAGAGAGTAACCCATGACACTCATAACATAAATCATGGAAACCCTGCTCACTATTCACCTCCTCTTAAGTATCTTAACCTTATCCTCCTTTTCTCTCGCTGCCATAGTACCCACTAGTAAAACTGATCTATCAGCACTTCTCTCCTTCAAGTCCCAAATACATGATGACCCATTTGGAGTCCTCTCCTCATGGAATGAGTCACTGCACCACTGTCAATGGCAAGGGATCATGTGCGGCCGGCACCATCCTGATAGAGTGACGGCTCTCGTTCTCGACTCCAAACAATTGTCAGGTTATATATCTCCATCCCTAGCAAACCTCACGTTCCTCCAAAGGATGAGTCTCTCTGATAACCAGTTGAGAGGAAGCATCCCGGTAGAGATCGGATACTTGGGTAGGCTACGTTTTCTCAACTTGAGTGTTAATATACTTGATAGTAGCATTCCATCTACTCTAAGTAACAATTCAAATCTGGAAGTTATTTCTTTGAGAAATAGTAATCTCCATGGAACCATCCCATCTAACTTAGCGCAATGCAAAGAACTTCAAAATATCAATCTGGGGAATAACTTCCTCACAGGAGGAATACCGTTGGAATTTGGCCTCTTCCCACAGCTCCAAATATTAGCACTGTATGGCAATAATCTCACAGGATCCATCCCACCTTCCTTAGGTAACCTTACCAAACTATCACTTCTCTATCTTAACCAAAATAGCATTAGTGGTCACATCCCGTCTGGCTTGGGAAACCTTACTGACTTACTGCAACTTAGTCTTTACAAAAATAAATTATATGGTTCCATCCCACATTCCTTAGGTCACCTTACAAAACTATCACTTCTCTATCTTGACCAAAATAGCATTAGTGGCAACATCCCGTCTGGCTTGGGAAACCTTACTAACTTACTGAAACTTAGTCTTTACAAAAATAAATTATATGGTTCCATCCCACATTCCTTAGGTAATCTTGAAAGTTTAACAGATATTGATCTTAAAGAAAATATGTTAAGTGAATTCATCCCTGATGAACTGGGGAAGCTTCAAAATCTCCAATTTTTTGGGGTTTATGATAACAACATTTCAGGTGAAATACCACACTCCCTTTACAACCTCTCAGCATTGTCCACTATGGAACTTAGTAATAACCAGCTTGATGGAACTCTCCCTTTTGATATGTGCAATGCTTTACCAAACTTGAAATATCTAGCCCTATTTGACAATCAACTCAAAGGACAGATCCCACCATCCATATCCAATTGTTCTGCTCTTATTGATGTTGAATTATATTATAATACTTCACTGGCGTGATACCATCTGGCTTTGGAGCCTTACAAGATCTTCAGAATGTCCTTTTGTCGGATAATCAACTAGAAGTCAAGAGACCACGTGACTGGAGTTTCATGGATGCTTTGACCAATTGTACTTTGTTAGAAGAATTAGATCTTTCAAACAACCAACTACAAGGAGTTTTACCTAGTTCTATAACAAATCTTTCTACTAGTCTTCTTGTACTCTCACTGGATAATAACCCAATTTCAGGAAGTATACCAGCAGAGATCGGAAAACTCAATAACTTAAACAACCTTGTCCTAAGCCAAATGTTTCTTAGTGGCACCATTCCGGTAGAAATTGGTAATCTTTTCAAATTGGAGAAGTTAGATCTGAGCAGTAACATGATTTCGGGTCAAATTCCATCAACTTTTGGGAACCTCACCAAACTGACCAAACTCTTTCTAGATAATAATGCATTAGAAGGGAGTATGCCACCAGAGTTAAGTAGCATGAAATACTTAGAACTCTTGGCTATTTCAAATAATAAGTTGGTAGGTGAAATTCCCAAAGAAATCTTGGGTCTTCCTTCTCTTTCCATTAGTTTGGACTTGTCAAACAATTATCTAACTGGCATCTTGTCACCAGAAATTGGTAACTTGAAAAACCTACAATCAATTCGTCTCTCGAATAACAAGTTGAGTGGAGAGATTCCTAGCACAATTGATGGATGCCAGGTACTTCAAGCCCTTTATCTTGATAGCAATCTGTTCCGAGGAACAATTCCAACCAGATTGAGCAATCTAAAAGGGCTGCAAAACCTTGATGTCTCTATCAACTTGCTCTCTGGTCAAGTCCCTGAATTCTTGGGTACACTGAAATTGCAATATTTGAATATTTCTTTCAATAATTTCGAGGGGGAATTACCAAAAGAAGGCATTTTCAAGAATGCCAGTGGTCTAGATGTAAGAGGAAATCCAAAGCTTTGTGGTGGAGTACCTCAAATGCATTTGTCACATTGCATCTCACAGTCTTCCACACAGAGACATCACTCTCGACGAAACATAGTGCTCATAAGTTCCATTGTTGGTTCTTTTATTTGCATAATTGCAATCATTTGCTTGTTAGTGATTTATTATACTAGAAACAAACCTCGAAACAAACCACAATCTGATAAAGCTTTGAAATATGGCTTAGAGCCTGTTTCATACACTGACCTTCTTAGAGCTACTGAAAATTTCTCCCCGAATAATCTAATTGGAAGAGGTTCATTTGGAGAAGTTTACAAAGCCGTTATGAGCTTTGAGAATGTGACAACCGTTGCGGTGAAGGTGCTAAACCTTGAGAAA
Organism: Carex parvula; assembly: GCA_025461045.1. Lineage (NCBI taxonomy): Eukaryota > Viridiplantae > Streptophyta > Magnoliopsida > Poales > Cyperaceae > Carex > Carex parvula. Next base: position 56,154 of record JAJGRW010001174.1, on the reverse strand, counting down.
CACAGTGCTTCTAGAAGTTTTTCTCTGAATGTGAGGCATTAAAAAATGTGAGACACAGGAACCTTATAAAAGTGCTGAGTTTGTGCTCTAGCATAGACTACCAAGGTAATGATTTCAAGGCTTTGGTTTTTGAGTTCATGCCAAATGGTAGCTTGGCCACATGGTTGCATCCAAATGCATGTACAGATGGGCCATTTAGAAGCCTCAGCTTCTCCCAGAGGTTGAACATTGCATTTGATGTGGCGGCAGCCGTAGATTATCTCCATTACCATTTACCTGCACCAATCGTGCATTGTGATCTCAAACCTAGTAATGTACTTTTGGATGATGATATGACTGCACACGTGAGTGATTTTGGATTAGCAAGGTTTTTGATTCGACCTGATACCATGCCTTCTCAATCAATGTCGAGCACCGGTGGAATCAAAGGTTCTATTGGCTACATTCCTCCAGGTATATATAGCGGAGATTCTTATTTAATCAGTACTTTTTTTAGTATGTCCTTGCAGCGAAAATTATTCATAGACTTTGTTAAGGTTCAAGGAAAAGTTTGGCCAAGTTTGTTCCACTAGCGAGGCTGAAGGAAAAAATATATATTGCCTCATTTATACTGACATGATTGAGACTTAATTTTGTTATCTATGTATACTTCTTTAATTTACCGTGTTGGGCTGTACAATTTGAAAAAAAATACACAAATATATGCACAATCATGTGAGCCCAAGTTTAAAAAAACCATGATTGAGACTCAATTTTGGTTATCTATCTATACTTCTTTAATTTGTTAATAGGTTGAGTCGTAGGTCACTATGTTTCTGTACTAAATTTAGGGCTGTAACTATTAACTTTTCATTGTCTAGAGTATGGGATGGGTGGTCGGCCATCGGTAGAAGGAGATGTCTACAGTTACGGTGTTCTTCTGCTTGAGTTGTTCACTGGAGTAAGTCCAACCGATGAGAGAATTAGAGATGGTTTGAGCCTTCAGAAGCAAGTTGAGATGGCTTTCCCCCGACCAAGTCATGGACATAGTCGACCCCAAATTATTCTCTGAAACTGATGGAGAACACAATCTGTATGCACCTGAAAATGTCTATAGTTGTTTGGTTCAGTGATTCAATGCGGGCTTATGTGCTCCAAAGAGTCTCCAAAAGAACGCATTTCTATCAAAGATGTTACCAAGGAGTTGAACTCAGCACGAACAAAGGTGCTTAGGCCATAGAGACAGAAAAAAAGGATCAAAAGAGAAGAAGAAGGGCTCCAATAATAAATATGTATTATTAGTAAAATTTGGATAACTGTTATGGTAATTTATGGTGTTGTAGTATATATGTTGTAATAACGAATATTATTTCTTTCTATTAACAAATTGGGGTGGGGGCGGGGGGTGGGGGGGTGGGGAATACTTAGAATAGTCTAAGTATTTCAATTGAAAGACGTTTGATATGCACTCAATTAAATAAGAATATTGTAATGTGTGAATTGCATTTGTGCTACATATTTATATATTGGAGTATTCTCTTAGGATATAGTACATCTAATGTTAATGATCTCTTATAGTGTTCCACACAATCATCTTAATGGTAATTAAATATATGCAGAATAATGACAACACATTTAAAAAAAAAATAGATTTAAATAGGCTAATGGCACAGCCTAACAAAAAAAAAAGAAAATAAAAAGAAAAAACAATCGATATTTCTATTAAACATGTGTAGTACAAAAAGATCAGTGATAAGAACCTAATATTAAATAAGCCTCCATATCAAGGACTAATTCCTAGAGCAACACATAAACCGATGAGAAAAGAAAAACATAAGAGGAATAACAAAAAAGAATCAAATTTACATGTAAACAATTTCTGGCATCTTGATCTAAAGGCCTTCATTGCAGTTGCCATCATCACTGCCTCATCAAAATGGACACTCCAGTTAAACAGTACCCATGGCTCGCTATCAGAATCCTTGTAACATTAATAAAGAAATGAGTAAAAAATTGCAGAAAAACATTATATTGGCTCCATAATTCAAAACAATAACAAAAACTTACTAAAAAAATATCATAATTCAACTATTGCAAATTAAATTGAAAATATATAAAAATTCAAACCCCACTTAAGATAAAACTTATGGATTTTCATTTAGAATTTCAATTTTCCAATTTTATTTTAGTTTTATTTTTTTCCCTTTTATAGTTTGTAATTTTTGACATCTCTGACCGTATTAATGGAATCTAGAGCCTCCATCAACCTGTTAATTTAAATCTTCTGAAGTAACTTAAAATTTGAGTTTCAATTCAGATCGTTTGTTTTAATTTGAATTGAATCAGATTCTAATTGGATGGTCCGAATTCCAAGCTCAAAAATTATTCAAAAACCGTGGCGAATCTGTGTGGGGATGCACCTACTCTCTTGGAGTCTGGATCCTCTGCATTACCTCACCGTTTGTGTTTTAATACAAACCGTCTGATCATAATTTGGATCAATCTGGTCCAAACTTTTAGTGCACATGGATCATTTAAGATTCTTGCTAATATGTAATGAATGGATCAGATTCGAACCCAAAATAATAATGTATTTTAGGTGATACGAATTTGTTTCTCTTCTATGACAGTGGGCCAGTGGACTGACTGAGAATCAAGGCCCAATAAAGATTCTCAAATCTTAAAACACAACGCTAACAAAGAAACCTAAAAACTAAAATACAAGCTGGTTGCTGTCACGTGATTGTCACGTGGAGATTGTAATAACAGTCAAAAGGATGTCTTATTGTAGTCAAACAAAAGGCACCACGGTTCAACAACAAAGATACTCTTTGATGTTAAATTGATTGATAAAACTACATATACATAATAACAGTCAAAATTCTAATGTAGCTGATTCAAGACTCTTTAATTTTTTTTATATATTATTTAGATGTTATTTTTTACTCTATGTAAATAGTAATTTATTTTAATTATCCCAATTTTATTCACATCCGTATTTGTATCCGTCTGACATTTAAAAAGAAATAATATTGGAATTTACAGAAGTTTTTATTATGAAGGTATAATTAGAAAGCTCATAGTAATAAATATTTTAATAATTACATGCTAATTGAGTAACAAATCCTAGGTGTTTAATAATTACATGCTAATTGAGTAACAAATCCTAGGTGTTTAATAATTACATGCTAATTGAGTGAGTCACGAACTACCTCTAACATACATCATAGAAACACAAGTTATTAAAATTATATAATCACTATGAATGGCTAAAAAAAATTATGCTAAACTGAAGTTTTGTTGTTGGTAGGCCTTCTTATGAAAGCAATAATAAGTATTTTTTTTGACCCAATTCATTGTTTATTGGAACAATTGCATGCATAATTGACCATACAAAAATATTTAAGTACCGTGCATTCATGCGTACTTTATGTAAAAGGAGAAATATTTCATAGCCATGTGCCTCCACATGAAACAAACGGAATTAATTGATCTTCGTTTATTTTTAAAACTATTATGGGTCAAAAAAAATTTATGTGATTGACTCCATTCACGTTGACCTTCTAACTTGAAAATCTGATTTCACCACTGCTTATAGCCTTTTACTTATGGAAATTTCACCATTATCAACAAATATGTAAAGCTTATGGACAAGGGATAGCTATTGGTATTTGTTTGGAGTACACACAACACGTTGTCAAAATATGACACTTAACATGTCATAGTGATTAATATTACAAGTGATAAATAACACATCTTTTGAATGAATGAGCATACTTGTTTTTGTGATTAAGGTGTCATGACATTTATAAATTTGGCATGCTTATTTTCTATATACTTGACAACATTTTCAATCATATGATACCTAAATGTGATAAGAAAAAAATTTATTATCTCCCAATTCTAATCTTTAGTTCTCACTAAACCAAAAAGTGGAGAAAACTATATTACTTATTCTTTAATTACATTTTCCAATAATATCAAAAGACATAAATTAGTTATTGTAAGTTAATTTTGAACAAATTTTCAATGTAAAACAAATTCACCATTACCAAAAAAAATAAAAATAAATAGTTCACATGACAAAATTAATAACATCATCGGAGATCGTTTGTCCAGGCGCCCACAATATTAACAGTACGTGATCACCATTGATGTTCATGAGAACCAAATCGAAGGCCGTGTTGTAGGGTTCATAACCCGTGTTGTCAAACAACATCGAGTGCAAAGTCTACAACATTTTTTGCCATGTAAATAAGTTTATTCAATGACTTATGATTAATTAGCATATGATAGATGATTAATCAGTTCATCCATAAATAGAAAAATGAAAAAAAAATTGAACGAAACTGATTTTATTTTTGCTAAATATTTTTTCAGTCTTTTTATGAATGTAAAAACACTATTTACTTCAGATTAGAAATGCAGGGTATTTAGGAGGTAAAAAATGTAAAAAATTGCAAAAATGACCTTCATTTATTTTATTTACAAAATCTGTTTATTATGAAAGATAAATGCTTTATACCTTTTGGCAATTTGAGATGCAAAAATCAGATAAAATATATTCAATAGAAATGATAAAGCAGAAAGAAAAATTGAAAATTCCAATAGAAAATAAGAAATTTCCAATGAGCTTTCTTTATTTCATGAACTCGAGTATATTTGGGGTTACAACACTTTGGGGTTATTTCTACTGATTTTCACTGCACAACCTCCCAATTAAGGAATCAATTGTGTATTAAACTAATGGGAGAGAAGTAGTATCCCAACTACAAAAGTAATTTCAAATTACTGATTTTCAATACCCAATTTAAAATTTATTGATAACCATCATGTAAAATTTAACACTAATATACTTCTGATTTTAATGTTAAATTTTTTTGGGCACTTTCGGTTGTGTTAGATTCGATCTGCTAATTGTTTATGGTCTTGTGTTATTATTATTTAATTACCAATAGTTAAAAATCAGTGCAAGGTTAGATGTAAATTTTTAAACTCACCGTTGTAAACCAAAAATGAGGGTAATAGGCTGAAGAACTTCTGTTAAATGTAATCATAAGGGAGCTTTCTATTAAATTAACCCTTATCTATTAAGAATACATTAATTACAGTTATGGGTACGCTACCAGCTATATATTCGCACAAGCAAGCACATGTGACAAATAGACTCCTAAAATATAAAAAAAAACAAGGTTGAAAGTGCAAAATTATGGTACTATGCATAGCGCACATGGTCCATACTATGGATATTTTCGTTTTTCAAAATTCAAACAGTCGATCTGAACCATTCAAAGTAATCACCATATCAAAACGTACCTGGAGACTAAATTTTACATTTTTAGAATTTTTTACTATTTTATTTAGATAGGTAGAAAACCACTACTTTTAAATGGTCCAGAATTTAGATCAAGTGATTTTCTACCTATTTAAAAAATAGTAAAAAAAATCTAAAAAAATGTAAAAATTTGATCTGCAAGTATACAAAAAATTGATACTGCAGAAACTGGTATTTGGTCTGCAAGTATTTTCTACTTTTTAGGTCTTGGTTTTCTTTAAATACATTTTATTTAGTGGAAAAATTGATCCGTAGTACGACCAATCTGCGCTATGCATAGTACACAAAAATAATGTATTTAAATAGAAAAATAAAAACATAAAAACCAAAGACCTGAGACTGAGGTGCATTGGCCAGTGCCATCTGTTGTTGCTGAAACGGTACCAATGCTGCTGCTGTTGCTGTTGAACTTGCATCGACTGCTGCAAATACATCTGGTACATTTGCTGGTAATACATCTTTGTTGTTGCAACTGCTGTTGCTTCTGCAACGAGTGTTGCTAGGCGAGGAATGATTCGACTGCAAATGGTTTGGCTGTAACTGCTGTTGCTGTAACTGTAAGCAATAGTACATCTGTTGTAGTTGGTGCTGGTTGTGTTGCCACATCTGAGATGGACACACTTGCCCTGATTGTACGCCTCATTCTATCATTTTTTTTGTTAATTCAACTGGATTCAATTTATATGAGGGGTTTTA
>JAJGRW010001174.1:0-43097 GCA_025461045.1 Carex parvula | reverse complement strand
GAATTATATTGGGAGCATTTTCCGTGTATAGATTGGTCACCGTCAATACATAAAGATTTCCGTGTACTAGATTTACTAGCTTCTTTGTTAATTAAATCTTACTTTTCTAACCATACATCTCCCTTTAACTATAGAAGAGCTGCACTCTGTGAGAGAGAGAACCCACTGCCTTCATTACACAAATCATGGAACTTTGTTTATAGCGTGCTCACTATTCACCTCCTCTCAAGGTCTCTTAATCTTATCCTCGTTTTCTCTCGCTGCCATAGTAACCACTAGTAAAACTGATCGATCAGCACTTCTCTCCTTCAAGTCCCAAATACTTGACGACCCATTTGGAGTCCTCTCCTCATGGAACTGAGTCACTGGCACCCACTGTCAATGGCAAGGGATCATTGTGTGGCCGGCACCATCCAGATAGAGTGACTGCTCTCGTTCTTGACTCCAAACAATTGTCAGGTAATATATCTTCCATCTCTAGCAAACCTCACATTTCTCCAAAGGATGAGTCTCTCTGATAACCAGCTGAGAGGAAGTATCCCAGTAGAGATTGGAAACTTGGGTAGGCTACGTTTTCTCAACTTGAGTAGGAATTTTCTGGATGGTAGCATTCCATCTACTCTAAGTAACTGTTCAAATCTGGAAGTTATTTATTGAGAGATAATAATCTCCATGGAACCATCCCATCTAACTTAGCGCAATGCAAAGAATTGAAAAAAATCAATCTGAGGAATAACATTCTCACAGGAGCATACCATTGGAATTCGGCCTCTTCCCACAGCTCCAAATAGTAGCACTGTATGGCAATAATCTCACAGGACCATTCCACCTTCCTTGGTAACCTTACCAAACTATCACTTCTCTATCTTTACAAAAATAGCATTAGTGGTCACAGCCCGTCTGGTTTGGGTAATCTTCAAAGTTTAACAGAAATTGATATTTCCGAAAATAGGTTAAGTGGATTCATTCCTGATGAACTCGGGAATACTTACAAACCTCCAGTTGTTTGTGGTTATGATAACAACATTTCAGGTGAAATCCTACACACTCCCTTTACAACCTCTCAGCAGTGTCTATTATGAGCTTGGTTTTAACCAGCTTGATGGAACTCTCCCTTCCCATATGTGCAATGCTTTACCAAACTTGAAACATCTAGGCCTATATCACAATCAAATCAAAGGACGGATCCCACCATCCATATCCAATTGTTCTGCTCTTGTTGATGTTGAATTAGATATTAATTACTTCAGTGGCGTGATACCATCTAGTTTTGGTGCCTTAAAAAATCTTCAAACAGTTGGGATTTATTCAAATCAACTAGAAGCCAAGAGACCACATGATTGGATTTTCATGGATGCTTTGACCAATTGTACTTTGTTAGAATATTTGGATCTTGGATATAACCAACTACAAGGAGTTTTGCCTAGTTCTATAACAAATCTTTCTACTAGTCTTCTTGAACTCTCACTGTCTCGTAACCCAATTTCAGGAAGCATACCAGCAGAGATCCGAAAACTCAATAACTTAAACATCCTTGACCTAAGCGGAATGTTTCTCAGTGGAAGCATTCCGGTAGAAATTGGTAATCATTTCAAACTGGGAGCATTATATCTGGATTATAACATGATTTCAGGTCAAATCCCAGCAACTTTTGCCAGCCTCACCAAAATGACAGAGCTATATCTACAAAATAATGCATTAGAAGGGAGTATACCACCAGAATTAAGTAGCATGAAAATCTTAGAACTCCTGAATATTGCAAAAAATAAGTTGGTAGGTGAAATTCCCAAAGAAATCATGGGTCTTCCTGATCTTTCCATTAGTTTGGACTTGTCACACAATTATCTAAAAGGCATATTGTCACCAGAAATTGGTAACTTCAAAAACCTACAATCAATTCGTCTCTCGAATAACAAGTTGAATGGAGAGATTCCTAGCACAATTGATGGATGCCAGGTACTTCAAGCCCTTTATCTTGATAGCAATATGTTCCAAGGAACAATTCCAACCAGATTGAGCAATCTAAAAGGGTTGCAAAACCTTGATGTCTCTAACAACTTGCTCTCTGGTCAAGTTCCTGAATTCCTGGGTACAATGAACTTGCAATATTTGAATATTTCATTCAATAATTTCGAGGGGGAATTACCAAAAGAAGGCATTTTCAAGAATGCCAGTGGTCTAGATGTAAGAGGAAATCCAAAGCTTTGTGGTGGAGTACCTCAAATGCATTTGTCACATTGCATCTCAAATCCTTCCACACAGAGACATCACTCTCGACGAAACATGGTGCTCATAAGTTCCATTGTTGGTTCTTTTATTTGCATAATTGCAATCATTTGTTTGTTAGTGATTTATTATACTAGAAACAACCCTCGAAACAAACCACAATCTGATAAAGCTTTGAAATATGGGTTAGAGCCTGTTTCATACACTGACCTTCTTAGAGCTACTGAAAATTTCTCCCCGAATAATCTAATTGGAAGAGGTTCGTTTGGAGAAGTTTACAAAGCCGTTATGAGCTTCGAGAATGTGACAACCGTTGCGGTGAAGGTGCTAAACCTTGAGAAACACAGTGCTTCTAGAAGTTTCTTCTCTGAATGTGAGGCATTAAAAAATGTGAGACACCGGAACCTTATAAAAGTGCTGAGTTCGTGCTCTAGCATAGACTACCAAGGTAATGATTTCAAGGCTTTGGTTTTTGAGTTCATGCCAAATGGTAGCTTGGCCACATGGTTGCATCCAAATGCATGTACAGATGGGCCATTCAGAAGCCTCAGCTTCACCCAGAGGTTGAACATTGCATTTGATGTGGCGGCAGCCGTAGATTATCTCCATTACCATTTACCTGCACCAATCGTGCATTGTGATCTCAAACCTAGTAATGTACTTTTGGATGATGATATGACTGCACATGTGAGTGATTTTGGATTAGCAAGGTTTTTGGTTCGACCTGATACCATGCCTTCTCAATCAATGTCGAGCACCGGTGGAATCAAAGGTTCTATTGGCTACATTCCTCCAGGTATATATAGCGGGATTCTTATTTAATAAGTACTTTTTTTAGTATGTCCCTGCAACAAAAATTATTCATAGACTTTGTTAAGTTTAAGGAAAAGTTTGGCCAAGTTTGTTCCACTAGCGGGGCTGAAGGAAAAATATATGTTGGCTCATTTATACTGACATGTTTGAGACTTAGTTTTGTTATCTATGTATACTTCTTTAATTTACCGTGTTGGGCTATACAATTTGAAAAAAATACACAAATATATGCACGATCATGTGAGCCCAAGTTTAAAAAACTAGGTTAATTATACATATGTTAATAGGTTGAGTCGTAGGTCACTATGTTTCTGTACTAAATTTAGGGCTGTAACTGTTAACTTTTCATTGTCTAGAGTATGGAATGGGTGGTCGGCCATCGGTAGAAGGAGATGTCTACAGTTACGGTGTTCTTCTACTTGAGTTGTTCACTGGAGTAAGTCCAACCGATGAGAGAATCCGAGATGGTTTGAGCCTTCAGAAGCAAGTTGAGATGGCTTTCCCCGACCAAGTCATGGACATAGTCGACCCCAAATTATTCTCTAAAACTGATGGAGAAGACAATCTGTATGCACCTGAAAATGTCTATAGTTGTTTGGTTTCAGTAATTCAATGCGGGCTTATGTGCTCCAAAGAGTCTCCAAAAGAACGCATTTCTATCAAAGATGTTACCAAGGAGTTGAACTCAGCACGAACAAAGGTGCTTAGGCCATAGAGACAGAAAAACAAAGGATCAAAAGAGAAGAAGAAGGGCTGCACTAATAAATATGTATATTCAGTAAAATTTGGATAGCTGTTGTGGTAATTTATGGTGTTGTAGTATATAAGTTGTAATTAAGTTGTAATAACGAATGTTATTTCTTTCTATTAACAAATTGGGGGGGGGGGGGGGGGGGGGGGGGGGGGGGGGGGGGGGGGGGGGGGGGGGGGGCGGGGTGGGGAATAGTCTAAGTATTTCAATTGAAAGACGTTTGATATGCACTCAATTAAATAAGAATATCGTAATGTGTGAATTGCATTTGTGCTGCATATTTATATATTGGAGTATTCTCTTAGGCCATAGTAACATCTAATGTTAATGATCTCATATAGTGTTTCCACACAAATCATCTTAATGTTAATTAAAAAAATGCAAAATAATGACAACACATTTAAAAAAAAGTAGGATTTAAACAAGCTAATGCAAGCCTAACAAAAAAAAAAAAAAAAAAAACATTGATATTTCTTTTAAACCTGTGTAGTACAAAAAAATCAGAGAACAAGAACCTGAAAATTAATAAGCCTCCATATCAAGGACTAATTCCTAGACAACAACATAAACCGATGAAAAAGAAAAAAATAAGAGGAATAACAAAAAAGAATCAAAATTTACATGTAAACAATTCTGGCACTTGATCTAAAGGCCTTCATTGCAGTTGCCAGCATCACTGCCTCATCAAAATGGACATCTCCAGTTAAACAGTACCCATGCTCGCTATCAGAATCCTTGTAACATTAATAAAGAAATGAGTAAACATTGCAAAAAAACATTATATTGGCTCCATAATTCAAAACGTTAACAAAAACTTACTAAAAAATATCATAATTCAACTATTGCAAATTAAATTGAAAATATATAAAAATTCAAGCCCCACTAAAGATAAAACTTATGGATTTTCATTTAGAATTTCAATTTTCCAATTTTATTTTAGTTTTATTTTTTTCCCTTTAATATTTTGTAATTTTTGACATCTCTGACCGTATTAATGGAATCTAGAGCCTCCATCAACCTGTTAATTTAAATCTTCTGAAGTATCTTAAAACTTGAGTTTCAATTCAGATGGTTTGTTGTAATTTGAATTGAATCAGATTCTAATTGGATGGTCCAAATTCCAAGCTCAAAAATCATTCAAAAACCGTGGCGAATCTGTGTGGGGATGCACCTACTCTCTTCGACTCTGGATCCTCTGCATTACCTCACCGTTTGTGTTTTAATACAAACCGTCTGATCATAATTCGGATCAGTCCGGTCCAAACTTTTAGTGCACATGGATCATTTAAGATATTCTTGCTAATATGTAATGAACGGATCAGATTCAAACCGAAAAAAATAATGTATTTTAGGTGATATGAATTTATTTCTCCTCTATGACAGTGGGACGGTGGCCTTACTGAGAATCAAGGCCCAATAAAGATTCTCAAATCTTAAAACATAACGCTTCCGAAGAAACCTAAAAACTAAAATGCAAGCTGGTTGCTGTCACTTGATTGTCACGTGGAGATTGTAATAACAGTCAAAAGGATATCTTATTGTAGTCAAACAAAAGGCACCACGATTCAACAACAAAGATACTCTTTTGTTTTTAAATTGATTGATAAAACTACATATACATAATAACAGTCAAAATTCTAATGCAGCTGTTTCAAGACTCTTTAATTTTTTTTAGATATTATTTAGATGTTATTTTTTACTCTAATGTAAATTAGTAATTTATTTTTAATTATCCAAATTTTATTTACATTCGTATTTGTATCCGTCTGACATTTAAAAAGAAATAAATATTGGAATTTACAAAAGTTTTTATTATGAGAAGGTATAATTAGAAAGCTCATAGTAATAAATATTTTAATAATTACATGCTAATTGAGTGAGTCTCGAACTACACCTCTAACATACATGATAGAAACACAAGTTTATTAAAATTATATAATCACTATGAATGCATGGCTCCAAAAAAAATATGCTAAACTGAAGTTTTGTTGTTGGTAGGCCTTCTTATGAAAGCAATAATAAGTATTTTTTGGCCCAATTCATTGTTTATTGGAACAATTGCATGCATAATTGACCATACAAAAATATTTAAGTACCGTGCATTCGTGCGTACTTTATGTAAAATGAGAAATATTTCATAGCCATGTGCCTCCACATGAAACAAACGGAATTAATTGATCTTCGTTTATTTTTAAAACTATTATACTTGTATCTTATTTATATATAATTTAAAGTCAATATTATGGGTACTATAATATTGCCTCTCTTTGTAGCAAGAAAAGTTTATGTGATTGACTCCATTCACGTTTGACCTTCTAACTTGAAAATCTGATTTCGCCACTGCTTATAGCCTTTTACTTGTGGAAATTTCACCACTATCAACAAATATGTAAGAGCTTATGGACAAGGGATAGCTATTGGTATTTGTTTGGAGTACACACAACACGTTGTCAAAATATGACACTTAACATGTCATATGATTAATATGATAAAATAAGACATCTTTTGAATGAATGAGCTTACTTTTTTTGTGATAAGTTTTTTTTTGTGATTAAGGTGTCATGACATTTATAAAATTGGCATGCTTATTTTCTATATACTTGACAACATTTTCAATCATATGATACCTAAATGTGATCAGAAACAAAAATTATTATCTTCCAATTCTAATCTTTAGTTCTCACTAAACCAAAAAGTGGAGAAAACTAAATATTACTTATTCTTTAATTACATTTTCCAATAATATCAAAAGACATAAATTAGTTATTCTAAGTTAATTTTGAACAAATTTATCAATGTAAAACAAATTCACCATTACAAAAAAAAAAAAAAAAAACAGTGCACATGACGAAATTGATAACGTCATCGGAGATCGTTTGTCCAGACGCCCACAATATTTAACAGTACGTGATCATGATTGACGTTCATGAGAACCAAATCGAAGGCTGTGTTGTAGGGTTCATAAACCCGAGTTGTCAAACAACATCGAGTGCAAAGTCTACAACATTTTTTGCCATGTTAATAAGTTTATTCAATGACTTATTATTAATTAGCATAATGATAGATGATCAATCAGTTCATCCATAAAATAGAAAAATGAAAAAAAAGAATTGAACAAAACTGATTTTATATTTTTGCTAAATATTTTTTTTATTTTTTTTATGAATGTAAAAACACTATTTACTTCAGATTAGAAATGCAGGTTATTTAGGAGGGAAAAAATGTAAAAAATTGCAAAAAGGACCTTTATTTTATTTTATTTACAAAATCTGCCTATTATGAAAGATAAATGCTTTATATTTTTGGCAATTTGAGATTAAAAAATCAGATAAAATATATCCAACAGAATTGATAAAGCAAGAAATAAAAATTGAAAATTCCAATAGAAAATAAGAAATTTTCCAATTGAGATTTCTTTATTTCATGAACTGAGTACATTTGGGGATACAACACTATTTGCGGTTTATTTCTACAGATTCTAACTGCAGAAGCTCTCAATTAAGGAATCAATTGTGTATTAAACTAATTGGGAGAGAAGTACTATCCCAACTACAAAAGTAATTTCAAATTACTGATTTTCAATACCCAATTTAAAATTTAACACTAAGATACTTCTGATATTTTAATGTTAAATTTTTATGGGCACTTTCGGTTGTGTTAGATTCGATCTAATAATTGTTTATGTCTTGTGTTATTATTATTTAATTACCAATAGTTAAAAATCAGATGCAAGGATATTACAAACTCAGCACAAATCTGGGTAAATATCTTAACAGAGCAGTTTTCGCTTCATGCAGCGCACAAAGCATATGCAATGCTGTTTTGATTCTATAGCCTGTGCGCTGTACAAAGTCAGAACTGCAATGTTAGAAAGTGCAAATTGACACAACTTTTAAATAACACTGCAATTTGTTAAATCATCTCCAAAACAAATAATATAATTCATAAAAATAAAAGAAGCCACTGATTGCCTCACATATCCAGTTCAAAATAAAGATTATTTGATAGGAGTTGACGGATGCGAATATGCTACCTGCTCTTTATCCTGAAAACAATTGAAAGAACATAAAATTCATACAAAATTTGATTTAACTCAAGTGCTGTTGCCCATAAATATAATTTAAATTATAAACCTGAGGATCTCCTTTCCTTAGTTAGACTGCTTGTTGTTTGCAAATTGGCTATGGTACTATGCATAGCGCACATTGGTCCTTACTATGGATCAATATTTTCGTTTTTAAAATTCAAACCGTCGATCTGAACCATTCAAAATAATCACCATATGAAAATGTACCTAGAGACTAAATTTTACATTTTTAGAATTTTTTTACTATTTTTTTTAGATAGGTAGAAAATCACTACTTTCAAATGGTCCAGAATTTTTAGATCAAGTGATTTTCTACCTATTTAAAAAATAGTAAACAAAATCTAAAAAAATGTAAAATTTGATCTGCAAGTACATTTTCATATGAAAATCATGTTGAATGGTTAAGATTGACTGTTTTGGACATTGCAAGTGGAAAAATTGATCCGTAGTACGGACCAATCTGCGCTATGCATAGCACACAAAAAAAATGTATTTAAATAAAAAAACAATAAACAACATAAAAACCAAAGACCTGAGACTGAGGTGCATTGGCCAGTGCCATCTGTTGTTGCTGAAACTGGTACCAGTGCTGCTGCTGTTGCTGTTGAACTTGCATCGACTGCTGCAAATACATCTGGTACATTTGCTGGTAATACATCATTTGTTGCTGCAACTGCTGTTGCTTCTGCTGCAACGAATTGTTGCTAGGCGAGGAATGATTCGACTGCAAATGGTTTTGCTGTAACTGCTGTTGCTGTAACTGTAAGCAATAGTACATCTGTTGTAGTTGGTGCTGGTTGTGTTGCCACATCTGAGATGGACACACTTGCCCTGATTGTACGCCTCCATTCTATCATTTTTTTTGTTCATTCAACTGGATTCAATTTATATGAGGGGTTTTTAACCAAAAAAATAATAAATAAAGGGGAGAAGAAACCATTGGTTGCTGGTATTTTGAAAATTACGAACATCCATTACTAGCATAAGCATTCCCTAAACCCTAAACCCTAGAGGTAAAATTCTAACTCTAATCACTTATCTAATGAGAACATAATATAGTTTTCAGAAAAAAAGGATCAGGGAGACTTGTCGAAGGAAAAATAATTTAGATGTAAATTTTTAAATTCACCGTTGTAAACTGAAAAATGAGGGTAATAGGCTGAAGAACTTCTGTTAAATGTAATCATAAGGGAGCTTTTCTATTAAATTAACCCTTATCTATTAAAGAATACATGTAATTTTACAGTTATGGGTACGCTACGAGCTATATATTCACACAAGCAAGCACATGTGACAAATAGACTCTTAAAATATGAAAAAAACAAGGTTGAAAGTGCAAAATGCACAAAAACACTAACCAAAGATTGTGCCAAGGCTCCTGTAGGAAATATCTGGTATGGCGGTTGTGATCGGCATCGGGTTATTAGATCTGTTCGGGTGTGGATTCAAAACGGGTAGATTTTGACCCGATTCCACTTCTGACTTTGAGCATTTGCCTTGAATTGGGCTAGCAGGCCTAATTGGGCTTATTTGAAAAGACTCGTTAGCTTTCGGGTCTATAGTTTCAGATTCTGGATTTGCTCTTACCGGATGAATAGTTTTCTCAGCATCACTACTATGATCAATACCATTATTGGTATTAAAAATATTCTCAGGCATAGGAACAACAAAGTTGGTTTTTGATTCGGGATTTTGAGTTTTTGGCAGTACTATTGATTCCCAATTCGGTTGCAAAATCACCACCTTTTGTCCTAATATGGCCTCATTTTTCTCTGATTTTGCTCTTTAATTTATTGCTAGTGGAATCAGTTAGGTGGAATGCATTTCGTGATTCCTTTGGAAAAAGTACGCAGTGACGGGCCCACACCTTTCTGATTTGTGCCGGTTTTCCATAAAGGTCTACAAACTATACACAAAAATAAGATTATCTCAATTATGAGTGTAAGGATATGGTACTTTAAAAACCGTGCATTGATCGGTACTATGGATTCATATTTTCGTTTTCAAAGTCCAAACAGTCGATCCGAACCGTTCACTATTACTTTCATAATGAAAATGTACTTGGAGATCAAATTTTACATTTTTTTAGAATTTTTTTACCAGTTTTTTAAATAAGTAGAAATCACCTATTTTGAAAATTATGGACCATTCAAAAGTAGTGATTTTAAACCTATCTAAAAAAATAGTATGAAAATTCTAAAAAAAAAAAAAAGTAAAATCCGGTCTTCAACTAAATTTTCATATGAAGATCATATGAAAACAGAGATATGAATCCATAGTACGGGCCAATTTGCGCTTTGTAAAGTACCATAGCCTCACTCCTCAATTATTGTTTAAACAAAAGAATAATCAGCTAATTGGATATTTAAAAAAAAGAGAAAATTTCGTATGTGCCCATTCAAACTTTCAAAATAGCCAATTTCCCCATGAATATATCATAATAGCCAATATCCCCATATAAACTTAACTTTCTTTTCTTTTATCCCCTTTTTTATTTTATATTTTATTTAATTATTTTAAGAATTTTATTGACCAATATAACCTTTTATTAAAATGGAGTGTTCTTTTATTGAACAAGAGCTAAAACTGGAAAGGCTTCATCTTCCTTGATCGTTTCATTTCACCTTCTCTCTTTTCCTCTCCTCTCTTCTCATGGGTTCAATAAAATTGTACCTATCTGAGCTCTCTCTTCATGTGAGCTAAGACCATCAGCACGAGCCCCCATTATAGATCTCTCTCGCATCTCCTGTTGTTTCTCTGAAACGAAAGGTTTTCATAATATGTTATTTTTGTTTGGATTTTATCAATTGAGCTCAGCTGCATTTGATTTGTACCACAAATTCCATTAATATAGAACATTTTATTTTTTTGATAAACTAATATAGAACATTTTCAAGGCAAGATATTTCAACAAATAACGCGATCATCCCATAGTAAAATAACTCACAACTTTTTTATTAAATTAAGCATCCCATCGAAATTAGCTCATCGAATCTGCACAAAAATACTATGATATGAGTTTCTAGCTTTCTTATCAAGCTATTTGCCTTAAATTATACAAACCTTTAACATAGACAAGATAATTGCTATTATTGGGATGACAGCATAATCACAAAACAAAAAGCTAGCAGTTTACGCAAGGAAAAGAGCAACTCACAAAATTGAAAACGAACGTATAACAATAAATTCTGAAACAAAAGAAAGCCAATAGCCGAGATATCCAAACCAAATGAAAAATAGCAATAATCACCCTTTTAATTTAGTTTAAACCACACAAATTGGGATTTTATATGAAAGAACCATGAATCGCCCATTTACATTGAAGCAAATGATTCTTCATTAGCTAGCTAGCTAGATTGTTAATTGCAGGCCTGTAAAAATCTGACACATGGTTAGTTAATCATTGTTTGTTATGTACTATCAATTATTATAGCACACAACATTGTATTAAAAAAGGAAATCTAGTAAAAGTGGCATATAAAAACATTGACCGGTTAGCACATCAAACAGATACTTGTCAGACTTTCAAGTTCCCAATCAATTTAACTATGCCTTAAAGCTGTGCCAGATTAAAAGTAAAAGTAATTTGTGCAAATTGTGTCAAATTAGAGATAAGCACTCATCAATGGCGTCACTATCTTTCACCCGGCAGCTCGATGTTGCCAAGACACAGACTTTCATTTCAGTGAAACAACAGGAGATGCGAGAGAGATCTATGCTCGAGGTGCCTTTGCTGGGCTCGTGATGACAACTTCTTAAACAATGTAATGATACAGAGAGCAATTTAGAGTGCTACAGTTTAGAGAGAGAGAGAATAGAGCTCAAAGGAGAGTGTTTTTTCATTTCTTGATTGTCTTTCTTAGACGCTATATGCCTTCAAAAAGTTCTGTTAAGTTTCTAACTACTGGTTTTGACTTTTGACCGATCACTAATCCTATAATCTGTTACAATTGTAACTGGCAACTGATTCTATGTATTACTCTAAATACTTCTGTCTCAGCTCACACGAGGTCAGAGTTTAGATAGGTAATAATTTATTGAACCCATGAGAAGAGAGGAGAGGAGAAGAAATAAGGTGAAGGGATCAGCTGATCAAGGAAGGAAGATGAAACGTTCCTGTTTTAGCTATTGTTCAATCACTGTTAGAGTTTAATGGACAACTCCATTTTAATAAATGGGTATATTGGTCAATACAATTCTGAAAATAATTAAATAAAAGATAAAATAAATGAAAGGGGATAGAAGAAAGAAAGTTAAGTTTATATGGGGATATTAGCTATTATGATGTAGGCATGGGGAAATTGGCTATTTTAAAAGTTTCAATGGGCACACTGGAAATTTCCCTAAAAAAAAATAGGGCACTCACATAAAAAAACAACATAAAGGTGTAGATTCATCAGTTGGAGGTTCTATCACATTAGATATTATCGAATCTAAAATCGGTATCTGACTGGTCCCACCATGAATCATCTCAAATTGAATCAACCCCTACAAGTTTCAAATTACTCAGAAAAATTTACAGATGCAAATATAGTAATAATTTATTTAAAGTTATACAGAACTTTGATTAGAGAATTGCATGGCATTTGTTTAATCCCCCTAAGAAAGACTTCTCTAGCTGCATCCCTGCTACCAGTTGCCTATAAAAACAAAAATTTGCGAGAAATATAATTCAGAACAGATAGTAAAAGAGCAAACTTAAAATGAACTGATTAAAGGGGATTAATTATAATATCATACCTCTGATTTATTTTATAATTTTAATTATAATTATTTTCCATTGTGGAGGCATGATCGGGGCATACAGTTTGCAAAGCAGCTGAATCCTCACAATTAAATAAATTTTTTGTATCATACCGCAAATGTGATTGTGCAAAGTTAATGTAAAGACTTGAAGCAACTTCAACATTCTTTTCCACTACAGCATATTCAATTTCATTCTCATATAACTCGAAAGCATCCTTGATATTTCCCTGATATAAATAAAAAATAATGAAAATAAGTAAAAGAAAATTAAAAAATAAAATAAAACAGCAATGAAGAGAAGTTCTTGGCACAGTAACACAAGGCTTGAAAACATCTTTACTTCTTGGTCAAATAAAAAAAAATAGAGGGAATAGAGGGAATTAAGAGAGCAGATATGGAAGAATAGGAGAATAGTGTAATATTTTCAAACCGGACAGAGTTACATTAAAAATAGTAAAAAGAAAAGAAAATATTTAAAGATAATTGAAAAATTAAAAAAACATAATTGGAAAATTGTTGACTCAGCCAGACTTGGTCAGACTCGCCCAGACTCAGCCAGACTTGGCCAGACTCGACAAGAATTGGGTTGACTCGGGTTGACTTGGCCGAGTCAAAGACTTTTCATCCGAGTTTTGCTCAAAAAATCGCACAAGCGCGAGACTCGGGTGAAACTCAAACCGGACACGGCCGATACTGAGTTGACTCGGCCGAGTTTTCAAACCATGGGTTTACTAATACTAAATAAGGTTATAAAAGTCTAGGACTTAATAGCATATTTAGCCATTATAAAAGTAAAAAGTTGGATCAATATAAATCAATAAATTTAATCTGGTACTACCGGCAAAGAATGCTCGACTTCTCTGATCAATGAAACTAATGCATCAAAATCCGTGCTTGCATTATCCAGCATTTCTCTCAGCTTTTCTACAGTATAAACTGAAAAGAAGAAATTTAAGAAGTACACTAAATATTCAATCATGTATGCTAATTTATCATCTTTTCGAATACTTGTACGTCTTCTATAATTCATATAATGAACAGCTTTCATATATATGTCATGTATATAAAAGATCATGAGATTGGATCCATGTTTTACTGAAAAATTAAAATTTGTAACAGTGTATATTAAACTATGATAAATAATCAAATAGTACTAATTTGCTTCAAATTTCGTAGGCAAGCTTAATATATGCCAAACAAAGTGTCCGTAATTTTTTTAATTTTTTAAAAACCATTATCTGATTGTCAGGTGAAGGCATTTATAAGGGATTCTAATAGGTTAATACATATCATGTCAGGTCAAGTGAAGTATCACATTTGATCTACTAGACATGGTTCTGTAACAAAAATAATTCCCAATTAATTGCTTAAAAGGGTAAAGTGTAAATATTTTGAATATGAAAATGGGTTTTGCATCTTTTCTCAAATAAACTGATAAACCAATAAATTGCAACATTTCAGTCTTAAAAAAATATTTCACATAGTTACTTGAGTATGAATTATTAATTCTTCTTCCAATCGCATAAAGTATCAGATTGTGACAAAAATTAGCCCAAATTTTAATTTAGGAATAAAATCTGATCACTTTAACACTTCAATTCTTTAACACCTACACTTCACACACTCAGAGAGAGAGAGAGAGAGAGAGCGAACTGGAGTTGTCCATTAGGCGAAATCGTAGAACAGGTGTAACACCACTACAAAGACCAGGTCCAGCTTACAATTTCTCCTTTGTTAGGGTTTCGGCTGTACGAGAGAGGAGCATCTCTTTCTTTGTCGAAAACTACAGAAGGGGAAGAGGAGCATCTCTTCTTTGTCCTACACCTGGTCCATGTGGAATTATGAAAGCACTGGCACCCTTAATTTTGGTGAAAATAAGAAAGCAACCCTTCATATTTGGTGGAATTTTTAAAGCACGCCCTTAATTTTGGTGCAATTGAGTTTATACACATATATTCTTAAGTACATAACATATACATGTACATAATTTAATCGTACGTAGTTCTATCATCACCTAATGTTTTTATTTGTCCTTAGAATATATATATATAAATTAACATACTTTAATTAATAAAATTACTTTTAAATAATGGTATCTTTTAATTAATTTGTCACTTTTAATAAATTTTGTTTAAATTTCGGTTTGGGCCTAAGCCCCATTCAGTTAAATTTCAACTTTTCAACAAAGCCTCTAAAGGCCGAGCCCAAACAGAAAAAGGCCCAAACTAATATTTACATTTCTTACTTGATTTTTCAGCCGAACCCATTGTGGTGAAAATTTCCATTTTTTCATTTAAGTCCTTATGATAGGGGCATATTATAAAAAGGGCCTAAAATTTTACACAACAACTCCTTAAATTGAAATATTTACACTATCGCTCTTGTCACTTAGAAACCGTACCAGTATGCTAGGCTCACCGGTAAAAAAAATGCATTTTTCAACGTCGGTCGTACAAATATCACAAGGTAACCGAGAATAGTATAAAAGGGTAATCAGTTTTGAACTTGGTAACGGTACCATCTCCAAAATTTCAAGAGAGATTAAGTCATCGATTCAATTTCACAAGCACCTCTAAGTAAACAGACAAGTCAAGGTTTTAATTCTCATCCCATTTCACAAGGGAAATAATGCATAAAAAAAAAGAGGAAGAAAATACTAAGGATTTTAACAACAAATCCTCGACACACAAATACAATCTATCATCCATTCAAGGAGCCATTAGAGCAAGATTCACAACAACAATTCGAGGCTCAATCGAGGGTTCAATTTTTGAAACTACAAAACCAATCAAGGCTCATCTCACTCACAACAGGCATAAGACATAAGAGAAAGAAATCAAGATATAGGACCGTTTACCGATTAATGCTTCCAATTCCATGTCGTGGCGAAGGTCGGTACCAAGATCGAGCCTCGCCTCATGGCCGTCCCAAATCAGCAAGCATCACAGAAATGAGGCGTCACAAGGCACCGCACCAGCACTGCACCAGCACCGAATCAGCACACCGTACCAGCACCTCACCAGCACCTCACCAACACCGCACCAGTACCGCACCAACACCAATTACAAGCACAAGGAAAACCCTAACGGGTTCGAAATTGGAAAAATCCGAACCCAATAAAGAGAGTGACAGAGAGAGAGGTCAAGGGAGAGATAGTGGAGAGCTGGTTCTCCTTCGAGAGAGAGAAACCGAGGGTTATAACCCCGGAGAGATAGTGAAACCTAGAGAGAGATAGTGAAAGTACACCGTAAGTGTACTCGAAGGCATGCTCGCTTGGGGAAGCGTATCCTCTGCTGAGCTGTGCGGAGCTTTTAATCTGATCCGTTCGTTTTGACTTGGCACGAATCTCAAAGCTCAATAATACTGCCCCTCTGTTAGCCTGAATCTCAAAGCGGCTGAGAGTTAATCTGGTCCGTTCGTTTTGATAAAACTCCATAGAGAATAGTCTCCCGGCGCTTGGGCGAGTTTAATGCGCGTTGTACGGCCGTGGACTTGGCGTGGTCGGAAGAGAGAGAGAGAGGTGACGGGACAGAGGGAGAGAGAATCGGGAGGGGGTTTTGTTTCCTTCTCCCGTAAGGAAAGAAAGGAAATAGAGTGGGGAGGGATTTCAATTAGAGTGGGGTTTGTGGGGTCCCCTTGTAAGAGGTGGAGGACAAGTTAGAGAAATAAAAAAAAAATGTGAGGGAGGGACCTTGTAGTTATTCGTGTGCCGAGTCATTTTGTTTTTCCAAAATTATTGTTACAAATTATATTTCCTTTCGAATTGATTTGAAGTGTTTCGTTTCTTTTAAAAGTCAAATTCTTTGTTCATTTATATAAAATCTCTATTTATATGTTTACCTAAAATTTTAATTTGGCCAGATTATGATCTATTCATCCGCAAATTTTGTTTTGAGGTCTTTAATTTGCAAAATTTTAGTTTCATGTTAAATCTGTATTTTTAATTGACACAAATTTGTATTTTATATTATGAAATCTTATTCCTAAAATTATCCTAATAAGTTGTAAATTTTATGTTGGTTTAATTCATATCTTTATATTTAATTTATTATTTTAGTTAACTAAATTTTTTAATTAGTTGTAATTTATAATTTGTTAGTTAATTAACAATTTAAAATTTTCAGACTATAACAATCCAAAACGCACATTGGTCCGTACGTACTATAGATCAATATCTTCGTTTTCAAAATCCAAACAGTCGATCTAAACCGTTCAAAATGATCACCATATGAAAATGTAATTTCAGAACAAATTTTACATTTTTAACTTTTTTTACTATTTTATTTAGATAGTTACAAAATTACAACTTTTAAATAGTTTAGAATCTTTGATTTTCTACCTATTTAAAAAATAGTAAAAAAAAATCTAAAAAAAATGTAAAATTTGATCTGAAATTATATTTTCATATTGAATCATGTTGAACGGTTCCGATCGACTAAATTACATTTTTACATGATCTCCATATGAAAATGTACTTACTGATTAAATTTTACATTTTTGTAAAAATTTTGTACTAATTTTTTAGGAGGAGGGTTCCAATGCCTCCACCATGCCTCCATTTTTAAAACTTTAATAACTCAAAATTTAAAACTTAAAAGTCAAAATAAAACCGTTGGATATGATCTACATCATTATATCTATACACGTGTAAAAAATTATGACATTTCAATTTTGTTTTGATTGTCATCAAGAGCTTGTAAAAAACATACTAATGTGAATAATTTCTAGACGTTGATTTTTCAACTTATTGATTCACATAAAAATAAAATCAAAATGTGATAATTTTTTATGAGCACATAGATAAAATGATATAGATCATATCCAACGGTTTTATTTTGACTTTTAAGTTTTAAATTCTGAGTTATTAAAGTTTTAAAAATGGAGGCATGGTGGAGGCATGAAAAATGGAGGCATTGGAACCCTCCTCATTTTTTAGATAGGTAGAATATCACTACTTTTGAATGGTCTAGAATCTTTAGATCAAGCGATTTTCTTACCGATCTAAAAATAGTAAAAAAAATTCTAAAAAATGTAAAATTTGATCTACCAATATATTTTCATATGAAAATCATATTAAGCAGTTCGGATCAACTGTTTATACTTTGAAATGGAAATATTGATCGATAGTACGGACCAATATGTGCTATGCATAGTACCATAGCCTCACTCATCATCTTTTATCTATTCTTCGCATTGGTGATTTGCATTTTTATTTGTATGATTTATTGTAGATCGAAGATGTACAAGTCGCGCCTGAACGATCTTGGATAGCATAGCAAACGATTGCACTTAGCTAAAGCTGCTTTAATTTGTGCTTCATTTGAGAGAAAAATAACTGGGATAAAATATAGTTCATCCCAGATGAGGTGAACATGTAGAACATATTTTTTTTCAATATATCATGTGAAATTTTCATGACCTGTATTTTTTTTGGTTTGTCAGCTATATTACATGAGTCTGAATGTCTGATACGATTTTTTTTGTAGCAATTAAAAACAAGAATAATGATAAATGAGTCCTGTATGCAGAAAATATAAATTATTTTTGAGTAAATAGTATATCATATCATGTTTTCCAAGTGTTAAACAAGTCTCAGTAATTTTAGTGTGCCAAGTGTTAGATGTATACGTGTATACTTTAAGAATATAATGATCTATTTATGTTCAGGGTTACTCAATTATTTATCCTCAAATCATAGCACTGTCACTGGTAAAACATATTTATTTTTAAATAATGAAGTCATATCTCAAATTTCTCAATTAAATATAAGAAAATTTTATTTTAGTGGAAAAGAGAAATATATGGAGATGTGTGTTGAAAGGGCAAAGAGGGTTAGGTTTGGGCCCAGTATAACCCAAGAGAGCCCAGAAACGGACTTCACAATTTATGTGGGCTGCTGTGAGGAGATTGTTGTTTGGTTTTTGATAAAGTTTTGACAATGAATGAATGAAGATGAAAATATATTTTAATATACACAAATTAATAGTTTTCAAGTTAAAGAATATATAGCAGGTTGAACATAACACAATACTTATATAAAAACATATATGTATATTGTGCAATATGCTGCACAAACAAATAAGTTCACAACCAAATATTGTTCTTAACAATAAAACATTACTAATAAATTAAACCTAAAAAAATACAACTCAGGTAATCTTAGTAGCCTAATAGATCTTTATCTTGACCAAAATCATTTTGATGGCGATCTTTATCTTTATGTTAACAATAATAACTTCACGGGTTCCATCCCACCTACCTTAGGTAACCTTACCAAACTATCACTTCTCTATCTTCACCAAAATATCCCACCTACCTTAGGTAACCTTACTAAACTATCTACCTTATGTCATATCCCGCCTGGCTTTGGCAAGCAAGTTATTGTTCTAAGATTGTTTTGGAGCAGTGGTGTAAAACAAAGACAATGAAGATTAAAACAAACACATTTTTTTCACAAGTTCTATTTACTTTTAACTATAAGAGCAACTATATCGGCTAACAATTTGGAGGAGAGGACATTTGTTTTCTATTTTAAAAAAAAATGATTAAATTTCCATTTTTTTTCCTAGTATAGAGATGATGAGGTTCTTTTCATGGAATCCGGGACGTTCCAATGGGCATCGGGATCAAATTCGGTCCGATAGCCGGTCGGAGCTATCTGATCCACATCAAGATTCACACAAACAACTTTAATTCATGTGGATCAAGTGCGCATAAATCTTGACACTGATCAAACGAATCTGACTGGACATCCGACTAAATTTGATCTGATGCCAATCAGACAGGTAAGATAAAGCTAAATCTTATTAAAGTAAGATAAATCTAATTATATAGTGTGTCGTACTGATATTGGTTTTGGTGGTTGGTTCTAGGAATTTTCTTAGTGCGTTCAAAAGACTCCAATTAATGGTGCGTTCTGACTCACAATTCGGGTCCCATGTCCCAACTTTCATAGTCAGTCATCTCCAGCCCGGTCTTCACGGATACAATATATATAAAATATTTTGCTGCTACAAGATGGAATGACAGCTTGGGCTCGGTTGTTTATTACATTCACAAGTGGAAAAGCATGCTATATATTTTAAGATTTTTTAAAGTTAGTTGGCAAGGTTCCACTAACAATATTTGTATTAATAAAAGAAAAGTATCTGTATCTAATTAATGCACTAAAGTATTTCCAGAGCTTGGGCTCGGTTGTTCATTCTTCCTTTATTACATTCACAATTGTTAGTAATCAAAGTGGAAAAGCACACAAAAACACAGTACTAATACCAAGAAAATCTTAAAAGTGTTTCCGTTTGTTTTTTCATTTACATTCCTTAAAATCAAATAACTGGATAAGAAGATGACAACTTGGCAATACTTTTTCTTTTGTAATAATATAGAAAGGGGTCAGGCTTCTAATACTATGTTTTATTGATAAATTAGACATACAATACAATCAAATGAGCCAAAAAAAAGCGTGAATTTTTCAATGAATTTTGAGCATAAAAAATGGAATAAAAGTTACAGCTATCATAATAGTACTTCACCAACCATCTCAAAAATAGAATAAAAATTGTCTTTAAAATTAAATTACACCTCTCTTCATAATATGAAAATTAGATGAAACTGTTGTCTTAAAATTGCAGCTCCATTTCGTAGCAATTTACATAATTTAGAAAGCTTGAATCGGATTAAAAACATATATAAGCGACACGGTCTACTCTCATTTTGAATTCTTCGGTATTGCGATCTAGACTGGATTTATTATTGTGGACCATGCTATCCTGGAAATTTCCCAGTCATTTGCAGGTCAACACCAAAATACAGTTCTGTAATCATGCTATATTTTTTAAGATTTTTAAAGTTAGTTGGCAAGGTGTCACTAACAATGTTTGTATTAATAAAAGAAAAGTATTT
The DNA here is from genome assembly GCA_025461045.1 of Carex parvula. Classification (NCBI taxonomy): domain Eukaryota; kingdom Viridiplantae; phylum Streptophyta; class Magnoliopsida; order Poales; family Cyperaceae; genus Carex; species Carex parvula. The sequence continues at coordinate 22,572 of JAJGRW010001174.1, read as the reverse complement.
CCAGAGCACTAAAAGTATTTTTTTTAAAAGTAATCATTGTAACAGCAACCATACGAATATTAATTGTATCCTTTGTAGGGATATTTAGTTCTGTAATCATTTTTGCTTTTAAAAGTAATCAAGAGCGAATAATTTATCATTCATTTATAATTAGCTTATTAGAAAAATGAGATGGATTAATAAAATAGCTAATTATTGGCAAGCATATGAATTAAAAAAGTTTGTTGGCTTCTCACGTAATGGTGTGTGTGTGTGTGTGAGAGCTAATTCGCATTCATTTTTATTCATTAGCCAATAAATTTTGATGTTTAAAGATGATTGTGTGCTGATGGAAAGAAATAAGCAAGAATTTTTTGTTGGCCAAATATGCATTAGGTTTTGTCTTCCAGGTGCCAGCACCATGCACATTAATAGAAGGTTAGAGCAAGCATGGCATTATTTCTTTTCTGTCTTAGTGCAAAATGATTCACAATTCGGGTCCCAACTTTCATAGTCAGTCATCTCCAGCTCGGTCTTCACGGGTACAATATAAAATATTTTGCTGCTACAAGATGGAATGACAGCTTGGGCTCGGTTGTTTATTACATTCACAAGTGGAAAAGCATGCTATATATTTTTTAATCATGCTATATTTTTTATGATTTTTTAAAGTTAGTTGGCAAGGTTCCACTAACAATATTTGTATTAATAAAAGAAAAGTATTTCCAGAGCACTAAATGTATCTAATTAATGCAATGTACTTAAAGTAGTCATTGCAGCAGCAACCATACGAATATTGTGTCCTTTGGAGGGATCTTTAGTTCTGTAATCATTCTTGCTTTTAAAAGTAATCAAGAGCGAATAATTTATCATTCATTTGTGTTAGTAATCAAAGTGAAAAAGCAAGCAATTAAACACATTACTAAAACAAAGAAAATCAAATAAAATAACTGGATAAACAGATGACAAATTGGCAATCTTTTTTTGTGACCAAGCTCCTAATTTTATATTTTAGGGAGCTGATAACAATACCTACACTATATAACTATAATAACTATCTGGAGAACCGCAAAAACTCCAGTACTTAATTTTTTTCTAATATATTAATACCTATGCAAGAAAGTATTTATACCTATGCACGGTATTTATACCTATGAGGTGAACAATTTTTACGTAAATAATTCTCTCCAACCAAATCTCCCAAGCATACTTGCACCATCAATACCTGTAGGGGACCACTCAAACTACATGGGGGACCATACACGTTTTTAGAGGTGGGTTTTTTATCTCCGTTCAATCTCGTCCATATTTCTGACAATCTATGAGAAATTTCTTGAATCTAAACACAAACGTCTTCTACGCAATTTTCTCTTTCTAATGAGATTTATGATTACATACTTTCAGGCTCATCGTCACGCAAGTATTTATACCTCGTCGTGCAAGTATTTATACCTATACTTGCAAGTATTTTTTACATATGATACTAGAAGACATCTGAAAGTATTAATATCAAGTACCGCAAGTATTTATACTTATGCACTGAAATATTTATACCTATCTGGTCAATTATTTTTGTTAGAGGAAGGTTGACATAGGGATGGTTGGGAAATGTTGATGCAGTGATATGGGGTCCTCACGACTTCATTGGAGGAACGTTGACGCAGGGACGATTGAGGGACTGAAAAAGGGATGATCATAACAAGTTACATATCAAAATAGTAATATCTTCTTTTTCAAGTGTTAATATCTTATCTTTATCTTCCAAGTATTTATATCTATGAAGATTGACGTGAGGACGAGTACGGAGACTGAAAAAGGGGGGACCATATAATTAGTAGGGACAATAGAGGAAGAGGGCTGCAGACATTTTAGAATAATAATTAGTGGGACTATATAATTAGTGGGACCATATAATTAGTAGGGACAATAGAGGAAGAGGGTTGCAGACATTTTAGAATAATAATTAGTGGGACCATATAATTAGTGGGATCATATAATATCTTTTTAGAATAATAATTAGTGGGATCATATAATTAGTGGGAAACATAGTACATAATTTCTCTAAATGGGTGTGGGATTTTGGGATACTGGAGTGAGGGTACTTAAATAATTATTCTATATTTTATTGATAAATTGTAAATACGATACAATCAAATTGTATGAAAGTGAACAATGAGTATTGAGCATAAGAAAATAGAATAAATGTTACATTTCTGATAATATTTGACCGACCAACTCAAAAATAAAATAAAAGTTATCTCTAAATATTCGATTTAGTCTCTTTACATAATATGAAAATTAGAGCTCCATTTCATAGCAAATTACAGAATTTAGAAAGCTGGGATTGGAATAAAAACATACGAGATGAGGTCTACTCAAGTCTTCGTCCGACAGGAAAACAAGAGCACACATGTCCTCAAGAAATTCTTGAATTATTATTGTGGACCCTGCTAGTCTAGAAATTGGCAAGTCATTTGCAGGTCAACACCAAATACAGGTCTCTAGTCATTCTTCCTTTATCACATTCACATGTGTTAGTAATCAAAGTGGAAAAACACAAAAAACACAATACTAACTAATACCAAGAAAATACCCAGAAAAACACAATACTATGATAAATAAATGTGATGGTCCATTCATTTTGTAACTCTCAATAGTAATCCTCATTCATTTTCTACTATCTCACTACTATTGTAATTCATACCCCATTATTATTAGAATTCATGTCTTTATTTATTATTTTAGATGACTTTTCACTTACAATTTGTGGCATATAAATAGAGGCTTTGTAATTTTGTATTACACACATGAGAAATATATGAATAAAAAAATTGCCATCTTTTATGTGTTCTCTCTCTTGTTTATTATTCTTTGTTTTTATTTTATAACACGTTATCAGCACAAGAGCTCTACTAGTTGAAGATTTGAGGTAACTTTGATATCTTCTATTTCAATTTCATTTAAATAAACAATACTTCTAATAGAAGTAATTGCTAAAATAAGTTATCAATTTATGTACATTTATTTTAAGATATTTAATATGGTTCATATAATTTTATATGAAGTGCATTTTTTTTTTATAATTTAATCTTGTAGAAGAAGATTTATATGATGTACAAAATTAATATAAGATGCTTTCAAGATATCTTCCTCAGGAAGATTTACATAATATACAAATTTTATAATGAGGAGATTTCAATAAATTTTGTTGAAGAAGATTTCAACAAGGTTTATATAATGTGCAATTTTTTTCCAATGATTTAATCTTCTTACAACTTTTGTACAGCGAACTCATCATTTATCCCCTCCACTCCGTCCGTCTCCTATGTCACGAGCAGCCCTAAGATTAAGATTAGTAATGGATCGGACAAATTGCTTATGTAGTCACACATCATTGCGTAATGGAAGGCGCAATAGTAAAAAGAGAAACAGAAGAACTACTGAACCGTAAAAGAGAGAGAGAAGAGAAATAAAGAGGAAGAAGACCTCCAGGCTCCAAGGAAGAGGTGCGAAATTAATGTCTCTATATTTTAACGGTTCAAAACACAACCAACAGAACAAGTTCGACTTCCTTATATCGGTACTAATGTATGATCCGATATCAGAGGATCATGAAATAGTATATCGGTTAGAACATACATTCCCCAAAATAAGTCAAATATCTTCTACGGTATGCGCGCAGTTACCAACCGATATCAGAAATTTGGGACTATTTACTATCGGTAAGGAAAGTGAAACCGATATAAGAAAATGACAACTTATTTACAAACTTGCCACCACCGCGTTGGTCTATCGGCTTCAGACCAAAGTTAGTTTAAACTGAAAGAAAATGGACGTTAGAAGATTCCATTTTTGTAGTAGTGTGTGTTAGTAATAATCAAAGTGGAAACACAAGCTATTAAACACATTACTAAAACCAAGAAAATCAAATAAAAAAGAAGAAGACAAATTGGCAATCTTATTTTGTGAAAATAAGACCGGATTAAGCTCCTAATCTTATATTAATTGATTATTTAAAATACGATACAACCAAAAAGTATGAAAGTGAACAATGAGTATTGAGCATAAAAAATAGAATAATTGTTACATTTCTGATAATATTTGACCAACCAACTCAAAAGTAAAATAAAAATTATCTCCAAATGTTTGTTTTAATCTCTTTACTTAATATGAAAATTAGACCTCCATTTCACAGCAAATTACAGAATTTAGAAAACTGGGATTGGAATAAAAACATAAGAGATGCGGTCTACTCAAGTCTTCGTCCAACATGGAAACAAGACCACACATACAAGATAATTTCTTTATTTATCAAGAAATGATTTTTGAACCGGGATCAATAACTTAGATTCAAAACTATTTTAATATTTTGCTAGTAACACACAAAGAAATATTTTAATTTTTCTTACAGCTGCAAAAAATTCCGATTGAAAAATGTTAATTTGAGTTATTTGTCGTAGTCTTTCTAGTAAATTCAATATTATAGTAATTCATCTATATATTTTCAAAGAAATATAAAAATATTTCTATATTTTAATAGAAAAATAAAAAAATCATTAAATTTTTTAATTAAATAAAAAAAACACAAATCCGACAATTTTAGCCACATAAACACTGTTTCAAATGTCAAATCAAAGAAAAAAAAATATTATGTACTAACCGCCGAGAATCTCGACGGTCTGGGCATTTTTATAATTTCCAAAAAATCGTGAGCATTTCTATTAATTTTTATTTAATGTTGGAAATTAAAAAAAAATCTCAGCGATCTTGACCTTCTAGACCAAATATTGAATTATTATTGTGGAACCTGATATTTGGAAAATTTGCAAGTCATTCGCATGTCAACACCAAATATAGTTCTGTAATCATTCTTCCCTTTTAATTTTAATCAAGAATCTCAATAAAATCCATCTTGTTCCCGCACATGTCAAGTGCTTTTAAAGTTAGCAATGAAATTAAACAAAGCCCATATGGATCACTATTGTAGTAGGTGCAGCACTACAACAACAACTTCCGTGCTATATATTTAATGCAACGACTCAAGAGGAAACATTTTGAGGTCAACTTCTTTCAAACCATAAATCTCCCTTTCATTATAAGAAGAGCACTCTGTGAGAGAGTAACCCATGACACTCATAACATAAATCATGGAAAGCGTGCTCACTATTCACCTCCTCTTAAGTCTCTTAACCTTATCCTCCTTTTCTCTCGCTGCCATAGTAACCACTAGTAAAACTGATCTATCAGCACTTCTCTCCTTCAAGTCCCAAATACATGATGACCCATTTGGAGTCCTCTCCTCATGGAATGAGTCACTGCACCACTGTCAATGGCAAGGGATCATGTGTGGCTGGCACCATCCTGATAGAGTGACGGCTCTCGTTCTCGACTCCAAACAATTGTCAGGTTATATATCTCCATCTCTAGCAAACCTCACGTTCCTCCAAAGGATGAGTCTCTCCGATAACCGGTTGAGAGGAAGCATCCCGGTAGAGATCGGATACTTGGGTAGGCTACGTTTTGTCGACTTGAGTGTTAATATTCTTGATGGTAGCATTCCATCTACTCTAAGTAACTGTTCAAATCTGCAAGTTATTTATTTGAGAGATAATAATCTCCATGGAACCATCCCATCTAACTTAGCGCAATGCAAAGAATTGAAAGAAATCAGTCTGGGGAATAACTTCCTCACAGGAGGCATACCACTGGAATTTGGCCTCCTTCCACAGCTCCAATTCTTATCACTATATGTCAATAATCTCACAGGATCAATTCCTTCCACCTTGGGCAACCTTAGTAGCCTAATATATCTTTATCTTGACCAAAATCTTTTTGATGGCGATATTCCAGATAGTTTAGGCAAACTTACTAATCTATCAGAACTTGACCTTTACAACAATAAGTTCACTGGTTCCATCCCACCTACCTTAAGTAACCTTACCAAACTATCACTTCTCTATCTTCACCAAAATAGCATTAGTGGTCACATCCCGTCTGGCTTGGGCAACCTTACTAACTTACTAGACCTTTTTCTTCACGAAAATAAATTCTATGGTTCCATCCCACCCACCTTAGGTAACCTTACCAAACTATCACTTCTCTATCTTAACAAAAATAGCATTAGTGGTCACATCCCGTCTGGATTGGGCAACCTCACTAACTTACTAGAACTTCTTCTTTCCGAAAATAAATTATATGGTTCCATCCCTGATGAACTAGGGAAGCTTCAAAACCTCCAAGTATTTGACCTTTATCATAATAACATTTCGGGTGAAATACCACACTCCCTTTACAACCTCTCAGCATTGTCTACTATGGATCTTGGTAATAACCAGCTTGATGGAACTCTCCCTTTCGATATGTGCAATGCTTTACCAAACTTGAAATATCTACGCCTCTTTTACAATCAACTCAAAGGACAGATCCCACCATCCATATCCAATTGTTCTGCTCTTACTGATGTTGAATTAGATACTAATTACTTCAGTGGCGTGATACCATCTAGTTTTGGTGCCTTAAAAAATCTTCAAACAGTTGAGTTTTCTTCGAATCAACTAGAAGTCAAGAGACCACGTGACTGGAGTTTCATGGATGCTTTGACCAATTGTACTTTGTTACAAGTGTTACAACTTGACAACAACCAACTACAAGGAGTTTTACCTAGTTCTATAACAAATCTTTCAACTAGTCTTCTTGAACTCTCACTGTCTAGTAACCAAATTTCAGGAAGCATACCAGCAGAGCTCGGAAAACTCAATAACTTGAACATCCTTGACCTAGGCGGAATGTTTCTCAATGGCACCATTCCATTAGAAATTGGTAATCTTTTCAAATTGGGACTGTTAAATCTGAGCAGTAACATGATTTCAGGTCAAATCCCATCTACTTTTGCCAACCTTACCAAAATGACCCAGCTATATCTAGATAATAATGCATTAGAAGGGGGTATACCACCAGAATTAAGGAGCATGAAATTATTAGAAATACTGAGTTTTTCAAATAATAAGTTCGTAGGTAAAATTCCCAAAGAAATCATGGGTCTTCCTTCTCTTTCGATCAGTTTGAACTTGTCACACAATTATCTAACTGGCATCTTGCCACCAGAAATTGGTAACTTGAAAAACCTGCAATCAATTGATATCTCGAATAACAAGTTGAGTGGAGAGATTCCTAGCACAATTGATGGATGCCAGGTACTTCAAGCCCTTTATCTTGATAGCAATCTGTTCCAAGGAACAATTCCAACCAGGTTGAGCAATCTAAAAGGGCTGCAAAACCTTGATGTCTCTAACAACTTGCTCTCTGGTCAAGTCCCTGAATTCCTGGGTACAATGAACTTGCAATATTTGAATATTTCTTTCAATAATTTCGAGGGGGAATTACCAAAAGAAGGCATTTTCAAGAATGCCAGTGGTCTAGATGTAAGAGGAAATCCAAAGCTTTGTGGTGGAGTACCTCAAATGAATTTGTCACATTGCATCTCCCAGCCTTCCACACAGAGACATCACTCTCGACGAAACATGGTGCTCATAAGTTCAATTGTTGGTTCTTTTATTTGCATAATTGCAATCATTTGCTTGTTAGTGATTTATTATACTAGAAACAACCCTAGAAACAAACCACAATCTGATAAAGCTTTGAAATATGGGTTAGAGCCTGTTTCATACACTGACCTTCTTAGAGCTACTGAAAATTTCTCCCCGAATAATCTAATTGGAAGAGGTTCATTTGGAGAAGTTTACAAAGCTGTTATGAGCTTCGAGAATGTGGCAACCGTTGCGGTGAAGGTGCTAAACCTTGAGAAACACAGTGCTTCTAGAAGTTTCTTCTCTGAATGTGAGGCATTAAAAAATGTGAGACACAGGAACCTTATAAAAGTGTTGAGTTTGTGCTCTAGCATTGACTACCAAGGTAATGATTTCAAGGCTTTGGTTTTTGAGTTCATGCCAAATGGTAGCTTGGCCACATGGTTGAATCCAAATGCATGTACAGATGGGCCATTCAGAAGCCTCAGCTTCACCCAGAGGTTGAACATTGCATTTGATGTGGCGGCAGCCCTAGATTATCTCCATTACCATTTACCTGCACCAATCGTGCATTGTGATCTCAAACCTAGTAATGTACTTTTGGATGATGATATGACTGCACATGTGAGTGATTTTGGATTAGCAAGGTTTTTGATTGGACCTGATACCATGCCTTCTCAATCAATGTCGAGCACCGGTGGAATCAAAGGTTCTATTGGCTACATTCCTCCAGGTATATATAGCAGAGATTCTTATTTAATAACTACTTTTTTTAGTATGTCCCGGCCTGCAACGAAAATTATTCATAGACTTTGTTAAGGTTCAAGGAAATGTTTGGCCAAGTTTGTTCCACTAGCGAGGCTGAAGGGAAAAATATATGTTGCCTCATTGATACTAACAATTTTATTATCTATGTATACTTCTTTAATTTACCGTGTTGGGCTATACAATTTAAAAAAAATACACAAATATATGCAGATGTTAATAGGTAAAGTCACGTCCAGTATGCTTCTGTACTAAATTTAGGGCTGTAACTATTAACTTTTCATTGTCTAGAGTATGGGATGGGTGGTCGGCCATCGATAGAAGGAGATGTCTATAGCTACGGCATTCTTCTGCTTGAGTTGTTCACTGGAGTAAGTCCAACCGACGAAAGAATCAGAGATGGTTTTAGCCTTCAGAAGGAAGTTGAGATGGCTTTCCCCGACCAAGTCATGGATATAGTCGACCCCAAATTATTCTCTGAAACTGATGGTGAACACAATCTGTATGCACCTGAAAATGTCTATAGTTGTTTGGTTTCAGTGATTCAATGCGGCTTATGTGCTCCAAAGAGTCTCCAAAAGAACGCATTTCTATCAAAGATGTTACCAAGGAGTTGAACTCAGCACGAACAAAGGTGCTTAGGCCATAGAGACAGAAAAAAAGGATCAAAATAGAAGAAGGGCTCTACTAAATATGTATTATCAGTCAAATTTGGATAGCAGTGGTAATTTATGGTCTTGTAGTATATATGTTGTAATGACGAATGTTATTTCTTTCTATTAACAAATTAGGGGGGGGGGGGGGGGGGTCTAAGTATTTCAATTGAAATACGTTTAATATGCACTCAATTAAAGAAGATTATTGTAATGTGTGAATTGCATTAATGCTGCATACTTATATATTGGAGTATTCTCTTGTTCTTCTGAAGGAACACATAGTAACACCTAATGTTAATGATCTCATCTAGAGTTTCCACACAAATTATATTAATGTTAATTAAATATATGCGGAATAATGACAACACATTTTAAAAAAAAAAGTAGGATTTAAACAGGCTAATGCAAGCCTAACAAAAAAAAAGAGAAAAAAAGAAAAACATCAATATTTCTTATTAAACCTCTGTGTAGTACAAAAAGATCAGAGAACAAGAACCTGAAAATTAATAAGCCTCCATATCAAGGACTAATTCCTAAACAACAACATAAACTGATGAAAAAGAAAAACATACGAGAAATAACAAAAAAGAATCAAAATTTACATGTAAACAAATCTGGCACTTGATCTAAAGGCCTTCATTGAAGTTGCCAGCATCACTGCCTCGTCAAAATGGACATCTCCAGTTAAACCGTACCCATGCTCGCTATCAGAATCCTTGTAACATTAATAAAGAGTAAAAATTGCAGCAAAACATTATATTGGCTCCATAATTCAAAACATTAACAAAAACTTGCTAAAAATATCATAATTCAACTTTTGCAAATTAAATTGAAAATATAAATTCAAACCCCACTAAAGATAAAACTTATGGATTTTCATTTACAATTTCAATTTTCCAATTTTATTTTAGTTTTATTTTTTTCTCTTTTATATTTTGTAATTTTTGACATCTCTGATGTCCATATTAATGGAATCTAGAGTTTCAATTTATATTTTGTAATATTGGCTCCATCAACCTGTAAATTTAAATCTCCTGAAGTAACATAAAATTTGAGTTTCAATTCAGATCGTTTGTTTTAATTTGAATTGAATCAGATTCTAATTGGATGATCCGAATCCCAAGTTAAAAAATATTCAAAAACCGTGGCGGATCTGTGTGGGGATGCACCTATTCTCTTCGAGTCTGGATCCTCTGCATTCCTCACCATTTGTGTTTTAATACAAACCGTCTGATCATAATTCGGATCAATCCGGTCCAAACTTTTAGTGCACATGGATCATTTAAGATTCTTGCTAATATGTAACGAACGGATCAGATTCAAACCCAAAAAAATAATGTATTTTAGGTGATATGAATTCGTTTCTCTTCTATGACAGTGGGCCGGTGGACTGACTGAGAATCAAGGCCCAATAAAGATTCTCAAATCTTAAAACACAACGCTAACGAAGAAACCTAAAAACTAAAATACAAGCTGGTTGCTGTCACGTGATTGTCACGTGGAGATTGTAATAACAGTCAAAAGGATGTCTTATTGTAGTCAAACAAAAGGCACCACGGTTCAACAACAAAGATACTCTTTGTTGTTAAATTGATTGATAAAACTACATATACATAATAACAGCCAAAATTCTAATACAGCTGATTCAAGACTCTTTAATTTTTTTTAGATATTATTTAGATGTTATTTTTTACTCTATTGTAAATTAGTAATTTATTTTTAATTATCCGAATTTTATTCACATCCGTCTTTGTATCCGTCTGACATTTAAAAGGAAATAAATATTGGAATTTACAGAAGTTTTTATTATGAGAAGGTATAATTAGAAAGCTCATAGTAATAAATATTTTAATAATGACATGCCAATTGAGTAACAAATCCTAGGTGTTTCCTTATATTTGAGCTGAAAACGAGTGAGTCACGAACTACCTCTAACATACATGATAGAAACACAAGTTTATTAAAATTATATAATCACTATGAATGGCTCCAAAAAATTATGCTAAACTGAAGTTTTGTTGTTGGTAGGCCTTCTTATGAAAGCAATAATAAGTATTTTTTGGCCCAATTCATTGTTTATTGGAACAATTGCATGCATAATTGGCCATACAAAAATATTTAAGTACCGTGCATTCGTGCATACTTTATGTAAACTGAGAAATATTTCATAGCCATGTGCCTCCACATGAAACAAACGGAATTAATTGATCTTCGTTTATTTTGAAAACTATTATACTTGTATCTTATTTATATATAATTTAAAGTCAATATTATGGGTACTATAATATTGACTCTCATTGCAGCAAGAAAATTTTATTTGATTGACTCCATTCACGTTTGACCTTCTAACTTGAAAATCTGATTTCGCCACTGCTTATAACCTTTTACTTATGGAAATTTCAGCATTATCAACAAATATGTAAGAGCTTATGGACAAAGGATAGCTATTGGTATTTGTTTGGAGTACACACAACACGTTGTCAAAATATGACACTTAGCATGTCTAAATATGATTAATATGATAGAATAACACATCTTTCGAATGAATGAGCATACTTTTTTTGTGATTAAGTTTTTTTTTGTGATTAAGGTGTCATGACATTTATAAATTTGGCATGCTTATTTTCTATATACTTGACAACAGTTTCAATCATATGATACCTAAATGTGATAAGATTTTTTTTTATTATCTTCCAATTCTAATCTTTAGTTCTCACTAAACCAAAAAGTGGAGAAAACTAAATATTACTTATTCTTTAATTACATTTTCCAATAATATCAAAAGACATAAATTAGTTATTGTAAGTTAATTTTGAACAAATTTATCAATGTAAAACAAATTTACCATTACCAAAAATAATAAAAAATAAATAGTTCACATGACGAAATTGATCACGTCATCGGAGAACGTTTGTCCAGACGCCCACAATATTTAATAGTACGTGATCATGATTGATGTTCATGAGAACCAAATCGAAGGCCGTGTTGTAGGGTTCATAAACCCGTGTTGTCAAACAACATCGAGTGCAAAGTCTACAACATTTTTTGCCATGTAAATAAGTTTATTCAATAACTTATGATTAATTAGCATTATGATAGATGATCAATCAGTTCATCCATAAAATAGAAAAATGAAAAAAAATGAATGAAACTGATTTTATATTTTTGCTAAATATTTTTTTCAATTTTTTTATGAATGTAAAAACACTATGTACTTCAGATTAGAAATGTAGGTTATTTAGGAGGTAAAAAATGTAAAAAATTGCAAAAAGGACCTCTATTTTATTTTATTTACAAAATCTGCTTATTATGAAAGATAAATGCTTTATACTTTTTGGCAATTTGAGATGCAAAAATCAGATAAAATATATTCAATAGAACTGATAAAGCAAGAAAGAAAAATTGAAAATTCCAATAGAAAATAAGAAATTTCCAATTGAGCTTTCTTTATTTCATGAACTCGAGTATATTTGGGGTTACAACACTATTTGGGGTTTATTTCTACTGATTTTAACTGCACAACCTCCCAATTAAGGAATCAATTGTGTATTAAACTAATTGGGAGAGAAGTAGTATCCCAACTACAAAAGTAATTTCAAATTACTGATTTTCAATACCCAATTTAAAATTTATTATGACAAACCATCATGTAAAATTTAACACTAAGATACTTCTGATATATTAATTAAATTTTTTTGGGCACTTACGGTTGTGTTAGATTCGATCTGCTAATTGTTATGTCTTGTGTTATTATTATTTAATTACCAATAGTTAAAAATCAGATGCAAGGATATTACAAACTCAGCACAAATCTGGGTAAATATTTTAATAGAGCAGTTTTCGCTTCATGCAGCGCACAAAGCATATGCAATGCTGTTTTGATTCTATAGCCTGTGAGCTGTACAATGTCAAAACTGCAATGTTAGAAAGCACAAATTGACACAACTTTGAAATAACACTATGCAATTTGTTAAATCATAAAAAGGATCACGGAGTTTTGTCCAAGAAAAAAAATTATTTAGATGTAAATTTTTAAATTCACCGTTGTAAACTAAAAAATGTGGGTAATAGGCTGAAGAACTTCTGTTAAATGTAACCATAAGGGAGCTTTTCTATTAAATCAACCCTTATCTATTAAGAATACATGTAATTTTATAGTTATGGGTACACTACGAGCTATATATTCGCACAAGCAAGCACATGTGACAAATAGACTCTTAAAATATAAAAAAAACAAGGTTGAAAGTGCAAAATTATGGTACTATGCATAGCGCACATTGGTTCGTACTATGGATATTTCCGTTTTCAAAATTCAAACAGTCGATCTGAACCATTCAAAATAATCACCATATGAAAATGTACCTGGAGACTAAATTTTATATTTTTTAGAATTTTTTTACTATTTTATTTAGATAGGTAGAAAATCACTACTTTTAAATGGTCCAGAATTTTTAGATCAAGTGATTTTCTACCTATTTAAAAAATAGTAAAAAAAATCTAAAAAAATGTAAAATTTGATCTGCAAGTACATTTTCATATGAAAATCATATTGAATGGTTAAGATTGACTATTTTGGACTTTGCAAGTGGAAAAATTGATCCGTAGTACGGACCAATCTGCGCTATGCATAGTACACAAAAAAAATGTATTTAAATAAATAAACAATAAACAACATAAAAACCAAAGACCTGAGATTGAGGTGCATTGGCCAGTGCCATGTGTTTGTTGCTGAAACTGGTACCAATGCTGCTGCTGTTGAACTTGCATCGACTGCTGCAAATACATCTGGTACATTTGCTGGTAATACATCATTTGTTGCTGCAACTACTGTTGCTTGTCCTGCAACGAGTTGTTGCTAGGCGAGGAATGATTCGACTGCAAATGGTTTTGCTGTAACTGTAAGCAATAGTACATGTGTTGTAGTTGCTGCTGGTTGTGTTGCCATATCTGAGATGGACACACTTGCCCTGATTGTACGCCTCCATTCTATCATTTTTTTTGTTAATTCAACTGGATTCAATTTATATGAGGGGTTTTTAACCAAAAAAAATAATAAATAAAGGGCAGAAGAAACCATTGGTTGCTGGTATTTTGAAAATTACGAACATCCATTACTAGCATGAGCATTCCCTAAACCCTAAACCCTAGATGTAAAGTTCTAACTCTAATCACTTATCTAATGAGAACATAATAAAGTTTTCAGAAAAAGGATCAGGGAGATTTGTCCAAGGAAAAATAATTTAGATGTAAATTTTTAAATTCACCATTGTAAACTAAAAAAATGAGGGTAATGGGCTGAAGAACTTCTGTTAAATGTAATCATAAGGGAGCTTTTCTATTAAATTAACCCTTATCTATTAAAGAATACATGTAATATGATTTTACATTTATGGGTATGCTACGAGCTATATATTCGCACAAGCAAGCACATGTGACAAATAGACTCTTAAAATAAAATAAAAAAACAAGGTTGAAAGTGCAAAATGCACAAAAACACTAACCAAAGATTGTGCCAAGGCTCCTGTAGGAAATATCTGGTATGGCGGTTGTGAAGTCGGCATCGGGTTATTAGATCTGTTAGGGTGTGGATTCAAAACGGGTATATTTTGACCCGATTCCACTTCTGACTTTGAGCATTTGCCTTGAATTGGGCTAGCAGGCCTAATTGGGCTTATTTGAAAAGACTTGTCAGCTTTCGGGTCTATAGTTTCAGATTCTGGATTTGCTCTTACCGGATCTATAGTTTTCTCAGCATCACTACTATGATCAATACCATTATTGGTATTAAAAATATTCTCAGGCATAGGAACAGCAAAGTTGGTTTTTGATTCGGGATTTTGAGTTTTTGGCAGTACTATTGATTCCAAATTCGGTTGCAAAATCACCTCCTTTTTTCCTAATATGAACTCAATTTTCTCTAACTTTACTCTTTTATTCCGCGAGTCCTTCGGAAAAAGTACGCAGTGGCAGGCCCACGCCTTTTTGATTTGTACCCGTTTTCCATAAAGGTCTACAAACTGTACACAAAAATAAGATTATCTCAATTATGAGTGTAAGGATATGGTACTTTAAAAAGCGTGCATTGATCTGTACTATGGATCCATATTTTTGTTTTCAAAGTCCAAGCAGTCGATCCGAACCGTTCAATATTACTTTCATAATGAAAATGTACTTGGAGATCAAATTTTACATTTTTTTAGAACTTTTTTACCATTTTTTAAAATAAGTAGAAATCACCTATTTTGAAAATTATGGACCATTCAAAAGTAGTGATTTTAAACCTATCTAAAAAAATAGTAAGAAAATTCTAAAAAAAAAAAAGTAAAATCCGGTCTTCAACTAAATTTTCATATGAAGATGGTATGAAAACAGAGATATGAATCCATAGTACGAGCCAATCCGCACTTTGCAGAGTACCATAGCCCCACTCCTCAATTATTGTTTAAACAAAAGAATAATCAGCTAATTGGATATTTAAAAAAAAAAAGGGCACTCACATAAAAAAACAACATAAAGGTGTAGATTCATCAGTTCGAGGTTCTATCGCATTAGATATTATCGAATCTATAATCGGTATCTGACTGGTCCCACCATGAATCATCTCAAATTGAATCAACCCCTACAAGTTTCAAATTACTCAGAAAAATTTACAGATGCAAATATAGTAATAATTTATTTAAAGTTATACAGAACTTTGATTAGAGAATTGCATGGCATTTGTTTAATCCCCCTAAGAAAGACTTCTCTAGCCGCATCCCTGCTACCAGTTGCCTATATAAACAAAAATTTGCGAGAAATATAATTCAGAACAGATAGTAAAAGAGCAAACTTAAAATGAACTGATCGGGGCATACAGTTTGCAAAGCAGCTGAATCCTCACAATTAAATAATTTTTTTGTATCATACCGCAAATGTGATTGTGCAAAGTTAATGTAAAGACTTGAAGCAACTTCAACATTCTTTTCCACTACAGCATATTCAATTTCATTCTCATATAACTCGAAAGCACCCTTGATATTTCCCTGATATAAATAAAAAATAATGAAAATAAGTAAAAGAAAATTAAAAAATAAAATAAAACAGCAATGAAGAGAAGTTCTTGGCACAGTAACACAAGGCATGAAAACATCTTTACTTCTTGGTCAAATAAAAAAAAATAGAGGGAATAGAGGGAATTAAGAGAGCAGATATGGAAGAATAGGAGAATAGTGTAATATTTTCAAACCGGACAGAGTTCCATTAAAAATAGTAAAAAGAAAAGAAAATATTTAAAGATAATTGAAAAATTGAAAAAACATAATTGGAAAATTGTTGACTCAGCCATACTTGGTCAGACTCGCCCATACTCAGCCAGACTTGGCCAGACTCGACAAGAATTGGGTTGACTCGGGTTGACTCGGCCGAGTCAAAGACTTTTCATCCGAGTTTTGCTCAAAAAATCGCACAAGCGCGAGACTCGGGTGAAACTCAAACCGGACACGGCCGATACTGAGTTGACTCGGCCGAGTTATAAAAGTTTTGGACTTAATAGCATATTTAGCCATTAAAAAAGTAAAAAGTTGGATCAAGATAAATTAATAAATTTATCTGGTACTACCGGTGAAGAATGCTCGACTTCTCTGATCAGTGAAACTAATGCATCAAAATCCGTGCTTGCACTATCCAGTATTTCTCTCAGCTTTTCTACAGTATAAACTGAAAAGTAGATATTTAAGAAGTATACCAAATATTCTATCATGTATGCTAATTTACCATCTTTTCAAATACTTATATGGCTTCTATAATTCATATATTGAATAACTTTCATATACATGTCATGTATTTAAAAGATCATGAGACTGGATCCATGTTTTACTGAAAATTAAAATTTGTAACTGTGCATATTAAACTATGATAAATAATCAAATAGTACTAATTTGCTTCAAATTTCATAGGCAAGCTTAATATATGCCAAACAAAGTGTCCTTAATTTTTTTAATTTTTGAAAAACCATTATCTGGTTGTCAGGTGAAGGCATTTATAAGGGATTCTAATAGGTTAATACATATCATGTCAGGTCAAGTGAAGTATCACATTTGATCTATTAGACATGGTTCTGTAACAAAAATAATTCCCAATTAATTGCTTAAAAGGGTAAAGTGTAACTATTTTGAATATAAAAATGGATTTTGCATCTTTTCTCAAATAAACTGATAAACCAATAAATTGCAACATTTCAGTCTTAAAAAAATATTTCACATAGTTACTTGAGTAATTAATTCTTCTTCCAATCGCATAAAGTATCAGATTGTGACAAAAATTAGCCCAAATTTTAATTTAGGAATAAAATCTGATCACTTTAACACTTCAATTCTTTAACACCTACACTTCACACACTCAGAGAGAGAGAGAGAGAGAGAGCGAACTGGAGTTGTCCATTAGGCGAAATCGTAGAACAGGTGTAACACCACTACAAAGACCAGGTCCAGCTTACAATTTCTCCTTTGTTAGGGTTTCGGCTGTACGAGAGAGGAGCATCTCTTTCTTTGTCGAAAACTACAGAAGGGGAAGAGGAGCATCTCTTCTTTGTCCTACACCTGGTCCATGTGGAATTATGAAAGCACTGGCACCCTTCATTTTGGTGAAAATAAGAAAGCAACCCTTCATATTTGGTGGAATTTTTAAACCACGCCCTTAATTTTGGTGCAATTGAGTTTATACACATATATTCTTAAGTACATAACATATACATGTACATAATTTAATCGTACGTAGTTCTATCATCACCTAATGTTTTTATTTGTCCTTAGAATATATATATATATATATATTAACATACTTTATCTAATAAAATTACTTTTAAATCATGGTTCAAAAAATCGGAATCGGAATCGGAATCGGATTTTTGACCGTGGAATCCGAATCGGATGAATCGGCCGGAATCGGAAGAATCGGATCGGTAACTCGGGTTTTTTTGGCAGAAGCCTTGTTTTGTAGCCAAAAAGTAGGAAAAAATTGATAAAAATAATTTACAAAAAAACTATGTTAATTAAGACAATATTACACTCAATAATCCACTAATTATATAATGTATTACAAACATTACAAATAGAACACACTTTTATTGCCATAAGCTATGCCGAGCTGGCTGGATCATCTCATCGTCCTCTGTATTAAAATACGGATGGGGATATTGTTGTACAGAGCCAAAAAATGAAGACATTAATGTAGTGTCAAATGAAGAATTATTAGCATCCTCATACCCAACATATGGATTGTATGTACTAGAAAATTCTGGATTACTACTTGAATTGTAGTCTGGTTGTACTCCATACGTAGATGAGCTTGAATTATATCCCCCACTAAACTCTGAGGTCCCATACATGCCATCATAAGAATTAATATTTCGATGCCTTGCTGTTAGTTCATTGACATCTCTATATCGTCTTCCTGTATGTTCACTATCTGAGGTTGGACCCTGTGGTTGTTCTCTTTGCTGGTGGATTGGTTCAGAATCTGGGTTTTGAGTTTCCAGATACGTACTAGTGACACCATCTCCTGGATCACTACCACCGCTACCACTCCTTGAATTGTTATTATTGCCCTCATCATCAGGGACATCATCTAGCCACTCGTTGTCTCTATCATCAAGAACAGCGTCTTCTTCTTCTCTGATATTAAAATACAAGTGATAGAATTAATTAACTATTTGTTTCACAAGTTTTAATGTATAAAAAGAAATTCCATCACCTGATCCAAGTTTGAAGCGGATCATCTTCATGGAATATTTGATCAAGATCAATTATCTGATTCGAATCATGATCATGTGTTCGTCTCAATTGTCTTTCTCTTAGGCGCATGTTGTAGTGGCAAAATACAAGATGCATAAGTCGGTTCATTTTCAAACGATTTCTTGTTTTTGTATGGATCAAAGCGAATGTGGACCAATTTCTCTCACAATGTGAGGAAGAGACCGTTTGGCTTAAAATTCGAATGGCAATAGGTGCTAAATTTGGACATTCTTCTCGTCCATAGATATTCCACCATTCAGCCGGAGGGCACAGTTTTGCTGCTGTTAACATTTTCTCGGTAGAAAATGTTCCTAATCTTTTACGATACCGTTCAGCCTGCAAATAAATTTATTCTCATAATATATAAATATTAGAGAATAATAATAGTGAAAATTCCATATCAATAAAGTTTGGACAATAATAATTTACCTCTCTTTCTGAGCTAATTTGTTTAGACATATCAGGTTGTAATCTTTCAATGACATTTCTAAGGCCTCTCAATACTTCACTGTCATTTTGAACTGCTTGTGAGAATTGGAATCGCAGATTGAGAAAATATCCTGAAAAGTTAATGATATTACATAAGTA
Source organism: Carex parvula (assembly GCA_025461045.1). Classification (NCBI taxonomy): domain Eukaryota; kingdom Viridiplantae; phylum Streptophyta; class Magnoliopsida; order Poales; family Cyperaceae; genus Carex; species Carex parvula. The sequence continues at coordinate 3,288 of JAJGRW010001174.1, read as the reverse complement.
TTAATAAAAACAATAAAATAGCTTGCTATTTTAAATAAATATTTTACCTGCTGCATGTATATCTCGATGAAGTGTTTTTTCCCATCTTTTATCAATTATTTTCCACCAAGGTTTGCTGCGTCTTGCACCGAGACTCTTTTTTATTTGCTCTTTTGCACGATCTATTGCTTCATATAAAAAACCCATTTCGGCTTTATCGTCGCAATCAACCATTCGTAACACTTTAACTAGTGGCTCAAATAGTTGAATTGTCTCGCCAACAGAAATCCAATATCCTTCATTAAGCAAAAGATTTCTCACATTTTCAGCACCTTCTTTATCCTTCTTTGTTTTCAACTTTCGAACTTGTTCAATCCAATTTGACTTTAGACCCATCTGTACAAGTGCATCCTTAAATGTGTATATGCTCTGTAAAGTAATGAAATTTGTTGCAAAGCGTGTGATACCGGGCCTGAGCAACTCCCGATTGTTGGTAGCTTCATGCATCAAGTTAAGTGCCCACTGATGATTATATATAAAATTTGTAAAATTTTGTGCCTTTTGAACAACATCTTTTATTTCATCAGTGTTACCAATATCTTCTAACATGAGATCAATACAGTGGGCGGCACATGGTGTCCAAAATATGTGGCTGTAATGATCCATGAGAAGGCTTCCTGCTTTCTTAAAATTGGCACCATTGTCGGATACCACTTGGACAACACGAGTGGCACCAACTTCTTCAATCACTTCTTCAATCAAACCGCAAATGTAATTTGCACTTTTGTAATTATTCGTCGCATCAACGGATTTCAAAAATACCGTTCCTTCGGTACAATAAACCAAAAAATTAATAATATTTCTTTTATTATTACTGGTCCATCCATCACACATTATGGTACAACCAAAATCATCCCAGTGGCTATGAAAGTTTTTTATGTGGTTTTCAATCTCCCCAACCTCCATTGGTAGATATTTATTATAAATCTCATATGATTTTGGTGCACGGACACCAGTTCCACATTCCTGTGTTGCTTCAATGGCCTTTTTAAAGTAGGCACTATCTGCAACATGTGCAGGGATACCATCATGAACAAAGAACTTTGTCCACGCTCGACCTAAATATTGTTTTGCATCTTTTATACCCTTTAGCACAACATTAGAAATTTTGGGTTGTCGACTTGTTTGTTTTGAGTATAAATAATTATCGACTCTAGGTTGTCTATCAGACGGCCCGATCCCTACGTTCAACATTCTCTTATTACGACCAAACCCTTCAGGCGCATGCATAGAAGCAGAGCGCCCTAACTCCGCTCTATAAGAGCCTTCGCCCCCCCTACGTTGAAATTGTTCAACCCTGTGGAACTCTCTACTTTCTCTTAGAGCCCTATGAAGTTCGGGATCTGAGACATCCTCGTCTGATAAATTATCTGGGACTCTTGTCAACTCATCTGCTATTAATTCTTCTCGTGCTCTTGTTTTTTGTTTTTCTAGTTTTTTTCCTCGAACATGTTGATTAAATTGAGCTTGAATTTCTTTTGGAACTTGAGTACATATCATAACATCACCCTTTATCCCACCCAAATGTTGTTTTCCTCTATAAATTCCACCTGAAATGATTCTATGACACCACTTACATTTTACTTTTTTTTTATTAGCATCAACTGCTTCAAAGTGTTCCCAACCAACATCTTCTACTCTACATGTCGATTTGCCTCTATCAGCCATATCTAAATTAAGTAACAAGATATTATAAATTAATTATTATATCTATGATTTTAGTGTCAAAAAAAATTATGGAGAACAAAATTAGTAATTAACTTATGTTTGTATACTAAAATTTAACTAACAAAAAATTATGTACTATTCTAACATTAAATTTATACTAAGAAAATAAGTGTGCATGCCTTTTGATTTGCTGAAGTCGAGCAAATGGATCGATGACCCCCTTGGCAGATATCTTAGAGCATCCTTAGCTTTATCTGCCTCAAATGGGAGGAAATGAATTAATACATGGGTAAACTATTTGAGACGATATATAAGCTATTATTGTATGTAAAAAAAATTGTTATAGTTGAGGGGTAAATTAATTGGACGAGGATGTAGGTCCTATGATTATTGTTATTATTATTGTTTATATAACAACTATAACAACTATAGGTCCGGTAACAACTATTGTTATAGTTTATATAATCGGACGAGGATGTAGGTCCGGTAATAGCTTATATAACAATAATAATAATAATAATAGCTTATATAAAAATTGTTATAGTTGAGGGGTAAATGAATTAATTTACCCATGTACTAATAGCTATTATTGTATGTAAAAAAAAATTAATTTACAGTTAATTTTTAATAATCAGTAGGTCCTATGATTTTAGTGTCGAAAAAAATTATGGAGAACAAAATTAGTAGTTAATTTAGGTTTGTATACTAAAATTTAACTAACAAAAAATTATGAACTATTCTAACATTAAATTTATACTAAGAAAATAACATAGAACGAAAAAAAATTAACTAAAATCTAACATTAACTATCTATAATAAGAAAAATGTACTATATTTAATGTGTAATCAAATTATAGAGAAAAAAATATGAGAGCACCTGAATTAGTAGCGAAAGATATTAGCAGTTGAATTAGTAGCGAAAGACTACGGGTGGAATTGATATTGCCGGTTTATAAAGAGATTTTTTTTGAAGTATTGGGCTATTGGCAGTGGCTGCTAATAGAACCATTTATAAAGAGAAAAGTTGTTTTAACTGTTATTAGTGCGTACACTGTGTACACTGTGTAGTCTATAAAGTCTATACTTCTATTATTTCTATAGAGTCACATTTCTGTAGAGTCACGTGTAAGAAAAAACAAAAAATGAAAAGAAGAATCAAGTAACGCACTAATAATTGTCTGAGGGCTTATCAGAAAAAATTTGGACTTTTTTGTGATAAATTAATACATGAGGGCCTTTCACTAAACCATTTGAATATTATTCCCCTGTCGCTGCCTGGGAAGATTCCTTCCTCTCTTTCAATTGATGAAAGGAGGGATTTAAACCATTTGAATAAATATTTTGGGTCCGGCACCGAATTCTCATCCTCTGAGATATCTCATATTTTGCATGACTTGTTGAAAATCAAAACAGTTCAAATAAGTTCTGCACGAATCTCAAAGCTCAAAACTTGTTGAAAAATCTCATTTTCTCTTCCCGTGTTTCACCGACAGTGGACCCCACGCACCTCTCTTCCTTCTCTTCCTTCTCTTTTTCCCTTCTCTCCCGTTCGCGCAAGAAACAGGAAGCAGTGAAGCACAG
>JAJGRW010001173.1:1100916-1131572 GCA_025461045.1 Carex parvula | reverse complement strand
TCATCAATTCATGTTTTCTTCCATAAATATATTTTTAGATGAAGTCCGAAAAATAGCTCAAGTTTAAAGAAAAAGTGCGTAGTTACATAAAGCGGGAAATTGTTGTCGAAAAACTAAGCGAGGAATATTGATCATAATAAAACCTGCATAATCGTCAAAAATATTTTTTTTGCATCTGTTCTTTTGTAATACAAAATTTCTTTGATAAACTAAACCAACTTTTACTATTACTAGCAATTAATTCCCATTGCTAAACATTGCAATAATAATCATTGATAATTTAAAAATTGCAATAATAATCGGTTACTAAAGTTTCTGTGACAAGCAAAATCATTTTTCATTAAATTAATATACTTGAGGCTGCTTCTTTGTTTGGTACGCGATAACAAACAGCAGCAAACACATTTTCTCACAAAACTGAACTACGCTAACTTTAGAAATATGAGTTCGTGGCACGGTAAGATTGCACACGTTCAAAGTGGGATCTTTTAACAACGCTAATTTTAGGTCTCTTCTGAGATCCGATAAAATTGGAACCATACGGATTTACGCTTATTTTAGAACTACTAAAACTGGGTTCTTTGACTATACATGACAAGGTTCCAAGGACCAATTAAAATAAATGTTTATTCAGTCCAACATTTTGGCATTCTAAAATAGTACAGGTTGAATAATAACATTTTGATAAAAGAGTTGATCCAAAAATAAAATTTCTAGACACTACCTGAATAACAACATTGCATTTTCCTAGTCATCTTATAACTAAAGCAGAGTACCTGTACACAAACTAAAATTCCTATGTATTCAAGAAAAAGGTTAACACCATCATTTTCTATCTGTAACTAAGCACAGTTGTATATTGAGGGCCCAAAAAATCCATGATTATACTATAATCTCCCTATATATACATAATATATTTACTATTTGTTAATCACCACCGCGACAAGAAAAAGGTTGAACAAAAAAATAACAAAAACTAGTGTCAAGATTAGTAACTTCAGCTTTCAATTGGTGAAACTGGCCTTGAAACATTATTTTCAAACTACCCCACTTCCTGTTGAGAATTACCTTCTTCAGTTGCACCTGCTAGAGAAAGACCAACTAAATTGTATTAAAATATAAGAATTAATCTTCAGTAGTAGGACCATAATTTATGTCTTCAAAGGCTTCAAAAAAAAAAATGCATGTATAGAACTATGTTTGAAATTTGTAATTACCATGATGCTTCAACTCTGGTAAGTTAGGCATATCAGTCTGAGCACTAACATCTCCAATCAGTTCAATATTATCTTCCTTGTTATCCAATTTTGAGTTGATCGCCACAACATGATTCTCCAAACTACTAGCACCATATATAAAAAAAACGAACATAACATAACAGAAGTTTGGAAACTTAAACAGTAGCACATGTAATTGAAAAATATATTATCTATTTCCCAAGGTCTCACCAATCATTGCATTCCATCTCTCGACTCCAATATGATGCATCTTTCTTTTCCTGACAAATTAAAATAGCAAACGTGAGTTGAAAAAAATCAGCATAGTTGATAAAATATAATTGCACAGCATACCTCAGTTTTAAGAATATTAAAGGTCTCTTGAAATTTCTGTAATATAACTTCCATGCTGTGCAGTTCATGCTGCATTTCCTGAAGAAAATAGTATGAAAATCAGAAGGATCGGAAAACAAGGGATACTACTGAAAAGATAGTATAACAAATGATAAAAAGACAAACATGTTTCTCTGAAATTAGCCTTTGTATTGTTTCATCTTTCACCTCTAGCGCTTTTCTAAGGTAACATTGTTAAAGATAAACATAATAGTATTTTGCACGCAGTTCATCTTAAAGATAACCTCTAGCACTGTTATTTGAAAGCTTCCATGATCTCCCGCACAAAACATTGCAATATCATGTACACCCCTAGAAAACAAGAAATACCAGTGGTACAACAATTATACTGCTCTAAAAGTTTCTTATCACATAACCCACTTTCCTACACTATCCAAATATATCCAAATATATCCAGATTATTCCCTCTTAGATCCTTTTCTTAGAGATAAACACTTACAAAGGAGGATAATAGACTTATCTGTCATAAAATGAGTCTGGAGGAGTCCAAAAGGATATTTTATGTTTTGGTAATGGTGCATATGACTTTTTCCATGTTTTAAGGTCTCCTTTGGAGGATAATTTTTTATATTTTTTGATATTTTGCAAGGGCACGCATTACCCCCTCCTTTAGATATGTTCTTCATAACCAGGGAAAACGACTCCCAATGACCCTTAAATAGGTGGTGCACAGCAAAATAAGCTTTAAAGATGAAATTATCTATGACTCATTGGAAATTGAAAAAGGATATTTCTTCAAATTGCAGTCTATAATTATTGTTTAGTCTATCAGATTCGATCTTTTCTTGCAACTCTAAAATTTTCATGTCTTTTCTCCTAAGCTCAAGCTTACAATCATTTAACTTACCTTCGAGTAACTTGATTGTCTCTATTATAGAACACAAAACATATCAACAGTGTTAGCAAAAATAATAAATTATTAGCATGTATAATTTAAGTCACGAGGCATACTGTTACCAAAATTGGCTTTGGATACTGTGGGATTTTAACGAGATGAACCTCAAAATGTCAAAGCGTGAAACACAGTGAGTTTTATATACTGGTACAACAGCTGTACATCTTGGCACTAAGCGTAAGCAGTTAAATACCAGTTACTAAAACCCAAGGCGTTGCCTTGCTACCAACAATAGCAGAATTTAGTGATCTATTGTATTGGATTATAAAACAATATTAGAGAAAGAAGATTTCATACCAACAAAGTCTTTCTCAATTGTACAAATCCTGTTAATCTTATCATTTAGGCCAGCAACTGTAAAAACAAAAACTAAAGATGGTTTAAATGTTAAATCAAAATAATAAAAGCAGAGAAAAAAGTAAGGTCAAATTGCAATTTGAACAGTAACAAAAAACAAACAATTTACCTACTTGTTCCTTCTCATGTAATGTCCGTTTAATAACATCAAAGGCCCTCTTCGCCGAATTTGCTTCCTTTTGAACCGAGTTAAATAGAGAAATGTGGGCACTTAATTTCTCTGTAAGCAAAGTGAGCTCTCTATCTTTTGTCTGAACAGTGCGTTGCAGAGTACAAGCAGAATCCTGCATATATATTCAGGTTAAAATCGCATTTTGTACCCTATAGTTCCTGTATTTCAGATACAATGAACTAGTTCTATATTTTTTTTTTTCTTTTATTGAAGAACACCCTTCCAAATTGAAATTACAAGAGACTAAGCTAACAAAACAACTTTGAAAAAGGTACATGAGGTCCAGGATGAATATGATTTTGTGTATGAATGTTCTGTCAAAAATAACATCTCTTTTTTCTTTCATTTTGTTGAGTTATGTAAGAAAAAGTTATATTTTAAAGTTGTTTCTGCTTCCTTTGAGAGCTTATTTTTCACTACTACTATTGGTCAGGTTTTATCAGAGTTCTAGAAATAAATAAAATTACACAAAAGTTTAGCAAAATTAGAACAATTCAACACTTCAAGTGATTAAGTGTAAATTGAACAGACCTCATAGCGATTAATGAAGCTCTCTCTTGAATGTAGCAATCCATTAATTGCGTCTTTCAAATCCTTCTCCTTAGTCTGCAGTAACTCATTCTCGTTTTCTAGGTACTCAATCTATCAATTGATAAACCAATGCATATGCAGGTCAATCAAATTGAATAACCAATTAAAAAAGTATGAGAAATAATACACAACAGTACACCTTGGATTCGAGCTTCTTTTTCAAGTCATCTCTGGAATCCAACTCAGCTCTTAATTCTTGCAAGTGCTTCAAGTACTCGGTCTCTGTGTGCTTGAACTTCTGTGTTCCAAAAGAGAGAAAAATCAGTATCTGCAATCTCTCAGTAAACAATATAAAAAAACAGATTTGGCGAGAATATATGGAGAAAAAGAGACCTGCTTGTAATCCTCGAGTTCTTTCCTGACGCTTCCTTCTCTCTCCTAGGGTAAAGTAAAAATCGAGTGATTAATTTCAAAATGGAGGAAATTGAATACAGATAGAGATAGCGAGAAAGTACTTGGAGGTCGTGCGAATTGGAGATGAGAGAGAGGAGCTGAAGCTTGAAATTAGAGAGAGGAAGCATCTCTACGGCCATGGCTTCTCTTCTTCCGGCAGCGTGGCTCGCTATAAAAATTTTACCACCTCCCTGAGAGACTGAGAGTCACTATTTAATTTTTACAGTTGTACCCCTGAAGTAATTCAAATTTAGAGTTTGAATCCGGACCATCCGATCAAAATCCGGGTTGCGTATCCTCTGTATTACCGCATCATCGTACGCAATTCCAGTACAGCGATGTTTTTTTCAGGCCAATTATAGAGAATTCACATACAGTGTAATATCAAAATAGACTCCCTATATCTAAATAGGCACCAAATTCTAATCCCTCGGCTGAAAGTTAATATGAGCTAACTATACTTAGTCAGGTATCTGGGAGGATACAATTCAATCGTAAATGCACGAAGATCTTTAACATTCGTGCTAAGTTATGTAAGATTCGTGCAGATTAAAACGGACGGTGAGAGATTCCCCATTTTACACGGTAAAGTATTCTACCGGATCTGAATCCTAGAATCCAAGCATATCTGGCCCGAGATGGAATGTAGTTTCTTTAAAAGCTGTGCCATATAAAGAATGGACAGTCCAGATCAAAACTCAAAATTTGAGGTACCTTGGGTGATATGACTTTTCTTTTTCTTTTTTCTTTTTTTGGAAAAGGTGATATGAATTCGCCGTCGCAAGTCCTAACATATTAGGAATTCGGAGCAGTTCTGATGCCCATCGGGACCAACTTCGATTTGTTAGACTCAATTATCGCTCCATCTGTGTTAAGATGTGTATGCTTCGCTTTCAAATTCATGTACGTTTGCTTCAATTTTTGCACGCACAGATTTTAATGATGATCGGACGATGTTGGAGCTCATTGAATCCAAAAGTATATCCAATATCCATCAGACCTACTCCGTTCTCTATTCAGAGTCACTCATTCAATTGCTTTATCAAGTGATCAAGTCTATATGCTCATTTTGCAAAACAGTTGAAGTTATTTTACTATTTGATAAATGTTGACGGACAACCTTGCTTTATTAAGCCCCTTCTATGTGTTCAGCAATGAGGCTAAAGCCTCCTTAGCTGTTTAAGCTGGCCAAACAGTTGTGTCTTAAACAGACTTAGAGCACATTTTTTAAATTTTCTTAGAGCAAATTTTTAAGCTGATAAAAACTCAGGCTTACAGCACGGTGTCTCCTTATAGCTCCTCTTTAGCACCTTTATATAATTTAAGCTTCATTGCTCTACGCCTTTGTCAGCCGAACAACTCCTCCTTATCATAGCTTAAACTCTTAAGCCTCGTTACTCTAAGCCTCATTGCCGAACATAACCAATTGTAGACATCTTATTAAAGAAATATATTCAAACAATGGCAAAAATAATAACTATGACTACTGTGGCACATTTCTTAATTAATCTGATATAACTCTAGAGCAATTACTAATTTGATATTATTTTACCGTAATAAATTAATAATAGACTTAGAGCAAGTACAGAGGGTGAACCTACAACTTTAAAACCACTATATCGTTACAACGGGCCTGATACATGTTTTTTTTTTTTTTTTTTTTTTTTTCTTGACTAAAATTGTAAGGGCTGTTCATGAATAATAAATAAAACAGGTGGTATAATGTATTTTTTTAAATGATAATTCTGCTGCTAAAATTAAAAGTCAAACGAAATGATATATTGGCGCCGAAGTAACTTGATAACACGATAACTTGCATCAAAGTTCGTCTAAATATTTGAACTGTAAATAAGGTTGCATTTTCTATTCGCTAAATAGACTGTGTATTCAATTTAATAAAATTTAAAAATCATTACGTTGCTATTCAAAAGTTGATAAACTAAACCATACAATTTTTAATAACCAAACAAATTGTAATTGCATTAGATTTTATGGAACCGGATCCTCTGGCGGGAAGCAAATCTGCTGCGATTCTAAGGGATCGTAGGGTCCTGCGATTCTAATCTCAACCATTCAAACAATGAAATCTAGAATTCTTTTGATAAGTCAGTTTTTGTGTACGAATCTCAAAACATGTGAACAGTTGAGACTGGAATCGCAGGTACCCTACGATCCCAGAGGATCGCAGCAGATTTATTTCCCTTCTTGGGGCAAGAAAATCTTGTCCATAGTTAAGTTTAACCAATCTCATAATTAAGTTTAACCAATCTCTAATTGACACGTGGACATTTACCTTTCAACTCATTGATGAGAATATTTTTATTTATTTAAAAAAAAATTTCCTTTAATCAAATTAAGTGGCGTAGATTCACCGATTCAAAAGGTGTACACACAACACAATGGAGTTACCTTAATTAGATCTTAACTTATGCAAATCAAGCCTCTCCCTTGAGTTCGGTTCTAATTTCATCTTTCTGATTTTTCACCTTTTATTTTTTTTCTTTATATAACCTTCTTTAATTCTGTTGTTTTTTTTCTTCTCTTACTATTTCATTTTGCAATTTAATATGGACACAAATGTATTGAGCCATCAGTAACTTTTGACCCTTATTTTTCTTTAAAAAAATAATTTATATTTTTTCCTTCTCTATACCCAACAAATTGTCAGATTTTGTATATTTAATGAAATTAAATTTGACAAGCATACAAAGCGTTTATAGTTTGTAATTGATTAGACATATGGTCTGACCCGGTTTGTTGACTCGTTGTCCTTCAACTTTTTCAATGTAGGGAGAGAGAGAGAAAGAAAGGTAAGAGGGAGGAGTTTCTTTATTGAATAGAACAAATAGAAGTATAAATTTGATCCATGTATATTGATTCTTGCCATTTTTATGAAAAGACTCCTGTCACTCGGACTTGCTCGTCAAACATAGGTGCCAATAAAAAAAAGGGTTAGAAATATATGTGGAATAAGCAAACCTCGATCTATGGAGAAAACATGATTCCATGGTTGTGTAAAGGATTCACTAATTTATCTCAATCCATTGTGGAGGTTCAATGGGTGGTTTATATAATCATCAATTCCCACACATGAAGGATTTCGAAGCTTGAATGAACTTCTATGGGGGGGAGGGGGGTCATGTATGGTACTGAAGCATCATTTTCTAGAGCTAACCTTTTTAACTTGACAATTGAAGCTTTAGAGAGTAACAAACAACACAGCTGCACATGGGAACTACAGATAATAGAATTTTGTAATTTACTTTCTATTATTTTCTTTTTTCTTTTTACCTTTTGACTAATTTTGGGCTCTTTAACCATAGTTTAGGAAAATTAAATTAAATTGCAAACAAATTAAAAATAAATAATTACCCAACATGGTTGAAAAATGCACCGCCCAACGCTAATATAATTTTGCAACATAATAATCACTGCAAAAAAGTAGCTGCCGAAGCAAGCAACTGCAATAATTGAAACCATTCGGTTTTGAGGTGACGGATACAATTGTTAATTTGGCCTAGAAAACACATAAAATACTTTTAACTAATTCAAAATCAAATAAAAACAAGGCAGAGAGTATGAAACTACAGGAATAAAATTTAAACATATGAACTTACGTTACAGTTTTCTAGAACTGTAATCTCAATTTCTAATGTGGCAGCTAATGCAAAAGGTGGCATCAAGGCAAAATATAGAATTCCACCTCTGCCTTGCCTTGGCCTAACATCAAATAGAAGGACAACATTTCAAGAGAAAAAATCATAACTAAAAATTAGTTTTAACAATAACCTATCAGGAATCTAACATGTAAATATACACACTCGAAGCAGTGAGATCCCTCTAAAAATAGGATGTACAAAATCAAACTTTACATGGAATCAAAACTTGTTCTATCGTCTAGAATGTGGTCTCTGTTTCATGCTTGCTCTCCTTGCCACATCCCAAGGCCTTTGGGGCGCAAAAACACCATGTTGAGATGCAAAAAATGATTCATAGCCCGGCGAGTCAAAGGCGAAACCCGTGTGCTTAGACTTCTCGCGTGGCAAACGGGAGATCTCCAAGCTTCTAGCCTCTTCTGGGGTGAGGTTGTTATTCACCTCCAGCAACTCAAACCTGGTTCTCTGCTCTATGTCATCCTTGTGTAGTTCTTGGATGATTTGGTAATCATATGGGAAGAACCATCTCTGCACCCTGTGTCCCAAAAACACGTGACATAGTTCAACATATAAGTTTTGCTCTCACATTTTGACAGTATATGTTAATACTTCTTGAAACTTTTGAGGACTCCAGGTACTTGGGTCAGCTTGATCCTCAACAGTAGAGAAACATCATCGAAACATTTGAAGTAAAAAAAGGCTAGATGACCATAAAAGTAGTGAAATCTACAAGTTTTACCCTTGGTACAAGAAGTCACCAAGAAGAGCAACAACTGGAACCAGTAGCAGCGTGAGGTAGAAGAAAAATGTGCCCATCAAAACATAAATAACAAAAAATATGTTTTCCTGCAAGAGAAGTAACATGTTACACTATTTAGTAGAGCACAATTGCAAATTCCACTGCTGTCAGCCTCCTCCAAAAAAATAATACATAGAAAAAGGAGGGGAAATTAGGAAAGTTAGGATATGGATTTATTTTCCCCACCTTTTGCGCAAGATAATATACACATTTTCTAGCTGTGCATATGGAAAAGATTCAATGCTGCAGTTAAAAGGAGCTTACCTGTCTGTCAAGTGGAGTCATGACTCCAGAATAGATGAATATAAATACAAACCACGCCAGAATACTCCCAAAGACACCAATATAGTGCCACCTTGTAATGGAATTGGATGCCAGGAGAAGTCGCAAATTAACTGTCACGACGATACATGTGAAGGTCATGGTACTCACATCCCATAACCCAAATACCTTTCCTGACGAGTTGTGCCCGTACCTGCTTGCTGAGGTCGTGAAGTAGTAGAAAATTAGAGACTGATAGAATGCAAAGAAGGCCCATACGGCAATAACTCTCCATCTAAAAAAGGTATTGTTGATTCCCTCTTTGTAGAGTTGGGGGTACTTCTTTGATAGATTAGCACTTACATCCTACAAGTAGTGTTATCAATTGTTAGCCAGGTCATTCAAATTCATACACACCCATGTAAATATCAAAATTTGATGCTTCACCTTATGTACAAACATGTAAATTGTATATCAGTGATACATACTATAACTAGTATTTAGGCAACCAGCTACTTATCTACATCCTTATTCCATTTAAGATTTCACCTTCTTTACACTTCCTATAATGAAAATATGAATAGCTTGCCACTTTCCATGGCTATCTATCAAGCGAAAATGAAAGCACAGAACTTTGCACACCATGTTATACGTAAAATATAACATATCATGTTTTTTTGAAATTATATGGGTACATAGCACAAATAGACCCTAAACTATTACTTAAATATTCTAATATCTACCATTCAGGTGACTGCCACCATCTTTCAGTCAAAAATAAAGGATGGATATTAAAAAAGCCAATTCACTAGCATTTTAGGACAAAAACTGACTCAACCAACTAAAATTGACTAGATTTTGTCAGTTTTAGCTATAAATAAAGAACAGAACGGTAAGATCCGAATGATTATGCTAAAATGGAAATTCTGAAACTTTAGGTGTTGTAACAGGAAATACATGGTGTATTAGCAACCATTCACATACCTTGTCAAACAGTCCCACAGCAATTACAGGAAGAGCTGTGAAAATAACATTGAACAGAGACTGGAACCAATCATCATAAAATCTCTGGCCTGAGAAACCAGTCTGGAAGGTGAACCAGAACTGAGTCAATGTGAACGTCAGATTCTTATAGAAAAAATATGTAACCACCTGCAAAACAAAAGCCAAAACAACTCCTCATGAAAAATCAATATATTGAATAAAACAGCCTACACATCACTTACCAGTTAATTAAAAGTTGCAAAACCATCAACAAAGTGATGTAATTCCAAGTTAATCAGGACCCTGCTTTCCATTACACTCAGGGTGTTTAAACATTATCTCAAATTTTACTATGCAGATACCAAAATTACTGTAAGGAGTCTTGTACTCCCCCCACCCCTGGAAAACAGAAAAAAGAACAGAAAAAGAAAATCCACACGCACACAAAGGATAAAAATAAAGAAAAAACTAAATAAGTAGATAACACAAACCTTGCATAACCTCATATACGACCAGCGGCCATGAACAAGGAGCAATCAGTGAGAAACCGGAACTGAGCAATGGCAAAGTCACTGGCCATGACAGCCTGCATCCCTTCCAAACCACTTATGCCGATTCCCACATGAGCTGCTTGAATCATACTGACATCATTTGCGCCATCTCCTATACTGAGTGTGATCTTTTTTGCACCTTTCCTCACTAGGCTAGTAACCTTCAGAAAGAAAAGAAAAAAACAAAAGCAGTGACTGGCTGTGTGAAGATGCAAATTAGTAAATCAGCCATGACCTAACTATTTTCTTCATACACTGATTTCTAAGTTTGGGTAATATCAAGAGCACCTCCAACAAAGTTATTGACAAACCATTTTTTTGCAAGTTGGGCTAAATATTATATAATTTTGCAGATGATATATATTACTTCCCATATATGCAGCCAACATATATTTGTCCCTTCTGTTATCACCAAACTCTTATATATATTTAAATGCGCAAACAAAAGTTGCTCGGTAAATAAAAAATTAAGTTGTTTCAAATCACCATTTGGAAAGGTACAATATACTTTGACAACACAACTTCAAATCACTTAGCCAAGTCATTACAAGGGACCTTTTCACAGCTTAGGTAAAAAGTAAATAGAAATGTTGCATAAATTAATACGATATAGAAATACAGAACTATATAATCCCATTAAAATTGTACCTGCGCCTTCTGTAAGGGAGAAACACGGCAACAAATGACCGAGTTACAATTAAGGCTCAGATTAAGCAAATCAACACGTAGAGTTGGATCCAAAGCATACATCAGACACTTGCCATCTATTACAAGGGTTAACTTTGTTGTTGATGCACGGTGCATATATGTCTGAGCCCCCTCTAGACATCGCTTCAAGTCTTCCTTTACCGATTCTTTTGTTACACGTGCAATCTCCACAGGGTCCTCCCTGAACAATGAACCACCTATTAGATCCTACTACTTGAAAAAAGACGTTGACGTAGTCTTTAAAGTGGTAAGAAAGGCTTTCCATATGCACCTCAAAAGAACTGGATAGCATCAAACTATCAAGGATACTTTGGATAGTATCAAATTATAGTATGGAGGACATATGAATGCTTGATCAAAATTAGTATCTAACTATTAATGATTGTTGAGAGAGATATAATAAAGCCTTGGCAGCCTCTGCCAAGTATGAGAGAGAGAGATCTATGCTTTGCTTTACCCTGTCTTCAGCTTCTCTGATTACATCAGTTTCAGAACTGATGATAAATTGTTTCATCTCATTATTTATCAAGTTGCAAGCTGCCCAACAGAAAAATAAAAATATTAGCCAACAATACTTATATAGAACTACTTAGGTGCTTTAGTTACATCCCAAACAAAGTTTAACTATTTACCGTAGGCAATGTTTATCGCAGTTTCCATTTTATCACCAGTCAAAACCCATATTTTTATTCCAGCACGAGACAAGGTTTCTATACATGCAGGCACCCCTTCTTGAAGTTTATCCTCTATAGCTGTACAACCTATCAGTGTAAGTTCCTTTTCAATCAACTCTGCCACCTAGATTGAAGAAAAAGTAAACAAATATAAGCTAACAACTGTCAAGTATTAAAGGGCAGATTGAAAAAATAAACAAGAGATTTCAGAAAAGTGCCGCCTTCCCATTATTAGCAACAAAAGCCCAACCATCCAGTGAAACCAAAAATTAACTAACATTGCTATTAGTCTATGAAACTTGCTTTACAGTCTACCAGTTTCATTGAACATCAGAAGAAATGACAAAAGTAGCCCTTATAGAAAGTTCTTTTGCCATTTCAAGGCGCTATATCGAAAAATTGTTGGCACCTTCGAAATAATGTCATTCTCATGGCCATCAATCCATGCAGTAAATCACTCAATTAGCTTGTAACACTGATAATTTCAATAACTCAACATATGGAAGAGACTCGGTCTTTGATTAGAAAACATAGTAGAAACCATTCTGACAATAATTAAAAGGAAGGGAACTCTGAGAATTATTCTTTGAGAAAGGTACATATTGAACTTCCTCAAAGTAATGCATTATGAAAGGCACCATACCTCATCCAGCTTCTTATCGCGGTCACGCAGTGCAGATTTAGCCTGGATAAACTTTTCATTCCAACTTTCATAAAGCTCACTACTCAATTCTCTGTAAGCAAGACAAAGAGTACGCAAACCAGCTGAGCCATACTGCTCTAAGTGATCTCTTGTTATGCTCTTGATCTCTTGGTTTCCTGCGGACAATCTTTCGAATATCACCGTATCTGCACCCTGCACATTTTAAAATGCATTAACTATGAGTTAATCCTGGAAGTCTCTATTAAGTTTCTACATACTGGGTATGTATTGTTGCCATACTTTACTGTTTTAGGTAGTTAAGAGCCTCATGTAAGGAGCCATTGATAAATAATAACTGTCTCAATGCCAACCTCAACCCAAGCACACAAGTTTTAGGCACAAAGCAAAACATAACGTTCGTAAAGGACAAACAGTGAAGGGTCTGGTGCTGATCTGAGTTATTCAACAGGAACCAAAGTTAAACAGTTGTCTATCTTAAGAACTAACAAAAAACCCTTACAGAAATAATACCTTGCAATACAGAACTAGGCGGCCATTTGGATAGCGGCAAACAACAGATTGTCGCTTCCTTGTACTGTAAATCAAGAAAAAGTAATCTAACTTAGCAATAAATAGTGTAGTTAAAGAATATTATGAGGAAAGAAGTATATGAAGAGTTCTGAAGACTAGCCTGTTAAACTCCAAGGCATTCAATATTTCATATTGAACATCCTGAATTTGTCCCATCTTTTCCACATGAGATTCCCTTACCATGACTGTAGTTGGAGTGCGTCTAAAGAAACAAGAAGAAAAGAAAAGGTAAGGTTTTATTTGATTTATGAAAGAAAATCCAAAATTGCCACAATGCAAGGACACATAAATATGTGTAAAATAATAACCTATAGAAGAAGAAACCAAAATTCTTAGCAGCAGCCACTAGGGCAGCCTCATCAGGTGATGCAGCCTGGTATGTGATCTTTTCAGGAGACTCCTCGCCTTCTGGAAGGACAGTATGACACAGTGCAAGACATCTGAAAAATTCCTACAATTTAACAGGAAATTTCAAGTACCACGTCACTTTAGAGTACAGCTTCCAAAAACAGTAAACCAGGGCAGGATTATGGCTGTTAACAAAAGAAATTGCAAAAAGAAAGCAAATTTATTGAAGAGTAAAAGGTGGACAATAATCTGTACTATTGCTATCAAAAGGTAACCTAAATAAAAAAAACAATATAATGTGTCAACAACGAATACTACTTCAAATTGGTGATGCTTTTCGATGCCAAAACTTTCAAAGAAAAATGCTGGGAATTAAAACACTGGAATAAGTTCCTGAGTTTGAACATGGTGGACTGATATGACTAATAATTATCAGATCAAAAGGTCAAAAACTGAAACTCTTCTTAAAAAGAGAAACCAAACAACCCAATAATTCCGAGTATACTTAAAAATGGAACATGAAAAGTCAGAGAGTGCAATATCTTTCCTTGATTAATGTTGTTCTTATGGAGTACAGCTGAAGTTAAATTAATCAACAAATGACAAAATTAATTTTATAAGCTCGAGTAGACTTGTTTACCACGCAAATGTCAGGATTAGGCTCATTTCTCCATGCACCACGCATGATCCTAGAATCATCAAAATTGAAACCTTTCTCATGAACTGCTGTGCTTGGCTTCTGAACATGACATTAGAGAAAAGTAGTTAGAATATACATTAAACAGTTGTTGTGTTTGTTGTGTTATGCGAGTTTCCTTGAATATATACCTCTTCAATTCTAAGGCCATTTCTCTGTGCACTTCCCTTTTCTGTTTCAGTAATACCAGTTCCATACATTTGGCCACCAATTGAACACTTAAAGAACTCCATGAGGTTTCTTGTGAGTGTACCCGTCTTGTCAGAAAATACATACTCCACCTTCACACAAGAGAACAACAGATAGTAAATTTGAACCAATACAACAACTTCTACACAAGTCAATGCAGACTAAGATTTATATTTAAAAAAATAAGCACCTGACCAAGCTCCTCATTTAAGTTTGAAGTCCTTGCCAGTGCTGGGGTTTGAGTCTCTGTATGGTACATATGCAAGTCTTTGTTGATAAACTGAGCACACTGTATGAACTTTATCATCTAAATTAAGAGAGAGAGAAAAAAAAAGAACAATACTTAGCTATAATGGCTTGATTAATAGTCAACAGTATTCTTCCCACCACAAAATAAAGGCATACCTCAATGGAGACATAGAGAGAGATGGGGATGATGGTTGAGTACAGTGTTATCAGAGTAAACATAGTCAATATGGTCACCTACAAAAGAAAGCTGAATATTACCACAAAACATAGAATACCGAACATGCAAAGAGAGAGCTTGTGAGAGTATGTCAGAAATCAGCCAGTATGATCCTAATCACTAAACTAGTATTTCCAAATTAGTTTCCAAATAATACTTGACCAAATTCATGGGAGGAAATGGAAGGAAAAAGTAAAAAGAACATATATCCAGAAGCATTTCATAAATCACAATATAAGAAATTAAGTAAAGAATTGCTTACCACAAATCTATTGTCAGGGTTGAATTGGTCCTCAACCTCTTCATTAAGTCCCAGGTAGTAATATTTGCGGTTTATAAAGATGCCACTGAAAGTTTTCAGATAATTTTAAAAATAGGATAAAATAGTTAAATACAATTAAGGTTATTTAAACCAACACCTAAAGCACCCCATGATGGCAAACAACAACAACAACAACCAAGCCTTTAGTCCCATGATGGCAAAGAGATGGCAAAAAAATAAGAGTACTTTTAAACCAAGACCTTAAAGCACCAATTGATGGCAAAGGTCATGTATTAAATAAAATATATCAAACCAAAAAATTGAGTGAAAGAAACTTAACCTTCCAATGGCTCCAATGACACACATGGTGAAGAGAGTAGAAAAGAGAGCTAGTATAAGCTTGTCGAGCTTCCTTTCAAATGTACTTCTCTTAGAAGGTACATTCATTGAGTTCATCATGACCTGTATTTAAGAACAGTAGTATCGGCTCTTTAACACAATTTTAAGATGAATAGTAGGTTGAATATTAAGATCAATGATGCCTTCACAAGAAAGCTGTACCTTAGTCTCGTGTCCAGTAAAGATAACAGCACCTACAATGTACTCTGTGTTTCTAAGGCTGCATCCCTGTTTTACGTGGTATAAAGTTCTGCCATCAGCAAGTTAAATTTGGAAGCTGACATAACTTCTATTTATATTCCACTTGAGAGTAGGTCCGATGAGCATCGGACCTACTCTCGTTCGATGGGTTTAATCACTGTCGATTTGTTTTAAGATTCGTGCGGAACGCTTTAAAAGTCGTGCATATTTGTTTCAATGTTCGTGCGCACAAATCTTAAATTAGATCGGACGGTCATCGTGCTCGTTGAACCTAAAAGTAGTGGCATCGGTCCTACTCCGTTCTCTTTATATTCACAAACCAAAATGACAAATTTACCCGCAGCAGTAATTGATTTGGAGAGAGAGGCAGTGTCTGCTTGTCCACTAGAAGGTTACCAGTGAAAGTGTAGAGTGAATTGTTGGGTTGCTCGCACTGTATTTCACCTAAACACAATAAAGAGCTAATGTTGACATTCTTCAACTCCTTAGTAGAGATATTAGTCAAGCCAAGTAAATTGCAAACAAACACAATTTATGTAGTTAGAAAAATAAGGACCTTTGAATTCAGAAGCTTTCTGAGCTGTCAAGTAATCCCACGTTTTCTCCAGTGCCTTTCTGATTTTCAAGTTGGTCTCCCCATCAAGGTTAGCCGTCTACGACACAAAAAACACACAAGAAAAATTCAAAATAATGCTTTCTTTTTCAGGTTCATGGTAAGCTCAATTCATTTTTCATTTTCAGAAATGGAAAGGAAAGAACCTCTATGTAGCAGACACCATCAGGATTTGTACTTGCCAGAAATAGCAAATCAGCAGGGAAATAACTATCTTGTTTGATCTGCTCTAAAAATAATTATTACTAAATCAGTTTCATGACTTTAGTTCAAAATTCTGACTTTGGTACTATTTCGGTCCCTGATGGCACAACCTATAACCGGCACATGATTCAGTTTTATCCAAAAATTCTCTTTCAAGTTTGTCAATTGTTTGGGAGATCAAGATATTACCAAAAATACTCCAGACAAGTATGCAAACATGGTAAACATACTAATCAGTAAAGCCCAAAGTGAAAACCGTGATTGGTTAAACCTACCCTCTAGTTAATACCAATTTCACAGATTAAAATAAGATTACCCTGACAATGTCTCCCACTTGTAACCTTTTCCATTGTGTAGTTTCCCAACTTTGGCCTTGTAACACTTCCACAGGGGTAGCATTAATTGAAATATCATTCTGAAATCGCTTCTGAAAATTTTTAAATCATAATAAGAAATAAAAGAAAATGAAAGGCAAACTTATTGAGAAATCATCATGTTAAATGGAAAACTGAAAAATTACTAAGAACTAAGAGTAACAAGAGCAGAGACCCAGTCTTCAAAAGCCTCCTTGATAAGAGAAACCAAAAGCACCAGGCTGAGAGGCACCACATTAGTTATAGGATGCACTGGACTGCAAATAAATTTGTAAGTTAATAATAAAATGTCAAAGTTTTGGGACATAAGTTTAAAAAATTAGTAATAAGTGGTGCTTGTACCTGATTGGTGTAGTGGACAAGATTGATATCATAAGGAAGTAAAGATTTGCAACCCTTCTGAACTGTAAGACCAAAAGAGGCAGCTATAGTACAGAGTAGATTGTACAAAATGAGAAAATACAAATAGATAATTTGATTGAGTACCTGTTCAAATAAACCTTTTGGTAAAAAGGTCAGGACGTTGTATTTTGTAGTTGATACAGAATTGCTCTGGAAAGGCAATAAGATTTCAGACAATGCAACTTAGGAACAGAAAGTTAGAAAAATAATGCATCATAAATTTAAAAAGCCCAAACTAGTTTAGTTGAACCCAACAGATTTCCCATGATAACAGGCTAGTACAAACAGGTTAAGGTCTGTATCAACTACCATTGCTGTGATGACACCAGAACTATGGTATGTAATCTGATATGTCTGATTCACATCAAATGTACATGATGCAGTGTGGCTTTGAGATTATGCGAGATTTGAAACAAAGGTTTGGGTTGCATGCCATAGTATGGCAAGATTACAACTATGTCAGGCGCGTGTCAATTCAATCAGGTTAAACCACAGAACATTACAGGTTATTCCCAAGGTACCATGTCTGTATTTGGTCAACTGAGTATAAATGATTAATAACTTAAATCTACCAGATGATAAAGAACTTACTGCAAAAGGGAGATGCATATGATGTTAATACACAGACAATCAGTGTAAACTTCAAATTTTTAGACTGCCTTAACGCATAAGTTATTTACCAATCTATTTCTACTGAAAATTTTATGGGACAAAAAAGTGGACTACAGAACCGTTACCAGCCAAAACATTGAAAAGTGGACAACAGATACCGTGTGGGCTCAAAATAAGCATCTAGGTTGCTAAAGGTCTCAAACAATGAAATAGACACTCCAAGAATTTGTTTTTCTCTATTTATTTACACTTATCAGATCCAACATAGATCCGAAGCTACAATCCCACAGAGCTAGTAAACCATTACTGATGGACTTCACTTAGACATAGAGAAGGATGGCGCAATCAAACCAACCTTGTACCCGACTGGAAGGTTCGCCTCGCGGTCGTTACAGTAGATTGTGCGATGAGTAGGCGCTTGGGGCTGAATGCGGCCGAGCGTCACAGTCCGCGACGGCATATGCCTGAGCTCCGACACGGATCCAATGGACCCGGCGCTCGACCGCCTCGTGCGGGATCCCGGCGACGACGAGTCTCCGCCCAGTCTCGCCATCGCAATCCTAACCCTATCCGATCCGCCGTTCATCTTCGCCCCCTTCTCTTACCAGTCTAGAGAAGGTGCAGTGCTCAAATCGGATCCAAAGAGAGAGCGGGCGAGGCTAACTAGATCTCTTTTTTATCTCTCTGCTCTCAGATTGCAAAGGAGAGGAGGGGAAAGATTGGAAAATGAAATGATGTCCCGCGTACTCGGTCCTCGTGGTTCGACAGAGTCACAGAGGGAACAAGTATCCTCTCCATTACTGTAAAAGATTCCCTTCACTTTACGGTTTGAGATTAACTCTCAGCCGCTTTGAGATTCGAGATAACGCAGGGGGCAGTATTATTGGGCTTTGAGATTCGTGCCAATTTAAAAATAACGGTCCAGATCCAATCATTGTAAAAGATTCCCTATTACGGTACCGGGGAGGATGTGAATTCCGAAGTTGATTTGATTTCTCCGCTAAGCATGCTCCGGAATTCACATCACCTCAGGTTGCCTGACTCAAAGCAAATTACGATCGGACGGCCCATTTAATATGACACGAATCTCAAAACAGCCCCTACAGTCACAATAGGCACTGAATTTGAATTTGGCCCATATAGAATTAATCTGGACCGGCCGTTGTAATTTGCTTGAGTCAGGTACCTGGGAGGATTTCGGTCCGTACGCTCCGGGCGTGCGGATTGGTCAAGTCAATTTTCCGAGGCGAAGCTGGAGGACCCACTTGTCAGTAAAAATGAAGTATGAATATAAGGTTATTTACCAAATAAATAAGAACAGAAATAAGGTGAGTGTCTCAGTGAGATATAGTTAATGCAGTGAATAATTTGAGAAGCTGATCTGAATGCAGCAAACCTGCGTTATCCGAAATTTGATGGAATTAACAAAAGCACACCTCTATTCCTAATAATATTAATTTTATCTATATGTAGAGAGAATACATTATATCTAACAATTTTATTTCAATATATAATTTTTTTATTTTTAATTGTTAGAAAATTAAAAAGTAAAGAAATGACAAAGACAAGAAACATTTAAACTCTCCTCGAAATTAATTAACGGAACATTATTGTTTTGAATTAGAGTTGAGTTGCAAACGGCTTTTAATGTTTTCTCATATCGGAGCGGTGCTTTAAATAAGACCCGTGATTTTTATTTTTACCCAAAAAAAAAATTATTTTAATATAAATAACCAGGTTTTTAAAATATTTTTATTTCTATCCAAACCGCTAGGATTCCTAGCGGTCCGAATTTTTAATTCGGACCGCCAGGATTCCTAGCGGTTTGGGTAGATTTTTTTTTTTGAAAACTTATAAGTACGAGGGAGGAAGAGAGGAGGGAGGAAGAGCAAAACACTCAGTGGCTGAAGAAGAGGAAGAGGAGGGAGGAAGAGGGAGGAAGAAG
This sequence comes from Carex parvula, assembly GCA_025461045.1. Lineage (NCBI taxonomy): Eukaryota > Viridiplantae > Streptophyta > Magnoliopsida > Poales > Cyperaceae > Carex > Carex parvula. Next base: position 1,111,954 of record JAJGRW010001173.1, on the reverse strand, counting down.
GAAGGAAGAGGGAGGAAGAAGGAGGAGGAGACGGAGAGTCTGCTGTCAGGTATTTTTTTTTATATACGTATTTACTGTTAATTACATACGTATTTACTGTTAATCACATACGTATTTACTGTTCACTACTGTTCACATACGTATTTCCATACGTATTTACTGTTCAACATACGTATTTACTGTTAATCACATACGTATTTACTGTTCACTACTGTTCACGTACGTATTTCCATACGTATTTACTGTTCAACATACGTATTTACTGTTCACATACGTATTTACTGTTCACTACTGTTCACATACGTATTTCCATACGTATTTACTGTTCAACATACGTATTTACTGTTCACATACGTATTTACTGTTCACATTTACTGTTCACATACGTATTTACTGTTCACATTTACTGTTCACATACGTATTTACTGTTCACATACATATTTACTGTTCACATACGTATTTACTGTTCACATTTACTGTTCACATACGTATTTACTGTTCATATACGACTATTCACAACTGTTCACAATTGAAATCAGTAAACTGACCAAATATTTGTTATTTATGAATGTAGTTTATTGGCCATGTCTATTGCAATTTCAATACATTTTGGAGGAAAGTTCATAACTGACCAGTATGGAGTACGTTACTCCAAGCCTGCAGCAAATACGTATTGGGTTGATGAAAATTTCTCATTTGAGCAGTTGCAATCGCTTATTTATGAAGCGAGCGGCTACAATAGGAATCGTTGCCAATTACAAATTCAGGCCCGAATGGTCCACGCAGGAAAGTATGTCAAAATCACACTGGGAGATAACGGGGCATTGAGAGGTCTAATAGCGCAGGTTTTGAGGTCTGGCGAATCATTGTTGGAAGTTTTTGCACGCAGAATTCGCGAAGAGTCAGGGGCCGGAAGTTCAGGCCAAAATTCGGCTGCCTAACATTATCAAGAAGATAATGAACCACACACTCCTTTTATCGTAATGCCTGCAGCAGAACCGGAACAAGAAATATACAATAATTCACCCCAATCTCCAGCTTTTATCCCACCTGTATCCATGTATGACGGTCCTTCATCCTTACCTGGGCCTGAACCAAATCCTCACCCCAGACCGCCACCAGTACAGGAAGATCCAAACGAGTCGGAATTTGAATTTATAAACGAGATACCGGAGGAGAATCTGCAAACTGGGGATGAATTGGGGGAAGATGAATGTGACATTAATGATGAAGGAGATGAAGAAGATGAAGAAGATGAAGAAGAAGAATACACACAGCCCACTGTGAGGCAGAATAGAGAGAATATGCCGTTGGGTGGCCGCTCTGAGACTCACCCTTTTGTAAACTTCAATGACACATCTGCTTTCCGAGAAGCAGATATTTCTTACTATGGTCGTCGGGTTGAGTACAGGAGTGAGCTCGCAAAAGGCCAATACTTCGTAAGTAAAAAGCAACTGACGAAAAAGATCAGAGAGTACCATGTTGACAAGAACAAGGAGATATATACGAAGAGAAGTGACACATCCCGGCTGGAATATAGATGCAGCACTCCGGGTTGTCGTTTCAAACTGAAGGCAAGAGCAACAAATGTTGGAGATACATGGATGATAACTGAGCAAGACACGCCTCACACATGCGAATCTGAGTTTGAAAGGTCGGACCATGCACAACTCACGGCATCAATTATCGCAGACCTCATCGAGAGCAGCATTAAGGAAGACCCCACTATGAGCATCTGGAGTGTGGCACACTGCGTGAGGGTTAGGTTTGGCAGTATAACCCCGAAGTACAACAAACTTTGGAGAGGTCGTGAGATTGCAGTAGCCCGGCAATTTGGGAGTTGGGAAGAGTCGTACAATTTTATGAAACTATTGCTTAACGGGATATGTTACACGAATCCCGGCTCAAAATACCAATTTCTGACAAGTCCGAGCATCGATAAAAATACAGGACTGGTCAAAGAAGGTGTTCAGCAATTCAGGGCCGTGGCATGGGCTTACGGACCATGCATTACCGCATTTGATTACTTAAGGCCGGTGATCAGTATAGATGCAGCCTTCCTTTCTGGGCGGTATGAGGGCAGACTTTTGATGGCTTGCGCCTATGATGCCGATAACCAATTGCTGCCTCTAGCATTTGCAATTGTACATACGGAGAATGAAGAGAACTGGGGTTTTTTCTTACACTGGCTTAGGATTAATGTGATTGGTGTGAATAGATTCGTATGTGTTATATCGGACCAACACAAGGGTATCAAAGCTGCATTGAAACCTGAATACGGATGGGATAGGGATAATTTTGTGCACAGGTATTGTATCCAACATGTTGCAGATAACCTGGTCCAGGCGTGTGGGAAGGACAAATGGTACGGAACTAGGTTCAAACAAGGAGCCAGGAAGAAGAAGCCAAGAAGGCTGAAAGAGATGTTCGAAGATTTTTGCTCGGTATGTCTAATATTGTCTAATTTATATCATTTTTGTTTCTTTTAGATGCATTTTGTCTAATTTTGCTTTGTTCTATTGCAGCAAAATCCGACGTGTAATGCTTTTCTGAGGAGAGTGGGCAAAGTACGTCCTGATGATGTCATGGAGCCGTCAAATTTTGAAAAAAATTTCCAGACCTGTGATGGAGGGTACCGATTTGGTATCATGACAACAAACGGCTCTGAGTCCCTGAACGCTGTCTTCAAGGATAGCCGAATGTTGCCCTGTGGCGGCACTTGTAGAGGAGACATTCGCCAAGTGCAACAGGTGGTTTGTTCAACGGCGAGAGGCAGCGACGGAGCAAAGCAATGCAGAACAGCCTTTTTCCAAACTGGGTACATGTTAAGCTCGCCAAACGGTGGGAGAAAGCTACAAAAATGGATGTCATCCCATACTCGCACGGCGAAGGTAATTACCAAGTCACGGGCCCAAATGAATATGTTCCAGTGGTCCAAATGCAGGATGGAACTATGTCAATTATTCATAGAAGGTTCCAGTATATCGTGACAGTCGGGCCAGAGAGAAAAGTGGAATGTACATGCAGAGGTATCCAATTAACTGGGATTCCGTGCGCTCATGTGTTAGCGGTTTGTCGTAATAGAAACTGGTCACCCAACCTATTTGTTGCCCACTGGTATAGGGTGGACTACCTTCTGAGTACTTGGAATGCACTGTTTGTTCCTTACGGCAATCCTGAAGATTGGCCTGCAACCACTACCCCTAAAATTGAGCCAAACAGAGATTGGATACGGCGTGGTAGGAGAAAACACATCCGGCAAGATATGACCATGGATGAAATGCAAGGTAGGCGACGGGGGCACCGTCCTCGCCGTTCCACTTCTGACAGGCAGAGGCGAGGTATGTCACATTCATTCCTAATTATTTTCGGTTCCAATGTTAAATAGCTTACTAACTAACATATTTGGGCTGCAGAGGCTCATAACGCAGCAAATGTAGCAGAGAATGAGCGAGTTATGGCAGAGGCAAGTGGATCGCAAGGGCCGCGGCGAAGCACAGCCAGAAGCCGTACAGCAGACCGTGAAAATGCAAATATGATGTTTAGGGAGGCAATGGGAGAAGTACGGGCAGGAGGGGAGTTCTTTGGAATGCAAGGGCCTTCAGGTACTACCCAGCGAAGAAGGAGCACAACTCAAGCAGGTAGGAGGAGCACATCTGGCGCAAGGCCATCCGATACAGCACACCAGCAAGAAGAAGGAGTGCAACCAGCTAGAAGGAGCACATCTCAATTAGGAAGGAGGAGCACATCTGGTACAGCTAACGAAGCGCAAGCAGGACCGTCCGGTACAGCTAACCGGCAAGACGAAACAGTGCAACAAGATAGAAGGAGCACATCGTCATGGGGAACTGGTTGGCTCAGGGGATTAAATTTTAGAAAGAGTCGTAGGAATTAACTTTATTTTCTGAAGAATTTTTACTTTGAGGTTTGTACGAACTTTATTTGTATGTATTTTATTATGTTGCAGTTGAGGATTTATTTTATTACTTTGAGGTTTGTATGAACTTTATTTGTATGTATTTTACTTTGTAGACGAGGAGGATGGACAGTAACAATCGAGGAAAGGGCGAGGAAAAGAAATGCAATTGGGGCTGCGGAAGGAAGAGAAAGGACTGTCCAATTTGGTCTAGGAAATGTGTGCAAGGATCTGCTGATGATTGTCGTACAAATGACATATCTGATGATGATTTTGTAGAAAACCCCTACGGCTATGGATTGGGAAAAAAAAAGATGATGTACAGACGCCTGAGACGAAGAGTAAGGCTAAGACTAAGGCTAAGACTCAGGCTAGCACGTCGTCTGTTGTTACCGAGCTGTCATCGTCAACCTCGGACGATGATTTTGTTCCATGTACGTTCAAGACCGGTAAGACGAAATAGTATGTTGTATGATCGTTTGAAGCAGATATTAAGTTTGTATTTTATAATTTGGATGTTATTTCTGGATGTTATTTATATTAATTTTGAAATAGTATGTTGTATGATCGTCAATGGATGTTATTTCTTTTTGTTGTACGAAACATAACGAAACATAAATAAACTACACTACAAAAAAATAGAACATAATAAAACATAATAGAAAAAAAATAGAACATAATAAAACATAGAACATAATAAAACATAACGAAACTACACTACACTAAAACTACCAAACTAAACTAAACTAAACTACCATAATAAAACATAACAAAATATACCCTCTATCCATCGTACTGCGAAGGGGAGAATCGGTGAGGTGGTCTACCCCTGTTCTCTCTACTGAATATGCGCTCATGCCAATCCTCCCACTGAGGCTGTCCTGCCTGCACGGCGCGAGCTGGTGTAATATGATCCTCGAGGCTGTCCTGCCTGCTCATCGTAAGTGCTGTATCCCATGGATCCGAGGCCACGTCGGTAGCTGGCGGTGGCGTGGGAGTATGGAATATGGATGTCACAAACTGGGACTCATAATCAGCCTGAGTCCGGCTACCAGAGGCCTCCCAATCGTGAGCCATCTCTGGATACGGCTGACGCGGTGGCGGTGAGGCGGCTGTGTCGGCATATATGTCTGCAAGGCTAAAACTCATCCGGTCATCCTGCATCTCTGGAGACTCATGATGCTCAGGCTGTGTCGGCATGTATGCAGGACCCTGCAAGGATAGCAAAAATTTAGTAAATTTTAACTATCTTTACTTACAGTAAAAGCATAAATAAAATAAAGAATCACATACCGGGGGAAGAACTGGACGACCTTGCTCGTCACGGTAGGCGTGCCAACCGGCCATGTGCAGTACCCAACGATGATAATCCCACTCTGGCTGCTCTGATGGCTCCGGTGGCATCTCACTGTTCATAACAGCTGGCGCGTCAGGCTCGTCCGGCTGTACTGCGCGCCAATCAATATTCTCTCCGGCGTCTCGTAACATGGTGACCAGCTTTGCCTCCTGGCCGTAGTCCGCAATGCATGGGGCAACCAAGTTCAACATCGCGTGCCCGACCGCTCTGTAGCCACGTTTTCCAAGACAAACGATTGAACGCGCGGCACCTTTAAGCGCTAACAGCAGCTATAAAAAAACGTTAGAAAAAATTAAAGTTATGATAAAAGGTTCATAACGCATAAAAATGTGTTGTTTTAGATGCATTACCTGGCGAGCACCTTTCCGGCCAGTAGGGGTATAACCATCGTCTTCGAATATCTGTGCGCGAAGAAACTCGCCGTAATCTCCCTCTATATACACCGAAGCCATGCCGACCCGCAGGTACCAAGCCTGATATCTCAATAGGGGATCTCCCTGGAACTGCATCGTATCAATCTCCGGCATCTGCCATAAGTTGGCACTCATATTGCCCGCCTTGCTGTAGTACTCCGAGTGATAATCACTCCAATCTCTATCCCAGTGATTACCGTGTGTTATCCTGTAATTCATTTGTCAGTTGCAATTTAAAGATAAGAACTAATGTTAAGTACAAAAATGCTTAAAAGAACATAACTTACCCGTGTAGCCTCATGATCGCAGATCTCGGGACGTCTGGATCTGCGGGGATGAGTGGAGGAAAATCAAACTGGCGGAGCACCCGGTCTGGCCAGTGGTGCTCCACTATCCAGAAGCACACCAGCGGTCCCCTGTAGAGCCACATCTCCCGATCATCCTCTACAATCTGCGGCAGCCTCCCCTCAGTGTATAGCTCATGGTACGGAGTCCAGCGCACCTGCGTCTCACCCAGACTCTGAATCTGAGATCGGACCGTCCTGATACCTGCTGTCTTCCCGTGAGGATTGTCCTTGTACTCATGATGTCCGTACCATCTCATGCCGAATGCCAGTCGATTTCCATTTTCGGGCTCTCCCCATGGATCCTCGTTCGGCTGAGGTACCCCCACCGGTAGCCGTGACCACGACCAATGCTGCAGAAGAAGCATTGGCCCGTGGATTTGCTTAGTTTTCCGCTATATTTTGAAGAATACCAGCCGTCAGGGACAAGTTAAATAATTAAAATAAGACAACAAGTGCATGACAAGGTAGGTAATTAAAATAAGACATAAATAACATACTGACCTTGCAACCGTGGCACAAGTTGGAGTAGAGATGTGCTAGGACAGCCCCACCCCAGTTGTACCTGACGCTCGACGGCTGAAGGTCTCGCAGCAGCTCTAGATACATCATCGGGATGGTATCACCACTAGAATCAGCAAACATGACAGAACCAAATAGGTCCATCACGAATCCCCGTGTGTATCTGTAATATCAAAATTATAGAGCAACTCATTTTTCCGCATGAAACAGATTACAAAATAAATGTAATACAAATAGTTTGTATGAGTACCTCTGAATCTCGATCGGAGTGGAATCGCTACCTAGACCTCTCGCAAACATAACTCGCAGCTTCGTCTTGTCCAGACAGTACTTGGACTTCCCCCCGTTGCTGCGTATATCTGGCTCCGCTCCCAACAACTCAGCGAGCATGTAATTAATCGTCGTGCCATCTGGATCTGTGGGGTCAGATATGCCACCAACGGGCACGCCCTGGATAGGCAAACCCCATAGAGCGCTAACGTCCTGGAGAGTCACTGTCATCTCTCCAAAAGGTAAGTGGAACGTGTGCGTCTCGGGGCGCCATCGCTCCACTAGTCCTGCAATCAGGGACGCGTTGATGGACTTAGCCTCCGACTGTAGAATATCGACCAAATGCTGCAGCCCCAAATTTTGCAGATACGCCTCCATCATCGGGAAGTACTGCATGTCCGGATACCGACCCCTGGCATTTAAAATTGCCTCACTCTGCGTTCAAAAAAGTGAACAACATGAAAACCTAAAAATACAAAAATTCAACAAAATCCAAACTTTAAAAAATAAAAAAGTAATCAAGTACCTCTTTAGATGCCTCTGAGACTCGGTGCTCACCGTGAGGCATCCATAATAAAGGACTGAAATGATCCTTGCTGTCAGTAGGAATGGGCTCATCAACCGGATCGGCTGCGGGTGGTCTCCTAGGCCGTCCCCTAGCCATCCTACGTTAAAAAAAAAGTTAAACTTGCTACAATTGGCTAAAATATGCTAATTGCGGAAAAAATATGCTAAAATACGCTAATATGCAAAAAAATGACTATGGAGTCAATCATAACATGCATGATGCCAATAAGAACAAAGAACCACTCCATACAAGCATATTTTTATAAATTTGTATTTTTTTTTAAAGATAAGGTTTCCATTAGAAATGTATGAAATCAGTTAATGCAAACTAATTTCATTTCATACAAATTAATGCAAAATAAACTTTCAAATATACAACCAGCAAAAATAACTCATTTATTTGTTGCGAGTATAATTTGTTTAATCACACAAATTTGATGATACATATAGTACATATTAACCTTGGAACTATAGATATAGTTTTTTTTTTTAAATAGAAGTAAAGAACAAAAATAAGCTCGTATTATATAATAATATTTTCTACAATTTCGCTAAAATATTAATAAAATAAGATTTTAAAGGAAAATCAATTCTTGAATTAATAAATCTATATTAATTGATTTTTAATGAAATAATAAATATATCCAATTTTACCGATTAAAAATCCAAAGTACACCCTTACTATTAAATATCCCTATTATTATAATAAAGGAAAGCCTCCAATATCTTCTCAAATTCTCCGGTCATCCAAATAGAATAAAATCAATATTATTCAAAAAAAAATAAAGTAACATGAAAGCAACTTGATCGAATTTAATATTTAAGTAAATAAATTTTGAGTTTTATCAATTATTGTTTCTTTTGCTACTCTAATCAACTAATAAAATATATTATATTTGTGAATTATGAAGATTATGAACAACATATATATTTGTAAATATTTTAATTATTTATTCTCGTGTTTAGTGAAGACGCACCAATTGAAAGTAATTATAGAACTCTGTATTCAAATTTTGTTATTCAACAATGTCAATTACTTCTCTCGGCATCTAATTAACGATAAACTAATTCAATTAATCTAAAATCTAATGTACGCATAAAATTTTGTGTCTAGAAAGAATTAAAATTAAAAAAAAAACCGTACGTGACCATTATAGTTATTTGTAGGTAATGATACGGGGATGATGAGGAATGATAACACTAATAGATTAAATTTTAACTAAGACGAAATTGAGCTTTATTTTAATTTATGTGTTTCCTAAGTTTAGACTTTAAAAATATAATTATTTGTCTGTTTTCTATTTTGAATCCAGTCCGTTTCATTAAGAGAATATGCAATTCTAACTTTATTTTAACTAAGTAAATGAATATGGAATTCTAACTTCTTTGAATCACTAATATGTAAAGAATCCTTTATACATAAATTAATATAACAAGAATGAATTAATCTAAAATATTTATAAAACATAAGTGAACACATAAACGAATTAATCCCAATTGACATGTAAATTGCATGAAAACAAAAATAACTTAATATAACTTAAATTTGCATGCCACATAAATTAATAATTTAAACACAAGCAAACAAACAAAATTATAAATGCAATTACAATATAGGAAAATAAATTAATAATCCAATCTAAATTAGATCAATATATATTTGTCAGGCATATACACAGAAAATCCAATCTAAATTACAATCTAAATTACAATAGGAAAATAAACTAAATCCAATCTAAATTACAATCTAAATCCAATCTAAATTACAATCTAAATCCAATCTAAATCCAATCTAAATTATAATCCAATCTAAATCCAATCTAAATTACAATCTACATTTTTTTTTTTTTTTGGCATGTTTCAAGCCCGTAGGCAGTACAAGGCAGCAAGGCACGCGAGTCACAGTAAAGGGTATAGGCACGAAGGCCTCAATCACAGAAAAGGCGCAAGGCCACATAGGCAACAGCCAGCAGCCACAACCCACAAGGCAACAGCCACACACAAGGCACAGCCACAAGGCAACAAGGCAACAGCCACAAGGCAACAGCCAACAGCCTAAACCTAAACCCTAAAACCGTATCGGCACGAAGGCCTCAATCACAGAAAAGGCACGAGGCCGCAGGTCAAGGTAACAGATCTTGGGACAATCAAAAAGGCGCAAGGCCACATAGGCAACAGCCAACAGCCACAAGGCTAAAAACCGAAAAATTGAAACTTTTTGAGAACTTACAATGAATCGACGAGAATGCGGTGAAGAGGCGGAGATTCGGCTAGGCGGAGTGGCGGCGAGGCGGAGGGGCGGAGGCGCGCAGCCTTCTCTTCTTTTTTCCTTTTTTCTGGCGGAGAGGCGACACCGAGATCTGGCGGAGAGGCGGAGGGGCGGAGGCTGCGCGCCTTCTCTTCTTTTTTCGTTTTTCCCTTTTTTCCTTCTCTCTGGCGGAGACTCGGCGTTTTTTCTTTTTTTCGTTTTGTTTCTGGCGGACAAGAGACGCAGAGAAGAGAAGGAGAAGAGAGACACAGAGAAGAGAAGGAGAAGAAGAGTCACGGGCGCGGGTTAGCCCGAATTAAACCTCGGACCGCTAGGAATCCTGGCGGTCCGAATTAAAAATTCGGACCGCTAGGAATCCTCGCGGTTTGGGTAGAAATAAAAATATTTTAAAAACCTGGTTATTTATATTAAAATAAATTTTTTTTTGGGTAAAAATAAAAATCACGGAAATAAGACTAGGGCCCTATGCTGCGGCGCTTTTATTATTATTTCATATTTTATGAAAGATCATGTTTTTTATATGGGTAATTATATTTTCTCACATCTATTCATCCTCCATTTTATTCTCCAACTAATTAACTTCATCTTCTAACTATAATTTTAAATTTTAACTACCTAATGGTTCCTACAAATTAATTACCCAATTTTCTCCCTTTATTTCTTTCCTCTGTCTCCCTCCCTCTTCCACCTCCGCCGCCGCCTTCCACCTCCGCCTCCACCCGTCTCTCCCACCTCTCCCTCTCCGTCTCCACCCGCCTCTCCCACCTCTCCCTCTCCGCCTCTGCCTCCCTCTCCCACCTCTCCTCCTCCGCCTCCACCTCCCTCTCTCATCTCTCCCACCTCCGCCTCCCTCTCCCTCTCCCTCTCCCACTTCTGTCTCTGTCTCTCACCTCCATAAACTATTTACACTTACACAATGAGGATGAATAATTGCTCGATGAAGGATGAATACTTGCATGACGAGGTATGAATACTTGTACAACGGACAACTCGAAAGTATGTCATTATGGATCTCATTTGAAAGAGAAAATTGTGTAGAAGACGTTGGTGGTTTTAGATTTGCAAAATTTCTCACAGATCGTCAGAAATATTGGTTAGATTGAATAGAGAAAAAAAATCACCTCTAAAAACGTGTAAAATATGGGTAAGTGATGTGTCCGGTTTTTTTTTAAATACTTGATATCTTATGTGTGAATACTTGATGTATTATAGATGAATACTTGATTTATTATATGTGAATACTTGCTTGCTCTTGTAAAATTAATCGAGGTATGCACATAGGCTTGTAATACTCTTGATACATGAACTATTTACACTTACACGACGAGGATGAATACTTGCTCGATGAGCGATATGAATACTTGCATGACGAGGTGTGAA